>CM053142.1:48459295-48781795 GCA_028571685.1 Heterohyrax brucei | reverse complement strand
TGAGGGCTATTTTGTACTTCCTGCAGCAATCAGCTTAACAACAAAAGTTACCACATGTCTCTCATACATATTATATATGGTGGTGTGTAGATACAGACATAGAAACACAAGAGAATGCTATTTGAATTTCTTAGACTTTCAGAGAGTCTCTTCATTTATTATGTAAATCTAAAAACAAACCAAAAAAAAAGAGGTTTTTTGTTTTTGTTCTTCCAATTTCTTCTCTAAAGAGAACTGGCCTCCTCCCGCCCTCTCTTCCTCACTCCCACCTGCATCACCTCCAGAGGAAATGGCTTGTGGCTAACAGGAGGCTCAGGGTAGGCAGTCTGAGTTGAGTGTTGCTTATTCTACAGGCAACTGAGACAGTACATTTAGGGGGAAAGTCCATTCCTATTTTGCATGATTCACTGTCAAAACGATAACTCTCTTCAGAGACAAGGTGTCCTTTTATTTGCTTTATCTTTTACTATTAAAAGGAAAAAAGCTGCAAGGGTGCAAAGGGCCTGTGCCAGAAGAAAAAACACAGGGAAATGGCTTTTTTTTTTTTTTTTTAAATCAAGTGTAGTGAATAGTCGTTTTTAAACTAGAGAATTGTGATACAATGGCAGTCCTCAAAGGCGTGACAAGTTCATCTTTCTTTCACCACAGGGGTTATAGTTCTTTGGCTTGTGCTACTCTGGAATCATTTTACTGTTTCTGTTTTTATTATCTTTAAGTGCTAATTAATGAGAAAATAAAATTTAAAAAAAAAAACCTGTAGTTTCATTACCTTTTTGAATAATGTCATACAAAAAATGTATTTGTGTTTTTTTGTGCTGTGAGAATTGTTGTTTGTAGATGAATAATATCATTTTGTTTAGAATTACAAATAGTTTTTAAATATTGTCTGAGAAAAGCCAAAGTTAATGCAACCTAGTGGAAACTGTAAGACCATTTGAGTATTGTTTCTGTTTTATTGATGCATTTGGATTTTGTTGTTTGATGGAATTTGAGCCAAAAACAAAAAAAACACAGGCTTTCCTATTTCTACAACTGACTGTACTTATGCATTTTGTACCAGTGGAACTTTTTATACTGGAGATTAACAAACAATGGAAATTTTTGTGGCTTACTCTAGTGGGCCCCCTGACAATGACTGATTTCAAGTTTGATTTCTGGCTGATAGAAAGAAAGTTGCTTTTCTTTTGAGAATTAAAAACTTTGGCTTGATTTCTTTTTTCCCTTTGCTTATATCTAGCATTAGAATTTTGTCTTAAAATACAGCGGTAAGTTTCACTTTTTATTCTGTATTGTGCAGTTACACAATAAGGTAATTAGATTTAGAAGTACTCAGTCACTTTAAGTGGATAAATGTATTAGTTAAAACTTTAGGGGTTTGCTTTTTCGCTGTTTAGATCAAAGTTTTTTCTGATTCTTCTGTCCTCATTGTGAACATAACCGTGTAGTTGAAACAGTCAAACTTATTTTTGTAACGTATGTTATTGTGTGATGCAGTTTTTTGCTTCTGTCTCCAATATTAAACCATTTTCCTAATACTTGTTTCTCTCTCTGCGTGTTGTATTGTTGGTAGTCATTATATGTTGGTAATGCATCTACACACCTCACTGTTTCACGTATCTGTTTTTTTTCTATATGTTGTGTAAAAAGATACAGTCGATTCCACCTAAGTGAATATCTGATTTGGGGGAAGAGGAAACTGTACACCAGCCACCTTTGCTTTATGTACAACAGCCCATTTTAACCAATACTTACAGTTTTTTTCTATGATTCACTTCAATAACTGCCTACAGAGTTGGATTTGCCGAGACCTCTCATGGTCTTTTGACAACACGGGTTAATTTAACCTTCTCTTCTCACCTCTTCGTCTTCCTCTTCCTCCCTCTCCCCCTTCTCCCTCTCTCATGGGTATGTGTATTCCATCCTTAACGTTCAAGAACCTGCTGCGTAACTGTAAGAAACCTGAGAAGAGAAGCAGCAGACCTGAGGTTTCTAACTACCCACAAGTTCAATGGCATGTTATTAGAGTCAAACTCTTCTTAGACTCTAGTCACATATTTAAAAGAAGTGAGTTTTAGAGGGAAGAGAAAATAAATTTAGCTGGTGAGTAAGTGTCGAAAGTGTTCAACTTAAGTCTTTGTGTTGACATCAATCAATGGATATGTATAGAAAAGTAATTTATTTTTAAGAGCTAACTGAGTCCAGGACGAGCTTTAATTATTAAAACTAATGGAAGACAAAAAAAATTCCAAGTGCTCAAATGGAAGCTCCACTCAGTCTGGTGTGGGTGGGAGGCTGGGACATGATGTTTCTCATGCTCACGTTCTCATAGCATGTCGTCTATTTCCGTGTGAAAACTAATGCCACATTCATCCACACACTTCCTCCTGGCTAAACCTATGTTGAAGAAAATATAAATACATGTATCCTTGCTCCCCACTGTCACCCCAATTTTAGTTATCAACAAGAGGTGGGGGAACCTCTTCCATGTCCTCTGAAACTGAAGCCACAGGTCCTTCTCCCTTTTCTGCCCATCTCTTATGCTCAGGAATCTGATTGCTCTCAAAGTGCTCTTAAAAGATTCCATCAACGTTTGCTCCCTGTCTTCTCTCTCCTTCCAGTTTCCAGACGCACAAACTCTGACTCAGGCCACCTGGCACCTGGCAGCCTTCCTCCGGTTGCCCATGAGATTTTCCCTGTAGGTGCTCAGGCCCTTTACCCTCTGGGTTCAGCAGCCCCTCTGGCCCCAGGCTGTATTTTCTAGTTGGCTCAACACAAGGGCCTGGTGAGGTGGAGGAAAGGAGGCTCTTTCCCCCACAGGCCCAACACTCAGTGACAGTGACGTCTGTCAGCTCCAAACCTGCACAGCTGGGAGCTGACTTCCTGCCAACACTTCTACTTTAAATCTCATCATGGCCTTCATCAGTTTGCCTCTGAGAACCCACTGCTTATGTTTGTGGGGAAAGATGGCAAAGGGTGTGATTTCTTTCTTCTCTCTCTCACTCTTGCTCTCTCTTCTTTTTTTCCTGTGGGGGCGTGAGGGGAGGGGAAGGGGGAGAGAGGGGTGATCAATTCTTTGTAAGATGCAAGTATTTTGTTGTTGTTGTTTTTGAAATATAAATACATATATCCACTATTTGGCACAGGGCAAAATACTCGTGCTAAGTAAAAGAAGGGAAAGACAAAGCCAGTTTTTGTTGTTAAAAAACAACAAAAACAATAATTCTCCAAAGAAGGGGATGAAAAAGCTAGCTCTCTTAAGCTCTAATGACTGTAAACTTGGTCCCTGCCTAAAATCATACTACTTATAATCTCAATTTTGTAAAACGCCCTTGCAGTGTCAGCAAGGTGTATCTGTTTACCTCGCACGGACCACCTTGGGAAATTACAGAACTGTCATGTTTACCCTGCTGATGGAAGCCATGAGTCTGCCCAGCCCACAGCAGTCATATGCAGTCCCAGGGCTCAGGCTCTTAGCTAGCAGGCTAGGAAACACAGTAAATATAAATGTGCTGTGAATCATTCCTGATAAGTGAATAAAACATTGTGACCGAACAATCAGCTTATTCACTTATCAGGAATCGACTGTTCTGCTAATTCGCTGTTTTTGTTCTTCATCTCTGTTGTAGCTCACTATTTTTGCTGTGTTCTGTTTTCTCCTCTCATGCTTGGGCAAAATCGCTGGAAATATTATCTTCATGTGACCATGAAACGTTTATATCGAGTGAAAATGATATCTTAACAAAATCTATGCACTTGCTATCAGGAACACAATACTGGATGTGTCTTATATATATTGAACTATATAGTACTCGATTTCTTAAATAAAGCTTAAGAAAGGACTCTGTTGTGTGTAAAGTTAATGTGATTATTTTTCCAAGCAGTGTTTCTAAGGGTATTTTTGTTCTTTTCAGTCTTAAGTGATACAGGATATTTTTCATTAAAATTCTATCACTGGCTTTATGACTTAATATTCAATAAATTGACTTTGGAAACAAAATGGAGTGGGGGGAAGTTATTCCTAGTATTTTTCAGCAAGAAGTATGTGGAAAATCTTCCCATTACTGGCAACCATGGCAAATCTCTGCACAGGGCTGAGGCACTGGTGCTGTGGGAGGCAGAACAGGACGGTCCCTGCACTGCCAGTACACCAGTGGAAAGTGTCCAGAGTCTGAGCTAACCTAGAAAACCCACCCGCATTACTGAACACCATCTCTTTAGGCTCAGAAGAAAGGAGACAAAAAAGAAAGGCAGATCCAAGAATAACGCTGGCTGGCATCAGTGCTTTGCCAGAACGATGCTCACTCAAACTGTACGCTGCTGGAAAGCAATGGTGGTGCCATTCAAGACTGCAAAATGAGAGAAACTATTTGATCATTCAGTATCAGAAGGGTGAAATTTCAAAGCTATAAGGGAGAGAGACATCCTCTAACAGTTGCAAAGCTTAAATAGGAGGCCTGCTGCTTGGCCCTTTGAAAGAATATTTTTGAAATTTTTCTTAAAGGCTCTAAATGTGTACAGAATGGTGTTTTTGTTGGATTTTTTCTGCTCTGGGGTTTTATGTGAGATTTACTTGTTTTTCTTGCTTAATGCTTGATCATAGAGAAACTCCTAGATTTCTTCTACTTGCAAATATTTATAAAATTACAGCCAGCCCTGGTAATGAAGGATAAAGACAGTGTGCTCAATGAAAATCTACCGAGAATCCACAATTATTCTTCCATTCTCTACTTAACTCCTGTCCCAAACCTCCGACTCATAAATCTGTCACCAAAAGAACAGAACAAAACATATACTTGTAGTGAAAGTGAGGATTCAAATAGCCAAGGGGCAGAAAAAGTAGCGAAATCAAAGGGGCTAGAAAGACTACATTTACTGGAACCAGGTGGTGCTGGAAAACAGGTTGTTGTGGAAAACAGGTTGTGTAAGCTGTGTTTTAAAGAAAAAAACAAAAAGGTAACACTGTGAAACCCCTCAGTCCACAGAGCTCCATGACTGGGATCAGGTTTTGAAGAGCTAGTACACACAGAGGTGTTCTGGGAAACACTTGCCCCACACATGACTCACAGAGCTAGAAAGCATCCCTTTTCAGAAGAGAACACCTCCAGGCAGCAGTGAATAGGAGGGCTCTGAGCCTCAGAAGACTGATACCAGTACCCTCCCCTCTCAGTCTGCAGCTGTAACTCAGTAGCACCCCATGCCCCTCAAACCAAGGAGCTGCTTGCTGGGGGATCCAGCCACAGAATGAAAAGTCTGTCAGGCCGAAGGTGCGTCACGGGGAATCCGTTCAATCTTTAACCTGAGCCTTCACCCAGAAAGCTCAGGGTCAACAAAGCAGCCTGGCAGCAACTTCTACCTGCCCGTGTCATGAGGACATTTCAAAAGGAAAAACAAACTTATAATCACACACACATAAACATGTTATGACATCTGCAACTTGTCAATTATAGTTAAAGCCTCACATAAGAATTCCCAGTTTTAAGACACTGGATGGTCCTTCTTTTGTGAAGTTGATGTAAAGGCATGGAACCTGCGTAAGAGCATTCTCTGGGGAGTCAGACTGCCTCAGTCTGAATGCAAGCTTTGCACTAGTTATCTGTGTGACCTCCGTGTGCCTTGGTTTCCTTTTTGGTAAATGAGATAAAAAATAATACCTATTGCATGAGGTTGTTATGAGGATTAACTAAATCAGTACATATAAAACCCCTGGCTCAGGGGCCATCATACTGTAAGCATGGAGCAGGAGTCAGCCAATTAGCAGTAGTAGTGGTGGTATCTACTGACAAGGTCAGCTAAACTACCCTCCAGGAATCCTACCAGGATTCCCTCAGCCATTTTCAGTGAGTCCAGCTCAGGGTCCACAACTCCCTCTGAGTTCGCTGGGTAACTACAGACAAGGTCTGACAAGAAACTATAGCTCTTCTGGCAGACATCCTGCAACAAGGCCAGGATACAAGGTCTGGAAACGAAGTTCACGAAGTCATCCTAGAAAAAGTGCTACAAATGTCACTGCTGAATATCACCACAGTAACCTTCAAAGTACTTCCCTTGAGAAGCTATGCATTGATGCCTGCATCTAGTCCAAACTTCAAAGCCATTTTGGAACTCTTTTACTGGAATGGCCATCAGAGCTATCATTGTGTTAACTCTTAATGTCCTGAATGTCATCAAAATACCTCCCTTTCAGGATTTCCATTATCTTCAGGCAAAGAAAAAAGCACTGGGGGCCAGATCAGGTGAGTAGGGAAGGTGCTCCTATATAGTTATTTGTTTACTGGCTAAAAACTCCCTCACAGACAACTGTACGCTTAAGTTCGCAAACTTGCCACCATGCTGCCATGTGCAACAACCGTTCCAGAAAGAGTTCCAAAATTGCCTTGAAGGGTGGACCAGGCACTGGCGTCAGTGTATTGCTTCCCAAGGGGAGTACTTTGAAGGTAACCATAGTGATATTCAGCAATGAGGTATGTAGTACTTAGAACAATTAAGTTCACAGACTTAAGGTAGGCTTATCCCCTTGTGAGAAACTGTATACCAAGACAACTCCACCTTGTAAGGTGACATTTCTACACAGATCTGCCCTCAGCCTCGGAAGGTCCAACAGCTTCATGCTCAAGAAAGGAAACAAATTCTTCACTCTAACTCGCCTCTTCTTACCTCTAAATGTCATATTGAGGCATCTCTTGCCTAAGAGAAAAGCCTAGATGCCTAGTTTGGGTTCCAGGTGGGAGTGGCAGAATTACCTGTAGATTTGTAAGGAGCCTGTGGGTTCTATCTCCATCCAAGGCAAAGCTGTCTCCTTCGCAGCAACCACAGTCAGCCATCTTTGACCATCTGGGGAAGAGGAAGAGTCAGGCCTCAGAACCCTTGATGTAATCAAGCAAAAAGCACTCTAGGCCCCCACCCCTACTCCACCCCCAATTTAACCCAAAACACTCTGCTTTCATTTGTTGCATTTATTGGTAGTTTGGGTAGAATTTTTTTTTTCTTTTTTAAGTAAATGGAAGCATTTGCTATTAAAACACAAAAGATTAAAAACCACTGCCACAGACAAGAGTAACTTGGAGAAAAGTCACCATTACCTAAACTTTGTGGCAAATACTATGTCTCCTGGAATCATTCCTCACTTCTCCATTCTTTCTTTGTCTCTCTACCCCCTTCTATACTCCCACAATTCTCTGGTTGCAAGGCTACATAACATTCTTCATTTATCATTTATCCCCTGTTTGCATGTTGTTTCTGTTTGTCTCCGAACTAGACTGTGAGCTCTATGAGGGCAGTGACTGTGTCCATTCATCACTGTATCCCTAGCTGGATAGATGGATGGGTGAAAGGATGGATGCAAAGATGGATTTATGTGTGAGCAACAAGGACATGTCATCTTGTTGGGAGTGGATAAGAGGGCTTCTTATTAAACAGACAACCACTCAGGAAACATTTGTGGAGAGAGATCTGGTTGTGGGATGGGCGGAGGGTGGTGGAAACTGGAGACCCCTCGGCCAAATCCAGGGTCATATGAGAGAGCTGGGACCCAGGTTGGATGGAGCAGTGTGGTCTTCTGCTCTAGAACACCAACTACACAGAGTCTGCTCAGAGCTAGTTCATAAACTATGAGGCCCTCTGTAGAAGGCCATTCCTGCAATTGGGTCAAGCTGCCTTAGGTGAACTTTCCATCTCTTATAAGCTAAATTTGTCTCTATTTTAGCTATTACACCCTTTTATGAATATTTGATATCTGGAAACTGTCTCTGGATAGAATTTTAGTATCCAAGGAGACCAATGAGCCACAGAATTGAGTACAATTGAATGGAAAACTATTGACTAATGGCTGCTGAATTTTAAGGCACTCCTTAGAAGCAGGTCAACCCCCTTTCCTAGATGGAGCTAGTATTGGACCCTGGCAAATTAGTGCCTAAAAAAGGATGGGGCCTAGACAAGCACACAAGCAGTACAGTGCAACTGAGTCACTAAACAGCCTTAAAGAGGAAAATATCCATGCTGCTGAAAAGTCATTTACTTCCAGCCATCCAGGAAACGTACTTGAATCCTAATGTGTCTCAACCAACCAGTAGCTACCGCGGAGTCAGTACATAATCCAGTATTCATTCATTCGAAAAAAAAGAAAGAAATGAAGGGAAAAAAAAACATGTATTAAGCAGCTACCCAACAAGAGGCACTCTGGCAGGGGGTGGGAGCACAAAGAGAGACAGTGTATCATTCTTGCCTCTAAGAGCTTGCCACTGTAAGGAGGATAATCTAAAAACCGGTAAAAGTAGACAGTCAAGTATATATTCTCTCCCCTAAATGTACAATATATCACCACTGATGGTGATACAGGATCCTGTACTGAGTATCTTTGAAGAGATAGCATCTCTTTCAGACTCTGTAGTTCTGTCACTCTACTCCGGTTTCCCCTTGGGTAAGAATCAAATACAAGGAGTGACGGAGGCAGAGGATCTGTCCCTAAAGTCATCTCCAGCCCAATGTCTCTACCAAGGGCAGAGCCAATTAAAGCAGTCATGTGCGCTTCAGAGTCATGCTTGCCAACAGCCTAACAATGACGTGTTCTTACCCGTTAAAAAAATGTGTTCCACCCAACAGTTTCACCACTTTAAAACTATGACTGGAAACAACTCCTGTAAGTCTTCCCATCAAAGATCACAATGAGGCTAGGAGGAGGACTGGAAGGGTGACAGGATGTCTGCTGCAATGATAGATGGGGGTATGACGTGAAAAGGTGCAGAAGGCTGGGCTGAAAGTATAGCCACCAACTGCCTGTAGTTCCCAGGACCCCAGGTGTACAAGCTTGCTCTCCACGCATGTTCCTGCCCTATGTGAATGTGTATTCTACCACCATGGTTCCTATGTTGGTCTCTTCTCCAGTGCTAGACACACCCCTATGCCAATATCAACTGAAGCCCAGTAGTGGTAAAATGCTGGAAGTAACTTGCCTATTTTCCTTGGAGTTCCACCCTCTGCAGAGCAGGATTCCAAAGACAGGAGACTCCTAACTCAACTTCCTTGTTCCTGGGATGAAGAGATGAGAAAGGTAACCTGACCCCCACAAGTTACCTAGAGTAAACAAGTAAATGCATGTATGTGTGTGTGTGTGTGTGTGTTACTGAAGAATGTGATAAATATAAATGTATATGTTATACCTCTATATAATTACAACTGCCCAGTTTAAAATCTAGATAATTTATTAATTTACAGTATGGTATAGATTTGGAAACACTGATCTAAAGCAAGGTTTTCCAAATTATATTCTGCATACATTAACCTGCAAGAGAATGTACAGGGCAAAAATAGGGTTTGGTATCCAAGGTGTGAGCTGTCCATAAACTATATATACTCCCCTGGGAGATGCATAATGTACAGTAACATAGTAAAAGTCTTGAGAAACCTCTGCTTATTTAACTTTGTTTAACCCAGTGTTTACTAAGCTGTGCATTTGTTCTTGAGATTTTTTTTTTTAATCACATAATACTTATTAACCTAGGGGGCAACATAATTAGTGGCTATAAGCATGGACTTGGGAGCAGTATGGACAGATGGGATCCCCAGAATTCTATGAGGCCAGATTTTTTACTGATGTTTTCAAAACAGTATGTCTTAACATACTCCGAGTTGGAACCAGCACAATGGCAACTGGTTTGCTTTGTCTTTTTTTATGTCTCTGTTTATTTTGGTGATCTTTATAGAAGCAGATGACCAGGTCTTTCTCCCACAGAGTCACCAGGTGGGTCTGAACCACCAACCTTTTGTTTAGGGACCGAAAGCTCAATCACTGAGCTGCTAGGGCTCCTGAGACTAGCTGGAAAGAGGTGTGTGTAATCACAACACATAATTGCTCAACAAAGAAAACTGGACCACAGCAGAACTGACAGAAATTCTAGGATGGAAGACCCCGATGGGCCTTCTTTCCCCTTCTCCACACTGGCTGATGATTTCCATCCAAGAGGGTCACATTTTAGTCCCTTCTCCCACTCCAGACTGGCTAGAGGACAGCCAAACTGCATGTTTATCCATGAAACTCTGTTTTGAATGGCTATTTGACATAAGACTATGTTGACATAGTCTTATGTGTTCAGTTTTTACGACCAGCTTTTATGCTCACCAAATATCGTCACAGCCTTCAGTATAAATACACCTCAACATAAAGAAAAATTCTCACAACTGGACCAATCAGTACCATCATGATAAACAGAGAAAATACCGAAGTTGTCAAGGATTTCATTTTACTTGGATCCACAATCAAAGCCCATGGAAGCAGCAATCATGAAGTCAAATGACACACTGCATTGGGCAAATGTTTTCCTAAAGACCTCTTTAAAGTGTTAAAAAGTAAAGATGTCACTTTAAGGATTGTCTTGGTCATCTAGTGCTGCTATAACAGAACTACCACTAGTAGATAGCTTTAACAGAGACAAGTTTATTCTGTCACAATCCAGTAGACCAGAAGTCCAAATTCAGGGTGCTGGCTCCAGGGAAAGGCTTTCTCTCTCTGTGGGCTCTGGAGGAAGGTCCTTGTGATGCATCAGTCACCCCTTGGTCTGGGAATCTCAGCGCAGGAGCCTCCCAGCACTGTTTTCTTGATGGAATGAGGTACCCCTTCTTTCCACTCACCTCTCTCTTTACTATCTCAAGAGTTTGGCTTAAGACACAATCAAATCTCATTAACATAACTGCTGCTACTCTACCTTATTAAGTCATAGTAATAGGATTTACAACACATAGGAAAATCTCATCAAATGACAAAATGGTGGACAATCCCACAGTACCAGGAAACAAGGCCCAGCTAAACGGCTAGACACATTTTTTCAGGGACATAATTCAACCCATGACAAGGACTACAGTGTGCCTGACCCTACCCATGGTGTTTTTAATTGTCTTACATGCATGTGAAAGCTGGACAATGAATAAGGAAGACTAAGTATGAACTGATGCCTTTGAGTTACAGTGCTGGGGAAGAATACTGACTACACCATGAACTGTCAAAAGAATAAACAAATCTGTCTTGGAAGAAGTACAGCCAGAATGCTCATTAGAAATGAGGATGACGAGACTTCACCTCACGTACTTTGGACAAGTTATCAGGAAGGACCAGTCCCTGGAGTGGGGCACTATGCTTGCAAAAGTACACATTGAGTGAAAAAAGGAAGGTCCTTAATGAGAGGACTGACATGTGACTGTACCATCGGCTCCAACACAGCAAGGATTGTGAAGATGGCAGAGGACCGGGCAGCCCTTTGTTCTGCTGTACACAGGGTCGCTACGAGTCAGGATCAACACAACCGCACCTAACAACTAGAAGATCCCTCATTCTCTTCACAGACTATCCAATCCTTTACCTATGGCTGAGGCCTACTCAGAAGTAAGAATCAAGTCCAGGGATGGGGTAAGAGTAAATAACGTCTGTTATGCACTCAATAATAAAAAACGTAGCCTTTTTTTTTTGGTCAAACTGATGTCAAAACAGCTGCAGCTGCATCAGAAGCACTATATCAAAATTCCCTACCTCAAGCTATGATTCTTTCCATCCTCACCTGGCTCAACCAAATCTCCAGGTAGTATTAGCTCATCTAATTAGCTGCTTTCACTCTCTTCTAGCTGAAAACTGTACCAACTGCACATCAGTCACGTCCTGCCCTGTGTGAAGGCCCTGTTCTCTTCCTGCTGACTTTCCACTTTGAGCCTAATTGCCCCAGCCAAGAATAGACATCTGCTGCAGTGTGACTATCAAATACAGTGCTGGCTGGAATTGTGCCTGCCAGTTCCCAGCACCCTGTCATCTTCTAGCCGGATACAGGAGATATGACAGCATCACCCCATACCAGGAGGAGGGCCCAAGCCAGTGCCTTAGTCTTGTGCCACCTTGCCCCTCTTAGGCTGTACCTCCCTTTGCCAAGGATTCTGACAGCAGGAAAGGGTTCTCCACTCCAATGAATTCTTCTCTAATAAGCTCCTGTTATAAATTGAAGCCTTGCATTCCACAGTTAAATAAAAGGCTAAAAAATGCACAATCCAGAAGAAGTTAAATAACAGTTCCTTCTGGAGGCTTGAACGACACCTTTTTGTGAAGTGGTTTTGATCAAATATACAATCAAATAGATGACACAAAAAACCTGAAAGGAGGTGAGAGAATGTGCTCAGAGTGCTCAGAGGGCTACCCAAAGATAAACTGCTTACCCAATAAAACTGATATATGGAATCTGTGCTATGTGCCAGGCACTGCACTGTATGCACTTTATATATATTATCTCATTAAATCCTCACAGTAATACAATGAAGTAGGTTGCTGTTTTCATTATATAGAT
Source organism: Heterohyrax brucei (assembly GCA_028571685.1). NCBI lineage: Eukaryota > Metazoa > Chordata > Mammalia > Hyracoidea > Procaviidae > Heterohyrax > Heterohyrax brucei. The sequence continues at coordinate 48,769,481 of CM053142.1, read as the reverse complement.
GGGCAAACTGAGTTTCAGATGTTAAGTGATGTGCCTGAGGTCAAACAGTCAGGTATTGATCTGGAACAAAGAAAAACAGTAAAAAGGCATAGCAGATATGTTCCATGTTTTTGCTCAAGGCCATATTAGCACGCCGTTGTTGTTAGCTAGGGTCTAAACAGCTCCCAACTCATGATCACTCCATGTACAACAGGACTGAACTGTTAGAATCCATCGCGTTTTCACCGGCTGATTTTACAAAAGTGTATCACCAGGCCTTTCTTCCCAGTCTGGCTTAGTCTGGAAGCTCTGGTGAAACCTGTTTAGCATCGCAGCAAAACACAAGTCTCCTCTAACAGACCGGTGGTGGCGGTACATGGGGTGCACTGTCTGAGAATCAACAAGTGCATGGTAATAACTCCGGAGGCGCGGTGTGGTTCACTCCCACTGGCCACTCACATAAGCCCGGGTGGATGCCTAGAGCACACAATTCACCGGTCAGGTGCAACGGGAAAAAGGGTTCTGATATACGCGAGATGCCATATGACCTTGGCCAGGGGATCACTAGACCTGAAACACTGTAGTCAACACCCCTGAGTGGTACATTCTGGCCTCTTTCACATTCTCAGTGGTTCGCATAACTACCTAAAAGACACCGGTACAAAAGCCTCAGACCACAAATCCAGGTTGGCAAGAAACAGAATTATATTCCCATTAACCATCTCCTATGTGAGCTCCCATTTTCACCTGTCAATAATGACTGAATCTAGCCAGTTCCAGTTCTTCTGGGTAAAGTCGAAGTATTACGTTTTGCCTGTCCCGCAGAGGACTGGCTATGCAGGGGCGGGCTCACCTGGCTTTGGGGCCCGGAATAGGGCCCCATGGGACAGTCACTCGATCTCATCCACAGCTTCACTAGAGAAGCACGCGCCGAGATGCCCCTTGGTGGCCAGTGTGCACCCCACTTTGCCTACTGCGAGCCTTCAACTCTACACGCTGACCCTTCTAGTCCTGGACTAGACACCAGGCTGCTGAGGAAGCTGGGACATCCGGACTCAGCATGGGCTTCACTCATTGGCTGAAGCAGGGAAAGGGCGGGGCCTGAGGGTGGGCGAGGCCATGTATGCCACGCCCAGTCCTCAATTCCCAAGCTTTTAGAGAAGACGGCTTCCCTCAGGTTTATTAAGCTGCCTGGGGGTATTTGCCACTCCATCTCATATTCGTGAAGAAAGAGGGAGGTGAAAGCAGCTGCATTTGCCACTGTTATCTTTCTCCATCTCCAGCCCTCTGTCCTTCACCCTAGCAAGAGCTGTTTTCTTTCAGACAGAAAAATAGAACTGTGTCAGCGGGTATTCTTTCTACTGTTTCTGTTTTACACTGAACCGTAGTTTTTAAACTTAAAAGCCAAGAATATATCACTTTTACTGTTTGGTAAGGCTGCCTTATAAAACACAGGACTTCCAGTTAAATCTGAATTTCAAAGAAACAAATACTTTTTAGTGTATCTCATGCAATATTTTATTTGTTAAATCTGGCCACCCTGCTTTGGGAAACCAGAGGTCAGAAATATGCTTTTTCATTGTGTTTGGAGCTACAGACACTATAATAAATTGATTTAAATAACCTGAGTTGTCAGTTTTAAGTATACTTGAGTGGAACAGATGGTTAACACAGTTAGTTGCTAACCAAATGGCTGGAGATTCAATTCTCCAAGAGGCACCTTAGAAGAAAGGGCTGGCAATACACTTCCAAAAAATGAGTCATTAAAAATGCTGTGGAGCATAATTCAGCTCCAGAAAACATGGATTATGAGTCACAATCAACTCAAGGGCAACTAATTTTCCCTCATGATAAGGATATTGTTCAGCTATATTACCACAATGGCCCCAAGTATGTCTTCAGTTCCTTGTGTGTGCCTAGCATTATTCTAGGAATTGTAGGCTGGTAAATGAAGCAGAAATCGTGCCTGCCTTCAAAGAGATTACAACACCAAACAATCCCAAGCAGGTATTCATGTAGGTAAATTTCTGTTAAGTAGTGGCAGCTTCTACTCCAACTGCCCCACGGTCTTGTCTACCTTGTAGCCCAACCATTTGTAGCCTGTGAAGCTTGGGTCAGTTACAGGCTCCATAAAAGATGGTTCTGTTTGTGTGAGTCCTTCACATGGAGGATGGAGCAAGATGAGAAGACAGAGGGACCAGAACTGTCTCTCTCTTTTTGCCATCTTGATTTCTACTCTAATTCTTCTTCCAAGACACAAATTACTCCAGATCTCCTTTCATCTGTTCCTCAGCTTCTCTTTATATCCCCCAAAGAATGTGTAGCATTGTACTTGTTTTCTAGGACTACTATAGCAAAATTAAAGGTGTTTACACCATGTACAATCCATCCTGCATTATTATTTATTGCTATAATAAGTGTATTTAACATTTGCTTAAGGAGGGTTAACTGCAAAAGCTTTAAAGGAGAGAAATATATTGGTCACAGGTCTAGAAATGGGACTTCTGAGATCAGAGTTGGCCATGCTGATTCCTTCTAAAGCTTGGAGTGAGACTCTGTTCCACACTTCTCTCCTAGCTTCTGGTAGCTCCAGGCATTCCCTGGCTTTTGCTGCAGCATTGCATGGTGACCATTTCTGTCGATCTCTATGTATCTCTGCTCACTTTTTTGTAGAGGACATTGTTATGACTGGATTAGGACCCCTGCTATTCCTACATCAGTAGTTGGGATGTCAAGAATTTTTTTTTTTTTTTTTGAGGACATAATTCAATCCTTAATAGACTTCCAGTCAGGTTTAGTGGACAAGCATGACGCAAAGTGTGAAGGAAAGCTTACTCCAGGTCCAGTTGTGTTTCTCACTAAGATTATTAACTTTAAGGAGCTCTGAGGATCGACAGTGTGAAGAGGGAGAACAAGTATAAGGAGTCATGTAGTTACAAAGCATCTAACTGGGCTTTTTTATTTCTTCTTACTCAGGAGTATAGGAAAAGTCAAGGTCAAGAGCAAAGCAAAGCTGGAAGAATGTGCAGAAAAACTGTAGTGAAAAGCTTTTGCAGTTAACCCTCCTTAAGCAAATGTTAAATACACTTATTATAGCAATAAATAATAATGCAGGATGGATTGTACATGGTGTAAACACCTTTAATACAATTCTAATTTTCTTTTTGCTTCAAGAGCCACAGATTGTTATGGCAACAAAACAGAAAAACAGATCACAGTATTAATTTGATATCTCGGCTTCATTTGTTCCACATTTGCAATACAGCACATGCATAATAAACAAGCCAGGCTGAGCCAAGGCAGAGAAAACAGAAAACTACAGAAGGGCACGATGGAGCACCCTCTCAGCCTTGAGTTTTGTTAAATAAAAAATAAATAATAATTTTCTACAAAGAATAGTGGTTTGGTTTCCCATACAATTTGCTGTTTGATTGATAACACTTGAGAATCAGATAATTCTGTTCTTGTCAGCCCAATGACACAAGGGAGAACATAAAAAGGCACCATGACATTGTGAGAAACATCCTTTATTACAAGTTTTGAGCACAGAACTTTGCCTGGCCCCGCTGTTAACGCTCCATGTGCCGAAGCCCTTAACTACCTCTGCTGTGTATGTGCGTCTGTCTAGATAGACCCAGTACAGACTCGTCAGTCTATCACGTGGGGTAAGCTGTTCATTGTCTCCGTGTCTCTGTTTCCACACAGGTGGAAATAGGCCCTTGTGGTTAAAATTAGGGTGAGCCTTAAGAGCTATCTAGTGAGTTGCAGAACTGGCTGCAGAATGCAGGTCTTCTGACTCCCAGGACATGGTTCTTACCTTTAAACCACTTTATTAAGGATAGTGCTTTCCCAACATAAAGAGAAGTCTAGCAGAGTTGTAAGGCTACCTGGTTGGTGTGAACAGTTAAGCATTCAACTGCTTACTACAGTCCACCTAGAAGTGCTTAGAAGAAAGGCCGGGTGGGCTGCTTCCGAAGAAGTAGCCGTTGAAAAAGCTATGGATCACATTTCTACTGTGATACATAAAGGGTCTTCATAAGTCAGAAGTGACTCGAGGGCAGCTGGGTTTTCTAGTTTTGTTTTAATTAAAGTTGTAGATAAAATCCTCAGCCTCTGAGGAAAAAAAAAAAAAAAAAACCAAAGCCTCTCACTTACTTTAATCAACTGCAAAACAAAGAGGTCCCCAAGAAAAGTCTCCTAAGTGAAGCATGGGCTATTTAAGCAAACTTTAGCTATTGAAGGCATTTGAAAACTATAATGCAAATACTGCTGTCTACGTCACATCTGGTCATTACAAGTATAACATCACAAATATGTGCCAGGTCTGCAAAATAGCAGCATCCTGGAGTTTGCATGAGGAGAGATAGATATTTCAGACTTACCCTTGCCAGTGACTCAGAGGGTTATGCTCTAAATCAACTGATATTTCTATGTCTCCATTTCTCCATCAATAAAATGGATACAATCTTATTTGTTTCCTGTCTGAGGAGTAGCTGTATGGATAAAATGGGTGTCATGGATTGAATTGTGCCCCCCCCCCAAGAAATGTATTAAAACTTTGGCCATCTGCTGTTACAATTTAGAAAGGAGCTTAAATCAACCAAGGAGCCTTAGGTAGAGTAGATTACCTTCTGTAACGCAATCCAATAGCATTTAATCACTCAGTTGAAGTCATACCAGTGTAGGATGGATCCCAAACCTAACCACTTCTGAGTTATAAAAAGAACAGATTAGACACAGACACAAACACAGGGGAAAGCAGATGCCCTATGAGAATCACCAAGGAACCAAGAATAAAACTGAAGTTTGTGCTGTTTCAAGACACTATTTCCTATTGCTGTTAATTCTGACTCACGGCAATCCCATTTGTGTCAGACTAGAACTGTACTGCATAAGATTTTCAATGGTTAATTTTTCAAAGTGGATCACCTGACCTTTCTTCCAAGATATCTCTGCATGGACCCAAACCACCCATCCTGAGCCCATTAAGCATTTGTACCACCCAGGGATTCCAGGTTTGTCTTAATTTGTTACAGCAGAAATAGGAGACAAATACAATCCTTAACAGATAATATGACAATATGTCTTGGGAAGAACTTGGATAAGGTTCCTGTCAATTTCTGACTTTCTCAGTACAGAAGAGAAAACCAGAGAGATGAAAAAGAAATCAAAGAATAACTAAAAAGTTCAATCGAATAATGTACCTGAGACAAACCCTACTCCCATGCCCCCCACACCCTCTAGCACTATCGATACCCAACAACATGAAAGCAGCCCCTCTCTCAGTAGAGAATAAGCCATCAGTAGGAACACCCCTTAGAGGAAATGATAGTGACTGAACCATTCGTCAAATTGCTGTCTCTTCAGGCCTTACAGAATCGATTGCTCAATCACAGCCCAGGATGGAGAGGCCTGAAGCCCTTTCTGTCCCCAGGCTGCCTGAGAAGAGTCTCAGATTGTTTGGGGAAAGCAATTTAACCTCCAGAAGAGTTATGTGAAAATACAGTTTCAAGTTATTTCCTTCATAACAAAAACAATATTTTGTGTTGCCTTGTATTTTAGTGTTGCACACACAGGAGCTCCAGTGCCAAAGCAGTTAAATACTTGGTTACTAACCAAAACGTTAAGTCAGCTAAACAAAACCCACCCAAGGGATCCATGGGATAAAGACCTGGTGATCTGCTTGCACCAAAATTGCAGCCTAGGAATTTATGTGGCAGTTCTACTCTGTCCTATAGGGTCACTGTGAGGTGCAGTCAACTCAACCACACCTAACACCAACACAGAGATAGGATTCAGTGAATACTGATTGAATAGATCTAAATATGTTTGATTTATAGGAAGGAAACTCAGCTTCTTTTCACTTTTCAGTGGGACTTTCTGTGACATTTATCCCACATACATGCTTAAATTTAGATCCAAAAAAGTCAGGGAGTTGATGTCTAGAGAAGAGGAACAGAAGTGAGGAAATAACATTTAGAATATTGTAAAGCCCAGAGACTAAAAAGCATTTGAAAATTCTGCGTAAGTGGACTCCAAGCCTAGAAGAGCAAAGACTAGGGTTCCTGGTCTGGCTCACAAAAGATAGAGTGATCTTTTGTTCTTCAAAATCTCTGAGGAAATGGTAAAGAGTCGTGGAAGGGATTCTTGGTACATGACCTTAAATTGCGTTAATTTTCTAGATGATGTTGAGTAAATCACTTAAAGTATCTAGGTCTCACTTTCTTAAACTATAAGATAAAATGTCAATTAAGTCTACAGCAAGAAATGATCAGATCTGTGACTAAAATGGGCACACACCAAATTACATTATAAATTGGGGATTTTTTTAAGTCATTAATTTCTATTATCAGTGTTCTACTAATTTCTTTCAAAAATTCATTTTAAAAGATGAAAACAGTATATACAACAAAACATTTGCCAATTCCACAATTTTTATGTACAATTCAGTGACATTAATTTTGTTCATCATGTTGCAATAACTCTTTCATACAAAAAGATTTAAAGCTATTTACAATATATATATATATATATATAAACAAGCAAAGACAAACAAATGTAGAGGACAAAATGCCAACAAAAGTGAGACTAAAGCATAAACTCCATTTTTATATGCTTACTAAAGGCCACATGAAAATTTAGCTGTAAGCAATCTAGAAGCAAATGTGAAAGGGAAACTTACCCAGACTAAAAAATAAAAACAATGAACATTGAAAACAAAACTAGACTATGCAAAGATAAGAAGAAAGTCCCCTAAGTATATTTACAAGAGGACAAACTTTAATGTAATGCTCAATATCCTTAAAATCTTCCTTAAAACTAAACCAAATCAGACAAACAAAAAACCAAACCCACTGCTGCTGAGTCAACTCTGACTCATAGTGACCCTTTAGGTCAGAGTAGAACCACCCCATAAGATTCCAAGGAGCACCTGGCAGGTTCAAACTGCTGACCTGTTGGTTAGCAGACATAACACTTAGCCACTACACCACCGGGGTTTCCAATATCTTCCTTACAGAATATAAAACAATGAGCCCCTTGGGACTTAATATAAACTGGTAGCATCATGCCAATACAAACCTCAGTGGTTACTCAGGAATCCAAAGAGTGAGGCTTCAAGTATGCAGCTGTCTGTGGCTCTGGGGAAATTCAAATGATAACTTAGATCATCTAGCTATATAGAAGGACTGTACATCCTTCAATACTCTTTATTAGTTTCAAGATATCAGATAAAGACATTTTTGTCAATTTTCTTTTTAAATTCACCATAAATATTAAAAAGAGAGGTGGAAACCAGAGACATGGTCTTCCTCTTCAGGGAAACGTCTTTGTAACTTAGAATGACACAAAAAGAAGACTAAAACCAGATAGAAATGACCTAGCAAGGAGAAGGAAGGGTAAACTTAAGAAAATACAGTACACAGTTGGGTTGAGAAGAAAATAGATTTGCCCTGAAGAACGCAGAAGCTCAGAGATAGGAGATTTGGGTACAGCAGAAAGCAGAGAACAGTAAAGATGTGGAAACAGGAAAATCTCCTGAGAGTTTCCTAGAGCCTAAGCTCACCAAATCATGCAACCAATTCATCCCAGCCCATATGAATGCTAAGACATAGAAAGAAAGAGGAAACTCAGAGTTTCCAGGAATTGAAGAGTGGAAAGAGGCATGGAACCAGGTATAGGCAGAGTAGATGTTGTTGTTAGTTGCCATCAAGTCAGTCAATCCATAATGAGCCCATGTGACAGAGAAGAACTTCTCCAAAGGGGTTTCTTGGCTGTAATCTTTACAAAAGTAAATTACCAGACCATTTTCTCCCTCTGACATGCTGGGTGGGTTCAAATGCCAACCAAGCACTTAACTGTTTACACCACCCAGGCTCCATGTGAAGTAGATGAAGCCTTGCATATTGAAGAGTAAGACACTTAGGCCTCTCTTTCTTCCAACTTCTAGAACTCTACCAGAATTATTCTCCTGTTAAAACAAAAATTATATTAAGCCAATAATAGAAATATATTGAAGTTTATTTAACAGGTAGCTCTTGACTCATGACAGGGTTACATTCCAATGACTATGTTGTGAGTTCTGACATAAGTAACATACCTCATTTTTTTGTTTTGTTTGGTTTTTTTTAGTTTTTATTATTGTTGCCTTTTATTAGTAGTACAGCTAAAACATTTTTTATTGGTTGATATCACAGAGCTTACAGTTAAAACAAGGTTAAGGGAAAATTCACAAGTTAGAAAAACATTTAATTTATAATTGGCTGACTATTAAAGTCATATATTTAACACTCGTAATAATCTTCTCTTCACATTTTCCATTTGTAACTGCTAGTCCATCTTCTTAGAACTCTTGAACAAACAGAATAAAGTGGTAAAATTATTGTTTTCTATAAAAACTGCTTGTATCTAGGTCAGAGGGAGAATGGAAACTTCTACATAGCCAAAATGTTTCATTATATGACAGAAGCTTCATTTAGAAATTCAAAATGGAGCCCCTTAAGGCAAGGAAGGATTTGGCCTAGACCTTAGCTAGAAATTCTAGTCATGTCAAGAAGCTGCAGTTTTAGAGAGGCTCTTTCTCATTCTCCTCTTTTGATCAAGAATTTCCTGGGTGGGAGGAGAGTGGATGTGATGGTCACATTTAAGAGTACTGTCTTCTACATGGACTTAGTCCTTTCAGCTGGGCTTATTATCTTGCTGTAGGTAAGTTCTTATTCTTAGGGTGAGATGGTCTCATGTTGTTCACGAAGGAGTAACTCATATTCTGCAAGGTTTAAATGAGTGACTGTTTACCTTGAAAGCTGTTTAAGACCCTCAAGCACTATCAGATAATTGATGAGGATTAAATGGCATTGGATGAATACCTGAACACCACTGCAGGTACTTTGGTCAGTCACTAAAACAGTTTGCTATTTGTAAGTTCTTAAGACTCTATGTGAAGGGTGGCCGGGCATTATCTAATGATGCTTCTTCACCAGACTACTGTTTAAGTATGCTACTTCAGTAATACTACGGGGATATGAATACAGCAACAAATTGAAGAGAACAACCTGACAGACTGAAGACTCCTAGCAATAGTAAGAAGTCAAAGTCTCTTGAACAAGGGTTAGCTTGTTTTATACTGGAGAAGCTAATGAGCCCAAAAGGTTATTTACGATTTTTGGAAAGGGATGACATATTTAATATTGAGTTTAATTGGCACAAACATCTACTGATTGGGCTATTCTTACAACAGCATTCTCTTCCTATGTGATTATAGGAAGCAGTTCTTTAGGAGGTAGTTCTATTCTGGCCTCTAGTGTCACTGTGAGTTGGATCCAACTCCACAGCACTGGGTTCATCTAGCTTATATTGAGAATATGAAATAAAAATATTAAAAATATAAACTAAGGGTATAATAAAAGTTATATTAAAAAATTATCTACTTACATGAAAGGAGGGCCTTGCTAAGGCATAAATCCTAACGGATAAAACTGTTTCCAATATGATAAATATTAAGCAAAATGTAGTAACTTTTATAAAAATGTTATTTTGAATGGAAAGTGGCAAAAACATTAAAATGAAATTCTGAAAATAAGAGCTGATATGATAATGCAGTAAGCTAATGAGAGAATGACTGTATGAAACAAATTGTAAAAAGATCAGTTATAATTCTTACTAGTCCTAATTGATCAAATACAGTGATCACAAAATAAAAAAAATCATTACTATTAAAATTGTAAGATAGGGTTTTTGAATGACAGATATTAAACTACTGTAATAATGACAGCCAAGCCAGCCAAGCTGAGAAGAAAGCAATAATTTTAATATAAGGGGGGCAGAGTCAAGATGGCGGACTAAGCACACATCTCCTTATATCCCTCTGGAAACCAAGACCTGAACTGACAATCAAACAGAGCCTTCTGAGCACCTAATCACCCTCAGGACACGACACAGAGCTGTGTAATTGGGGCTTCATACCACCCAGCGAAAAACCTCCTCTCTTTCGCTGACTCCCGCTCCTGGCTAGCCCCGGCTCTCACGGATGGAAGGTAAACGCACCGTTTTGACTTTTTTTTCCCTCTGTCTCAGCTGGTGGGTGGAGCTGGGCCTTGCCTGGTGGCTGGACTCAGACGCGCTGCTGAGGGGATAGGCAGGCGAAATTCTGATATTCTGAGAGCCAGGCTCGGGACTCTGTTAATCTAGACACTTTGAGCCTTTCGTTTTGTAGCTGCCTCAGTGGGGTTTGTGTGGAGCTCCGCAGTCAGGGTGCGGGACGCCATGTTGGTACCGAGATTTTAGCGGGACCTCGTTCTTCGCCTGGGAGACAGTGCCTGCAAATGGAACAGTGCTTCTCCGACAGAAAAGCAGTGATTTTGCACAGATTTTGCACAGATTTTGCACAAAACCCAATTTTAATTACTACCAGTCTTGTCATCTTCCTCTCCATCTGGAAGAACTATAACAACTGTAGTACATCCTTCTTTTTATTATGATGACACCGTAGTTTTCCTGATGATCACTGGATTGCTTCTTTCCATATCAAAGCTGTGAATTACTTTGGAGCCCTCCCTAAATGAGTAGAGTATTGAGTAGTGTGTCATTCTAATATATAAAGTTAGTGGTTTTGTTCTTCTAAGCCAAAGCCAAGAACTTCTTTCAGTATTTCTTGTAGTTTGGGTTTGGTTTCTACAAAGTCTCTGAGTTTCTGTTTATCTGGGAATGCCTTAATTTCATTTTTGTATTTGAAAGATAGTTTTGCAGGATATATAATTCCTGGTTGGAAGTTCTTCTCCTTCAAGACTTTGAATGTGTCGTGCCACTGTCTCAGTGCCAGCATGGTTTCTGCTGAGAAATCTGACAAGAGCCTACAGGGTTTCCCTCTGAAAGTTAGCTTTGCCTTGAGTCTTGCTGCCTTTAAGAGTTGCTGCTCATGTTTCATTTTGTTAAGCTTTATTACAATATGTCTTGGAGTCTTTCTTTTGAGATCTATATTGGGTGGCATACGATATGCATCTGAGATGTCTATATTCTCTTCCTTCATGATTTCTGGGAAGTTTTCTTTCAGCAGCTCAGCAACAATACTCTCTGTGTTCTCAGATGTCTCACCCTGTTCAGGGACTCCAATTAATCGAAGGTTGTTCCTCTTAATAGAGTCCCACATGCTTCTTAATGTTTCTTCATTTTTCTTGTTTCTTTTTTCTGATTTCTGCTCATAGACACTGGCATCAGTAGCTCTGTCTTCCAAGTCAGAAATTCTTTTTTCCATTTGTTCCATTCTGTTTTCTTGGCTTTGCATCGAAGTTTCTATGTCTTTGATTTTGCTCTTGATCTGTTGGATTTCAGAGTACTGGTGTTCCATCAGATTGAACAACTTGCTTAATTTTTCATTTTGTTCTGTTGTATTTTGTATAAGGTCTAGAAGGGCTCTGTATATAATCAATTTGTATTCACTTCCTGATGCTTTCATAAAAGTTTCTTCATCTGGAAAACTCCTTGGTTGCTTTGTTTGGGAGCCTTCTGAAGCTATGAGTGATTGCTTGCATGCCACAATTGTCTGTTGCTTTTTGGGTCCCATGTGAGTATATAGAGGCTGGAAGAGGTACTGTGAGGATGGATTGCAAATGTTTCTCTAGGCTGTCTTCAAAAGTAAAGCAAAAGGTATCTGACCAGTTCACAAGTCAGTTAGGTTTTCAGGTGTAGATGTCCCTCTTCTCATCTGACAAAGTAAGCGCCGCTATATCCAACCCCAGATGATAACAAACTAGTTCAGAATACAGCAATGCTACTGCCCTGTTGGCCTCTACTGACAGGGCCTAGCCTTAGCCAACAGTGTCAAGTACTGGTTTTGTGATAGAAAAGCGCTCTCCTGTGGACAGGCTCTGGCTCCTAAGCTAAGAATTAGGTCCAGCTGCGGCCACCGTATCCGAGATGGCGTCCTCCACACAGGCAGCAGACAGAGGGGCTAAAAGTGCTGAGAGGTAGTGATTCCTCTGCTTCTGTTGCAGGGCCCCCAACGTAGGGGCAGCTGTAAAGCACAACAAAGATGTATCATACCATTTCAAGAAATCTAACACAAGAGTCTCAACAACTATAAAACCAGCTCTGAAAAAGGTGAAAAATCAACTCACAAAAAAGAGTGTCCCAGAACAGACTAATAAGAACAACAGAGAAAACATCAACATAAAAATAAACATATCACAATGGCAGCAGTGAACACATACTTATCGATAATTACATTGAATGTGAATGGACTGAATGCTCCAGTAAAGAGACACCGAGTGTCATCTTGGATCAAAAGACACGACCCATCCATATGTTGTCTACAAGAAACTCACTTGAGACCTAAAGACAGGAACAAACTGAAAATTAAAGGATGGAAGAATATATATCAAGCTAACAATGAACAAAGAAGAGAAAGGGTGGCAATTCTAATCTCAGACAAAATCAATTTTAATGTCAAATCCACCATCGTGGACAAAGATGGACACTATTGCTGAAAGGTTCAGTACACAAGCAAGACTTAACTATATTAAATATTTATGCACCTAATGTCAGAGCACCTAAATATGTTGAAGGAACACTGACTATGCTCAAAAGAGAGTTAGATAACTCCACAGTAATAGTGGGAGACTTTAACACTCCACTCTCATTACTAGACAGATCCTCTAGAAAAAAGCTCAGTAAAGATACAGAAGACCTCATTGACACAATTAACCAACTAAACCTCATTGATATATACAGAACTTTCCACCCCTCAGCAGACCACTACACCTTCTTCTCCAGTGCACATGGAACATTCTCCAGAATTGACCACGTGATAGGCCATAATGCAATGCTCAACAAAATCCATACCATTGAATTAATGCAAAGCATCTTCTCAGATCATAAAGCCATCAAAGTTGAAAGCAATAGCAGAAAAAACAGAGATAGAAAGTGGAACTCTTGGAAACTGAACAACATCTTGCTCAAGAAAACATAGGTTATAGAGGAAATCAGGGATCAATTAAAGAAATTCATGGATTCCAATGAGAACGAAAACACTTCCTACTGGAACCTACGAGATACAGCCAAAGCAGTGCTCAGAGGTCTGTTTATCTCCATAAATGCACACATCGGGAAGGAAGAAAGAAACCAAATCAAGGAACTAACTCTACAGCTTGAACAAGTAGAAAGAGAACAACAGAGGAACCCCTCGGGCACCGGAAGAAAGGAGATCATAAAGATTAGAGCAGAGCTAAATGAATTAGAGAATAGAAAAACAATTGAAAAAATTGAAAAGACCAAAAGCTGGTTTTTTGAAAAGATCAACAAAATTGATAAACCACTGGCTAAACTTACTAAATAAAAGCAGGAAAGGAAACAAATAACCCAAGTTAGAAATGAGAAGGGAGTTGTCACCACAGATGCAACAGAAATCAAAAACATCATAACAGAATACTATGAAAGACTGTACTGTAACAAATTTGAAAACCTAGGGGAAATGGACAAATTCCTTGACTCATACCACCTACCCAAATTATCACAACGTGAAGCAAAACAACTTAATAAACCCATCACAAAGGAAGAGATTGAACAGGTCATCAAAACACTGCCAACCCAAAAAAGTCCGGGCCCAGATGGCTTCACGGCAGAATTCTACCAAGCATTTAGAGAAGAGTTATCCCCAATACTATTGAAACTATTTCACAGTATAGAAAGGGATGAAGTACTCCCAAACTCATTCTATGAGGCCAGCATAACCCTGATACCTAAGCCCGGGAAAGATCCAACAAAGACAGAGAACTACAGACCGATATCACCCATGAACTTAGATGCAAAAATCTTCAACAAAATTCTTGCCAACAGAATACAACAACATATCAAGAAAATAATCCATCATGACCAAGTGGGATTCATACCAGGGATGCAAGGCTGGTTCAACATCAGGAAAACAATTAATGTGATTAACCACATAAATAACACAAAAGACAAAGATCACCTGATTTTGTCCATTGATGCCGAAAAGGCATTTGATAAAGTCCAACACCCATTCATGCTAAAAACTCTTAGCAAAATGGGCATAGACGGCAAATTCCTCAACACAATAAGGGCCATTTATACAAAGCCAATTGCCCACATCATCCTGAATAGAGAGAGACTGAAAGACTTTCCCTTGAGATCAGGAACTAGACAAGGATGCCCACTCTCACCTCTCCTATTCAACATTGTGCTAGAAGTTCTAGCCAGAGCAATTAGACAAGACAAACAAATAAAGGGCATCTGCATCGGCAAAGAGGAAGTTAAAATCTCCCTGTTCGCAGATGATATGATTGTATATGCAGAGAACCCAAAGGAATCTATAAGTAAGTTACTCAAACTGATAGAAGAGTTCAGCAAAGTCTCAGGATACAAGATAAACATAAGTAAATCAGTAGGATTCCTTTATACCAACAACAAGACTGTTAAGGAGGAAATTATCAAATCTATACCATTTGTGATAGCCCCTAAGAAGATAAAGTACCTAGGAATTAATCTAACCAGAGAAACAACAGACCTTTACAAAGAAAACTACAAGCCCTTACTACAAGAAACCAAGAGACACTTAGATAAATGGAAAAACCTACCCTGCTCATGGATAGGAAGACTTAACATTGTGAAAATGTCTATTTTACCCAAAGCAATTTATTTATATAATCCAATCCCAATACAAGTTCCAGCATCATTTTTTAATGAGATGGAGAAACAAATCACCGATTTTGTTTGGAAAGGGAAGAAGCCCCGGATAAGTAAGGTACTACTAAAGAAGAAGAACACACTGGGAGGCCTCTCATTACCCGACCTTAGAACATACTACACTGCCACAGTGGTCCAAACAGCCTGGTACTGGTACAAGAACAGACAGATCAATCAGTGGAACAGAATTGAGACCCCAGAGATGACACCATCTGCCTATGATCAGTTGATATTCGACAAAGGCCCTAAGACATTAAACTGGGGTAAAAACAGTATCTTCAACAAATGGTGCTGGCAAAATTGGTTATCCATCTGCAATAAACTGAATCAAGATCCATATCTTACACCTTATACAAAAATCAACTCCAACTGGGTAGCCAAGCCAAGTGCCGTCGAGTCGGATCTGACTTCCAACTGGGTAAAAGACCTAAATATCAAACCTAGAACGATAAAGCTCATCCAAGAAAAGGTAGGAACAACAATGGAAGTTTTAATACACAATGAGGACAGACTCCAAAATCTGTCAAAGAAACCTCAATCAACAGAAGAGAAAATAGATAAGTGGGAACTATTAAGAATCAAACACTTTTGCTCATCCAAAGACTTTATTAATAGAATCAAAAGAACACCCACAGAATGGGAAAAAATATTTGGGAACTCTATGTCAGACCAACTCCTGAGCTCCATAATCTATAAGATACTACAAAACATCAATAAGAAGAAGATAAACCATCCAATTAAGCAATGGGCAAAGGAGATGGACAGACACTTCACTAAAGAGGAGATCCAGGCAGTCAAAAAACACATGCAGACATGTTCACGATCTTTAGTTATTAAAGAAATTCAAATCAAGACAACAATGAGATACCATCTCAGCCCAACAAGATTGGCCATGATCCAGAAAACACAAAACGACAAATGCTGGAGAGGCTGTGGAGAAAGTGGAACCCTCCTACACTGTTGGTGGGGTTGCAGAATGGTCCAGCCTCTTTAGAAGGCAATCTGGTGCTTCCTTAAAAAAATGGATATCGATATACCATCTGACCCAGTAATTCCACTACTTGGAATATATCCTACAGAACCAAGGCCTTTCACACCAATGGACATATGCACCATAATGTTTATGGCAGCACAATCCACGATAGCAAAAAGATGGAATCAACCCAGATGCCCAACAATAGAAGAATGGATAGGTAAACTATGGTACATATACTCAATGGAGCACTACGCAATGATAAAGAATAACGATGATTCCAGGAAACATCTCCTGACCTGGTTTCAACTGGAAGACATTATGTTGAGTGAAAGTAGTCAGCGACAAAAGGACAAATACTGTATGAGACCTCTACGACAAGATCTCAAAAACAGACTTGTGTATAGAAGAAAAGACTCTTTGACAGCTGCAAGGGAGGGCAGGGAGGAAGGGGGAGAAGGGAGGGTTTAGTTTAGATAGTTACTAGAAATCTAGTTGGGAGAAAGCGGTGATAGCACACATTAGAAACAAGAACAACATTAAGTGGACTTCAGCATAACTTGAGTACTCCTTCCATCTTAACTCAATACTGCAAGGATAGAGTAGTTGGAGCGGGGGGCAGGGGACCATGCTCTTAGGCGAATTCCAGGACAATTGGCACAACTAGCATTTTGGTAAGAGAGCTCTCTGCGCCCCACATTGGTGAGTGGCGTCTGGGGTCTTAAAAGCTGCCAAGCTGCCATCCGAGGACACAGCAAATGGTCCCAACTCAGCAGGAACAGATGCTCACCGAGCACCAAAATGACATGTGGTAAAGACAACCGAGAAGACAGAGAGACCCCCAAGAGTGGGTGCCCACATTGACTTGGGACCAGAAAAACCGGATGGTGCTGGGCCACCACCAGTGATAGCCACAATGGAGCTCACTAGGTTGAGTCTCACTGGCAACACAAGAATAAAAAGGGGTGCATCATGAGATCTCCACCAAAAGACCTCAATTGATGGTCCAGTGGTTTTGGGGTTCCTCTGAGAGCATGGCCCCCAGCCCCGTTGCTGTCCTTTCCCATAAATTATAACAAAAGTCCACTCTTTGGACAGGAATGGATTGGACTTGGCAATGCAGAGTCACCATATATTGGAAGCACTTTATGGTTCTATACATCTATAGGATATCATCTTGCTGACCTCTGGCTGGAGGAAGGGGAGTGGATGGAGACGAGGGGAAAGGCGACTGTTGGGAGGATGAGACAGGTATGGAGCAGAGAGGAATAGTGTGCAGTCACCGGACAGGGAGAGCAGTGGAAGCTGCATATAGCTGGGCATGTAAATTTATACGTGAATGTACATTTTCACTGAGTCATGTTAAATAAAAATTAAAAATAATAATAATAATAATAATTTTAATATAAGTAAACTTCACCTAAAGGAATAAGACAAAAATGCTTAGGAATTACTAAGGGATGATTTTAAGCTGATAAAATAGCAGTATCTCACATGTAATAACTATTAAACGGAGTGTAACAACTTCAATGGTTTGCTTTACTTAAGCTTCTAAATAACGAACCAAAATACGACAAAAAGCCATTAAGTATGTAAAGAAAGTAAAGCTGAGCTCTGCCAAATGCAATGAGCATTCAGCAGAGAGAAATGACTTCAATAGCTTTCATTAATAACAAATTACTAAAACAAAGGATAATGCTATAACATAATATAATTACTAGACATAAGACAGTCACTGAGGTATACAAAATGGCAACATAGGTCTTATGAGATTAGTACATAGTAGCATTAAAGTCAAGGAGTATGAGTTTGCAGAGAAAGAACGTTGCATTGAAACAAGGGAAGATATTTCAAAAGTGGAGTCTGCTTACAGTAAAAAAGTACGACTAGAACAACTTTAAAAAATTGACTCCAAGTATTTTTGCTCTTAAATTCTTTATCATTCTAGGAGACTAAGGTAACGGAAGTAGTATATTTCAAAGACAGTAAGAATTCCAACTCGACAGCACTTGGATGGCAGTCTTACAGCTACCACACAAATCACATAATATAAAATACTGTTAGAAATACAATAATAAAGATAAGAAAATATAGTTCAAAAATTTCAGCTGTTTTCATCGGGAGGGTATAAAGATCTGGTCCAGAAGTCTTGGGAAATGTAAGCAGTCCACTTAGATGTTTACATTTCTTCTTCTTGTCCTTGCATTTAGCTGTTTAGTGCTGAAGTTGCCTACTCTTGGTTCATCTGGCATCTAAATTTTAGTTTAGTCCTCTGGCAGAATGGCAGAATGGCAATTCCAGAAATATGTATATATATTATCTTTTTTGTCCATAAGCACAGTCTCTAATCTAAATGAAAGGTAATTTAGATATACTTGGTTTTAGTGTGTCAAATATGTCTTTGACCTATGAAGAATATGTCTTCAAAGTAAAATTAGGTATGACTGTTACAGCATTTCATGTTAATGGAAATGAGGGAAAGATTCTAAAGTAGTGACAATTAAGTTTAAAAAGAAAACTAATTATAAAATCTGTTAAGGAAGAAACAAGATTAAGATTGAGCATCAGTAACCAGTTTTAGGGACGACATTACAGGTGCTTTTTGTGCAATAGTATGAAGAGTGAGGGCCATTTGATTTTGAAGATCTATTTCTTTCATTATTGTTATTTGAGCATTTGTTTATGGAGACTAGGAGTGGAATAACTGAAAATATTCTGAGTATAATTTTTGCAGGCTATGAAAGTTCTTACAGTTTAAAAGAAAATATGCTTGTGCTCTAAACCATTAAAATAATTCTTACAAGATAAAAAAGGGAAAAGTTTTCTATATAAAAGTAGAATATTGAAGTTTAAACACATTTACTTATACTTGACAGTAATTCTTTTAGTTTATTTAACCCTACGTAGTCAGTCAGTTTGCAGGTAGTCACTGAGTAGTAGCAGTTTGAGAATTCTGTTAGCTTTTAAAATCTTGTTTTAATCCAATGATTTGTGCATTTGAAATTTTATAATTCTTTGCATAAGTCTTATATAATCCAATTTGCTCAAAATATTTTGGTAAATCTGTTGATAATATTTTAAAATGTTCACCACTAGATTATGATAATTTATTTTAAAAGCATTCTAGAAGCAATGTAAAACAAAACCAAAACAAATTTTATTTCATTTTTGGTGGTGAATACAAACTGCTGATCTTAATTATTATTATTATTGTATGGTAGAAAAAGATTTCCAAAAAAAAAATTGTTGCTAATTAAACAATACATGTATTGTTTTAAGACAGTGGTTGCCAACCCCATGACATGTCAACACTTTCCCCTTCTCTACCTTGGGTTCTCCATTACCAACTTTCCTGACCCCTCCTGGCTCCTCTTCCTTTCTTCTAGGCTGCTGTGCTCATTTAGTCTTGTTTTGTTTTATGGGCCTGTCTAATCCTCGGCTCAAGGGTGAACCTCGGGAGTGACTTCATTACTGAGCTGTGTCTAGGGGGCATACTCTGGATTTCTCAAATCTGTCAGACCAGTAAGTCTGGTCTTCTTCTTTCCTTCTTTACTCTCCTTGCCTTCCCTTCTTCCTTCTCTCCTTCTTTTTTTTTTTGTGGTCTTGCATTTTGGTCTATATTTTTCCCCAGCTCTGTCCGGGAACTCCTATTGTGGTTCTTGTCAAAGCAGCTGGTGAGAGTAGCCGGGTACCATCTAGTTACCCCGGGCTCTGCCTGGTGAAGCTGTGGTAGATGTGGTCCATTAGTCCTTAGGATTAATTTTTCCCTTGTGTCTGTTTTTCATCATTCTCTCTTGCTAGAGATGAGGTAAGACCAGCGGAATATCTTAGATGGCTGCTCACAAGTTTTTAAGACCCCAAATGCTACTCACCAAAGTAGAATGTAGAATGCTTTCATTATAAATTATGGTATGTTGATTGAGCTAGATGTTCCCTGAGACCACGGTCCCCACAGCTCTCAGCCCACTAACTTGGTCTTTCAGGGAGTTTGGGTGTGTCTACCGGACTTGCACAATCTTGCCTTAGAAAAGTTGCGGTGGCTTCCCCTGTTATTGTGCTGTATCTCACCCTTCACCGAAGTTACAAATAAATGCTTTTTGAATAAATCTCTTCAATTTCTTGTCTCTGTTACATAGCCTTTACAGCACATGCTTATAATTGACAGAAATTAATATACCTATTAATAGACACACATATACATGCATAATCCTTTCCTGTAACACAAAAGAACTTAAAAACTTTAATTATAATGAAAATATATTAACTTAATTTTAAGACTAGTAACTACTTAAAAGTCCTAGAAATTAATGCAAGCTCATCTATTATTAAACAAATCAGAATAATGCCCCCCAGAGGTGAGAAATTATCTTTTCTATTATCTTTTCTTTTACATGTTACAGGATTCCATGAAAAAGTTAATGATTTGAAGACCTTGTTGTACCAAGTAAATAATGTGTCATGGATTGCATTGTGTCCCCCCAAAATGTACGTATTGATTTGACTTGGCTGTTGAGTCCCAGTATGGTGCGATTCCTCCCATGTGTTGTGAATCCAGCCTCTGTGATGCGGAGGAGGGAGAACGGGCAGCAGCTGTGCTGCTGAGGCAGGGCTCAAGTTACCAGCTTGTGGGATACAAGAGAGAAAAGTGAACAGAGGATGCTGAGAACATTAGACCACCAAGAAGACAGCACTGAGCAGAGCATGTCCGTTGGACCTGAGGTTCCTGTGCTGAGATGCTGTCCTTGAATTTGGACTCAACCCACCAGACTGTGATGATTTCTTTTATTGAGTAGACTTATAACTCATAAATGGCTTTGTGGCTTACCAAACTAGGACCACAAACTTTGTCTTCATGAAACCAGCCACTTGTGGTATTTTCTGTTGGAAAAGCACCAGGTGACTAAATCATAATGCATCTTTTCTTAGTGGACCTTTTAAATGGACTAATTTATGTTATGGAAAGATTAATTTATGGCTTTCTGAGGCAAACCAGAATTTATGTATATAACATCTAAACATAAATACCACCTAAGGTATACTTTGTTTTATTGCACTTCACAAACACTGCATTTTTTATGAACTGAAGTTTTGCAGCAACCGAGTCAAGCAAGGGTATTGCTGCCACTTTTCCAGCAGCATGTGCTCACTTCACGTCCCTGGGTCACATTTTGGGAATTCATGCAATACTCCCAATTTTTCATTACTATTATATCTGTTATGGTGATCTGTGATCAGTGGTCTTTGATGTTACTGTTCGATTTGGGAAAGCTCCACAAATCACACGCATATAGTGAACTGAATCCATAAGCATTTGTGTGTTTTGACTGCTTCACTGACGAGCCATTCCCCCTCTCTCCTCCTCTCCACTGACCTCTGCATTCCCTGAAACACAACAGTAATGAAATTAGGCCAGTTAATAATGCTACAATGGCCTTGAAGTATTCAAATGAAGAGTCTCTCATTTTAAATCAAAAGCTAGAAATGATTATGCTAAGCGAAGAAAGCAGGTTGGAAGCTGAGATAAGCCCCTTGCACCACACCAAACAGTTAGTCAAACTTGATGCAAAAGTTGGAATGCAACTTGAAGGAAATAAAAGCGATACTCAGGGGAATACATGGAAAATAAGAAATCAAAACAGCCTTATTGTCAATATGCTGAGAGCATCAGTGGTCTGGATAGGAGATCAAAGCAGCCACAACATTCCCTAAAGCCAAAGTCTAGTCCAGTGCAAGGCCCTAACTCTCTTCAATTCTGTAAAGGTAGAGAAAGGTGAGGAACCTGGAGAAGACAAGTTTCAAGCTGGCAAAGCTTGGTCCGTGAGGTTTAAGTAAAGAAGTCACCTCTATCACATAAAAGTGCAAGGTGAAGCAGAAGATGCTAATGTAAAAACATCAGCACTTTATCCAGAAGTTCTAGTTAAGGTAACTGACGAAGCTGGCTACACTAAGCAACAAACTTTCAATGTAAATGAAACCATCTTATGCAGTAAGAAGAAGCCACCCAGGATGTTTGTAGCTAGAGAGAAGTCAATGTCTGGGTTCAAAGGACACACTGACTTCTTTTTTAAGGACTTGTTCAGCTTAAGTTGAGGCCAAAGCTTATTTACAATTCCAAAAATCCTAGGCCCTGTAAGAACTACACTAAATCCATTATGCTTGCGCTCTGTAAAGGAAACAGCAATGCCTGGATGGGTGCACATCTATGTACAACATGGTTTACTAAATATTTTTAAGCCCACTGTTGATAGCTACTGCTCAGGAAAAAAAAAAAAAAAAAAGATTCTTTTCAAAATATGACTGCTCATTGACAATGCACCTGGTCACCCAAGAGCTCTGACGGAGGTATACGCAGAGATCGATTGTTGTTTTCAAGCCTTGTTAGCACAACATCCATTCTACAGCCCATGGATCAAGGAGTAATTTTGATTTTCAAGTCTTATTTAAGAAGTACATTTCATAAGGCTGTACCCATCATAGACAGTGAATTCTCTGATGCATCTGGTCAAAGTAAATCAACAATCCTCTGGAAAGAATTCACCATTCCAGATGCCCTTCAGAACATTTGTGATTCATGGGAGGAGGTTAAAACAACAGTAATGGGAGTCTGGAAGAAGTTAAGGAATTCGGGAGGAAGTAGCTGCAGATATTGGGATAAAAGAGCTAGAATTAGACACCGGGCATGAAAAAGTGGCTGAACCACTGCTATCTCATGAGAAAACTTTAATGCACTAGGAGTTGCTTCTTACGGATAAGCAAAGGAAGTGTTTCTTGATATGGAATCTCCTGCAGAAGATGCCGTGAATGTTGTTGAAATGCCAACAAAAGACTTGGAATGTTACATTAATTTAGTTGATAAAGCAGTGGCCAGGTTTGAGAGGACTGACTCCAATTTTGAAAGTTCTATTATGGGTAAAATGCTATCAGACAGCATCATGTACCACAGAGCAATCTTTCTTGAAAGGAAGAGTCAATTCACAGGCAAACTTCACTTTGATCTTATTATCAGAAATTGCCAAGGCCAACTCACCCTTCAGCAACGACCACCCTGTATAGTCAGCAGCCTTCAACATCAGGGCAAGACTGTCAATCAACAAAAAGATTATGATTAGCAGAAGGCTCTAGTGTTGGTTGGTATTTTTCAGCAATACAGTAGTTTTTGATTAAGTTATGTACGTTATATTTTCAGGCATAATACTATTACACACCAACAGACTACAGCATACAAGGTTTGACAATTAAATCTGCAACATTAATTGTTCTAAGTGCTCCATACCTCATTGCTGAATATCACTAAGGTCACCTTCAAAGTACTCTCCTTAGGAAGCTAGGCACCGACAGCAGGGCATAGTCCACCCTTCAAAGTAATTTTGGAACTGTTTCTGGAATGGCCATTGTGCACGGTGGCATGGTGGCAAGTTAGCAAACTTAATTGTATAGTTGTCTGTGGGAAGTTTTTAGCCAGTAAACAAATACCTATATTGGAACACCCTCCCTACTTACATGATCTGGCCCCCCGTGACTTTTTTTCTTTACCCAACGATAAAAGAAATATTGATGACATTCAGGACACCAAGGCTAATACAACGACAGCTCTGATGGCTATTCCAGATAGTTCCACAATTGCTTTGAAGGGTGGACTCGGTGCTGGCATCAGTGCACAGCTTCCCAAGGGGAGAACTTCAAAGGTGACCATAGTGATATTCAGCAATGAGGTGTGTGGCACTTTTTCTAGGACAGACTTGTGAACTTCACTTTCAGTCCTCTGAGTGTAAACATAACTTTTACATGAACCGTAAAACAAAAAATTTGTGTCACTTACTTTACTGCAATATTCGCTTTGTCTGCACCACTTCCAAAGTATGTCTGTATGTTGTTAAGAAGTTGTAAAAACCCTAAGCAGCAGTACAAACTACAAAAGAAACTGAAACATTTAGGGGCTACCATATTCTCTGATACCTTTTTATGAAAAACCCTGAAAACAAAGACTATTTTCTTAATAGATAAGCATCTAGAAGATAATACTAAAGTTTTAATTCAAGAAGAGCTACAATTTCCCTTTTTTTAAAAAAAAAGTCAAATTTTATCTGTGCAGAAGATAAAATCAGTAAAGCAAGACAGAAACTTAAAAAAGAACAGTAGGAAAAAAAACACATAAACTTGCATATATTTAACTTTACATAAGACAAGCATATGGAGAACCCAGTTTCTTTAAAGTGATTTCTGAGATTACAAATTACTTCAAATACATTTAGCTTATAGAGTTTAAACACAACCCCAAACCAGCATCCCTGTCAGGAGAGAAATTCAGGCTTATTTATGAAAGGCATGTGAAAACTTCTCTGTGTACTGAGAAAATTAAAAGTAATTTCCCAGCTGGTTTGGCCTAGAGAAGCAGAAGTTAAAAGAGAAACTCTTGTGCAGCTTAAAAATGAAAATGATTAGCAGCCACATACTAGCTCTGTTCACATAGACACTAACTAAAAACTCAGCCTCTGTAATCTCAAATCCTAGTTTTGATCATCTCACATTCTAGTGTTGAAGACTCAGCTCCTGAAAATTAATCTGCTGGAAACTTAGCACTATCTAGGATGTATAGATAGTGAACCAAAGACAAAGGAGACACAAAAAAAGCAGTGATGGGAGATTTAATGGACACAGGGACAGTTTGGGGAACAGTTTTATTGTCCCAGTGTTTTATCTCTTGGTACCAGTGAAAGAAAGTGATTTATATTTTCTAATTTACTACAAAGGAAAACATCTGTTTAGTCATGTCAAAAGTTCTCTGTACTACATGTTTGTTTTTACTGTATTTTTCTTCCTTAAAAACACACTAGGGATTCATGAAAATTCTAACCTGCTCTAGAGACTTTAAAGATGAGAAGACACACCCAAAGTGTGCAGGAGGGCAAATGTCCAGTTCTGAGTTAGCCTTCAAGAAGGAGGACCATGCTGTTTGTTTGTAAATTGTGCGGAAGTCACCAAAGGGTATTCTCTTGTTTTTGATTTGTTATTTTCCATTTTCCCTTGTTAATCAAAAGGGGGCATCAAAGTCAGAATCATAGCATCTAGACTTGTAAGCAAAAGTGCTTACCCCAAACCCGCAAGCAGAAAAACAATCTTTGCCAAAGTGCCCAGATCTGCAAGTGAAAACACTTAAAACAAACATGCAGGTCAGACAACATAATTCCTCTAACAGCATCCTGGTAGAGTGCAGAGAACTACTCTTAGCTGTTGTCCTTGGGATCAAAGGTACTCAAACTTGTGAGTAGAAAACTTAGACCCAGACTGGCAAGCAGACCAAGACTCAAGGAGTAGGCTTACTTCTGTCAGAATCAGAACAGGGAGAAAACGGAAAACAAAAGCCAGGTCTAATAAAGACTGAAATTAAATTAAATCAATAATGATGAAAATAAGGTAATAAAATGAAAGTAATCCAGTAACAAAACTCAGGAAACTTCAATGCAACAAGCAGAACCTCAACCCAAGAGGTTGTCACTGAGACAGTCTCCAAAGGTCCATAGAAAAAGGAGAGTCCAGTTGATTCAGCTCAATCCAGAGTCCATTTCCTTGGCTCTCTGGGGACTCTGGATCCCATGTTTTTGTAGTTAACGGAACAAGCCACTCATATGTTTAGGTTTTAACATGAAGCATTTTATTACAGTGAAAAAGCATTTTGTAAAATGGAAAACAGTGCCAGGATGATCTGAACAAAGTACTTCAAGGGGCTGCAGTAATACAGAGACATACGAAGAAAAACTGCAAACACCAAGGTACAACCTAAACGTTTTTGATTGATTGCTACTCACAGAGCTTAAAGAGGGTGTAAAACAAGGTTGTGGAAAACTCACAAGTTAGAAAAACATTTTTTTGAGACTTGCTTGTCTACTGAAGTCACTCCCATATGTCTGTCAGTTTGCAGTACTGTGGTGGCTTGCCTGTTGCTGAAATGCTTAAGCTGTGCCACTGGTATTTCAAATACCAGCAGGGTCACCTAGACAGGTTTCCGTGAAACTTTAGATTAAGATGGAGAAGGAAGAACTTGGCAGTCTCCTTCTGAAAAAAACTGTCCAGTGCAAACCTTATGAATAGCAGCACCACATTGTCCAGTATTGTGTCAGAAGACGAACCCCTCAGGATGGAAGGCACTCAAAGTACAACTGAGAACGAGCTGCCTGCTCAAAGTAGCCAGCCAAGCCAAGTGCCGTCCAGTGAGTAGCGATGATTTTAATGATGCGGGTAGAGTAAAGCTTCACCTGCTGAAGGGACGTGACTCAAGACGAGAAGAAACAGTTGCAAACGTCTATCGATAATTAGTACGTGGAATGGGTGAAGGAAGTACGAACTGAAGAAAATTGGAAGTTATCATAAATGAAGTGAACTGCACAAAGATCGATACCCTAAGCTAAAATGAACTGGTATTACCATTTTGAAAAGAACGGTCGCATGGTCTACTGTGCTGGGAATGACAACTTAAAGAGGAATGGCGTCACATTCGTCAAAAGAACATTTTAAGATGTTTCCCAAAATACAGCACTGTCAGTGATAGGATAATATCCCTATACTTATAAAGAAGACCAGTTACTATAACTATTATTTCAGATTCATGCATCAACGACTAATGCCAAAGACAAGGAAATTGAAGATTTTTACTGCCTTGTGCAGTCTGAAATTGATCAGCATACAGTCAAGATGCACTGATAATTACCGGTAATTGGAATTCAAAAGTTGGAAAGGGAAGAAGAATCTAGTTAGAAAATATAGCCTGGTGATAGAAACCAGGCTGCAGATTGCATGATAGAATTTTGAAAGACCAATGACCTCTTCACTGCAAATACCTTTTTCACTAACAGAAATGGAAACTATACACATGAATCTGGCCAGATGGAATACGCAGGAATCAAATTAACTACATGTGTGGAAAAAGACAATAGAAAAGCTCAATATCACCAGTCAGAACAAGGCCAAGGGCTAATGAGGAACAAACCATCAATTGCTCATATGCAGGTTCAAGTTCAAGATGAAGAAAATTAGAACAAGTCTGCGAGAGCCAGCATATGACTTTGAGTGCATACTACCTAAATTACCTAAATTAATAGACTGTCTCAAGAATTGATTTGACACATTGAACATTAATGACTGAAGATGAGATAAGTTGTGGAATAACATCAACGATATCACACAGGAAGAAGGTAAAAGATCATTAAAAAGACCAGAGAGAAAGAAGAGATCTAAATGGATGTCAGAAGAGACTCTGAAACATGTTCTTAAACATCAATAGCTAAAGCCCAAGGAAAAAATGTTGATGTAAGAGAGGTGAACTGAAGATTTCAAAGGGTGGTTCTAGAAGACCAAGTGTTTTAGTCAGCTAGGCTGCTCTAACAGAAATACCACAGAGTGGATGGCTTTAACAAAGGAAGGTTTATTCTTACACAGTCCGTTAGGTTGCAAGTCCATATTCAGGGTGACCGCTCCAGGGGAAGGCTTTCCCCTTGTCGGCTCTGGAGGAAAGTCTGATATTCCATCAGTCTTTGTCCAGGGAGCGTCCTGGCACAGGAACCTCAGGTCTCAAGGACGTGCTCTTCTCCCAGTGCACATTTCTTGATGGTGGGAGGCTCCTAATTCTCTTTGTTTCTGTTTCCTTTCATCCCTTGCAAGCTGAAAACATTAAGGGTGGGGCAAGCCACACTCCAGGGAAACTCCCCCTACTGCCAAGCAAGGAAGTAATCCTATGCAGGAATTTGCAGCTCCTTTAGCATACAGTTTAGCAAAACCACACAATGGAGGACAGTCCCAAGATACTGGGAATCATGTCCCAGCCACACAGCTGCACATATTTTTGGGGGGACACAATTCAACCCATGACACCAAGTCAAGTACTATAATGACCTAGAGTTAGAAAACCAAAAGGGAAGAACATGCTCAGTATTTCTCAAGCTTAAAGAACTGAAGAAAAAATTCAAGCCTTGAGTTGCAGTACTGGAAGATTCTATGGGGACACGCTGAACAACAAAGAAAGCATCAACAGACAATGGAAAGAATATGCACAGTCACTATACCAAAAAGAATTAGTTGCTGTTCAACTATTTCAGTATGTAGCATATGATGAAGAACTAGTGATACTGAACAAAGAACTTCAAGATGAACTGAAGAAAATGGTGGAAAGCAAGGCTTCAGGAATTGATAGAACACCAGCTGAGATGTTCCAGCAGAAAACTTTGGAGATGCTCACTCATCTATGTCTAGAAATTTGGAAGACAGCTACCTGGCCAACTGACTGGAAGAGATCCATACTTGTGCCCATTCCAAAGACAGGTGATCCAACAAAATGTGTCAATTGTTGAGCAATATTATTGTCACACATGAGTAACATTTTGCTGAAGTTCATTCAGTAGTGGTTGCAGAAGAAAATCAACAAGGAACTGCCAGAAGTTCCAAAAGATTCAAAGATAAACATCACTGCTGATGTCAATGGGTCTTGGCTGAAAGCAGGGATATCAGAAAGATGTTTACCTGTGTTTTATTGACTATGCAAAGGCATTTGACTCTGTGGATCATGACAAATTATGAATAATGTTATGAAGAATGAGAATTCCAGAACACTTAATTGTGCTCATGAGGAATCTGTACATGGACCAAGAGATAGTAGTTTGAACAAAGCAAGGGGGATACTTAAAGGTTTAAAGTCAGGAAAGGTGCCTGTCAGGGTTGTATTCCTTCACCATACTTTATCAATCTTGAAGGTGTGCAAACAATCCAAGAAGCTGGACTATATGAAGAACACAGCATCAGGATTAGAAGAAGATTCATTAAAAACCTTCTATACGCACATAACACAACCTTGTTTGCCGAAAGTGAAAAGGACTTGAGGAACTCACTGATGAATATCAAAGACTGCAGCCTCCATATGGACTGAACTACAACATAAACAAAACAAAAACTCTCATAACTCGACCAGTAAGCAACATCAGGACAAACAGAGAAAAGACTGAAGTTGTCAAGGATTTCTTTTTATTTGGATCCATAACTGACACCCATGGGAGCAGTGGTCAGGAAATCAGAAGATATAGCAACAGTGAAAATCCACTGCAAAAACTCTCTGTAAAGTGTTGAAAAGCTGAACATGTCACTTTGAGGACTAAGGTGCTCCTGACCCAAGCCATATTATTTTCAGTTACCTCTTAATGCATGGGAAAGCTAGACAATGAATAAGAAAGACAGAGGAAGAATTCATGCATTTGAATTGTGGTGTTGGCCAAGAATATTGAATATGCTGTAGGTTGCTAGAAGAATGACAAATCTGTCTTGGAAGAATTGCAGCCAGAATGTTCCTTAGAAACAAGGGTGGCAAAACTTCATCTTACAGGATTGATTCAAACAGTATCTGCAACAACAGACTCAAACATAACGATTGTGAGGACTGTGCAGGACCAGATAGCAATTCATTCTGTCGTCCATAGAGTGGTTATGAATCAGAGCCAACTGGATGGTAGCTAACAACAACATTAAAGTCACATGCTTGATACCTGTAATATCGCTTCCGCACTGTCCAGTTCTAACCACAAGCTTGCCTTCTTACAACTCTTAGACAAGCAGAATAGGTTGGGCAGAACTACATTTTACTGTAAAAACTGCTTGCATCTAGGACAGAATGGCAGTGAAAAATTTTACATGAGTGACATGCTGCCTTCTGTGACAGAAGCTTCATTTAGAAATTCAAAATAGAGTTTTTTAGGACAAAGAGGGGTTTGGCCTAGACTTTAGCCAGAAATTCCAGTCATGTCAAGAAGCCTCATTTTTGGAAAGACTCTTTTTCAGTACAAAAGTAAAAAGAAAAACAGACCATCATAAGTGCACTTCACTGTACCTTGAATATATGCTAAGCTGGGAAGTACCTCTATATGATTTTTCAAATCAGGATAGTGTTTTGACTAGAGAGTCAAAAATGTTCTGAAGATGAGAGACTGTCAAAATGTTCTGATTCCAAATGTTATCAACAATACCATGAAAAAGTGTCAGAACAGAACTGATAATTTGTGGTCAGGAAGGATTTTCTTATAACAATGTCTTGAAGATTAATTACAATAATTACCCACTTACCCGAAACATAGCTCCCAGTCTTACCGCCTGTTCCCTTGAACTCGACTGAATTCTTCATAAGAGTCCAGTGCTGAATGCAAATGGTCTTTCTAGTTTATCTAGACAATTTTTTTTTAATCAGAAGTGACTTCGGGGACCAATTTTTCCAAGGCTCAAGACTCGAAAGGACACCTAAGGGCTATGGCTTGTATGGGTTTCTGTAACTTCCTTCAATGCCAGAAATGAGGATTCCAGGAGAAATAAAGTTGTTTCTCACTCGCCAGTCAGGAAATTGAAAGACCCTTTTATGGAGAAACTGAAACAATTCAGAGACAGGGAAGACCCACAGTCACAATGACATACGGGGTTCTCCATTGAAAAAGCCTGCTGACCAAGTGCTGCTCCTTCAACACAGCCAAGTCAACAAGCCCTGTGCTTGCTCAGAGTGCCCGTTAACTTCCTATACCTCGCACATAAATACGGGTGAACTGTGAAGGACTGGAAACCTTGGTGGCACAGCAATTACAGGTTGTGGCTACTAACCACAAAGTCAGCAGTTTGAATCCATCAGGTACTCTTGCTGCTTGGAAGCGCTACAGGGCAGTTCCACTCTGTGTCATAGAGTCCCTATGAATTGCTTTTTTTGTTTTTTATGAAAGATCACCAAATGTTGGGGAATGCCTTCAGCACAAATGAGACATACTGAGACAAACAGTGAAAAAGAAAAGCAAAGGTAGGAAAACTTGAAAAATCTAACATTAGGGAATACCTTCAACATGAGTGAAACATACTAAGACAAAGATGTAAAAGAAAAACAAAGGTAGGAAAACCTAAAAAATCAAGGGATGGAATACAGCTTTCTATACATGATGTCAGCCAGATTAGGGATATCTAAAGAGATTTGAAAATAAATTAATAAATCACACAGTTGTTAGTTTCAAGAAAAATAAAAGGTTAACAAGAAATAAAATATTGTCCTAGGTTGATTACTTGAATTAGCAATGAATGATATTCTCAAAGTAGAAAATATAGAACTAAAAAACCAAACCCATTGCCATCAAGTCAGTTCTGACTCACAGCAACTTCAGAAAACAGAGTAGAATTGTCTCATAGTGTTTTCAAGGTGTAGCTGTTAGATTTGAACTGTGGACCTTTTGGCCAGCAAGGATCTAGTTAAAAAATATGATTTAACTTTAGTGGGAGGATTGGAGCTGGGAAAGTGAAGTTTAAGAAAGTCAAAGTCTTTATCTTCTTTAAAACTGATAAATCAAGATATTATTAAGAAATGCGGAATTACATGAGAGAAGAAACAATAAGAAAAAATAAGTATTCTTCTAGAAGGAGGATAGGTAAAAGAAGTGGGAGCTAAGAAATTATTGATCTTTTTTGTTTGTTGTTTTAATCTGTTAGCACTTTTAACTCTATGAATGCCTAACTTTGATAAAGAGTAATTTTAAAATTTAGTGTTTCACTCACACTTGAAACTAATTTAATGGTGGTTAATTAATGATTATATTCCCAAACAACTTTTTAGAACTCAGCTATATAGTACACCCAGAAAAAAAAAAGGAATTGCTATATTTTCTTGATAGCTGAAGTGGTGAACTGAGAAAGTGACTTGTGACACCAGACTATAAGCTACAAGAAGGCAGGGATCATGTTTACTAAGTATACCTGTCAGTCACAATCATACCCAGCACGTCTAAATAATGATAGCTAACTTTAAAAAAAAAAAAAAAACAAAAAACCTCTTACTATGTACCAATTATCCTATGTATTAAGTCATTTAAGGAAACCCTGATGGTGTAGTGGCTAAGTTTAAGGCTGCTAACCAGAAGATCAACATGTCAAATACACCAAGCACTCCTAGGAAACCCAATAGGGCAATTCTACTCTGCCCTATAGGATCACTGTGAGGGAGAATTGACTCAGCGACAATGGGTTTAGTTTGGTTTTAATTCATTTAATCCTACAAATATCCCCCAAAGTAGCTATTATCACTATGTCCACTTGATAGATGAGAAAACCAAGGGACAAAGGAGGGTACATAAGTTACCCAACACTGCCAGTTAGTAATTGTCAAAACCAGGCCAGGATTTGAGTTCAGCCTGACATCTCCCCTCTTAATGACTGTTTTTCAAGAAATACTTGAGAAGAGTCAGTAAGGCGGAAGGCAGGAGAGAGGAAAAATTAACAGAAAGAAGAAGGAAAAAAAAAGAAATAATTTGCAATCTAATGTCACATAGAAGCTCCAAATTTTCATGCAGAGAACAGGAATGCAATAATTTTAGTTAGGCACATCTAATTTAAAAATGTATCCAGCCTATTAAATGAAAGCACCCCTAGACTATTTCCTTTTCAGCAATGATACTTGCTGGTGTATTCTCTAAAATAAAATCAAAACCATCACTAAACCGGAGCAGTTTTCCACGAGCTGACTCTGACTCATGGCCACCCCACTTGTATCAGTATAGAACCATGCTCCACAGGCATTCCAACAGCTGATTTCCTAGAAACAGATCTCCAGGTCTTTCTTCTGAGGTATATTTTGTTCAGCTTTCCATTAGCAGCCATGTGTATTAACCCAGGGACTCCTCTCCAAGATAAATTTGTTGAAAATTACTTGTAGCTGAAGTAACGAAGGCAGCAATTCACTTCATATATAGGAGGCTGATCAGGACAGAGAGGGGTACACTGCCTAATTCTTGACCTCAGTGGAGTTGTCATCTAGACATGAAGACAACTTCTTGTTGTTAGGTGCCAACCAGTTGGCTCAGACCCCAGGAACTCCTACAGTAGTGTTTTAGTCAGCTAGGGCTGCTCTAACAGAAATACCACAGAGTGGATGGCTTTAACAAAGGAAGGTTTATTCTTACACAGTCCGGTAGGTTGCAAGTCCATATTCAGGGTGTCCGCTCCAGGCGAAGACTTTTCCCCTTGTCAGCTCTGGAGGAAAGTCCAGCATCATTCTTTGTCCAGGGAGCATCTTGGCACAGGAACCTCAGGTCTGAAGGACGCGCTCTTCTCCCGGTGCAGATTTCTTGATGGTGCGAGGTTCCCAACTCTCCTTGTTTCTCTTTCCTTTTATCTCTTGAAGGCTGAAAGCATTAAGGGTGGGGCAAGCCACACTCCAGGGAAACTCCCCCTACAGCAGAGCAAGGAAGTAATCCTATGCAGGAATTTACAGCCCCACCCTAATCCTTTAACATACAGTTTAGTGAAACCACAAAATGGAGAACAGTCCCAAAATACAGGGAATCATATCCCAGCCACATGCTACACATATTTTTGGGGGGACACAATTCAACCCATGACAAGTAGCTCCACATGGAACACATTTTGCACTGTCCCTATATGGCCATATGGCTTCCCACTGCCCTTTAGAAACCTCAATGAAATTGCTTTTTCACTTTTTTAAAAAGATGATTATTTTATTATTACTGTCAAAAATACATGTGATACAACACCTTCCAATCTGACACTTTTCACATGTGCAATTCAGTGACACCAATTACTTTAATCATTCTGTGCAATTATTACCAATATCCATTGCCAAATTTTCCATCGCCCTAACTGGAGACTCAATGTTCCCTAAACAATTTCACATTTGACTTGCAGCCTCCATTCTGCAGAATTTTAGGCACAAATCCAGGAGGATGGGGTTGAGAATAAATTCCACCTACCTCCAAGCTTGTAGCCTTACTTTCTCTTTTTGTTAATCACGCCCATCACCGCCAGCACCCTCCCAGGTCCTTAAGCAAATAGAGCCCTGGGAGAAATTCTACAAAAGACAAGGAGTGGAGGGGTTGAGACAGAAGACACAGAGACTTCAAGTCTGGCAAAAGAAGATGTTTGTGCCCAGCTGGACCTGCTAGGAAATGCTTCAGAGGAAATGAAAATGTAACCAACCTTAAAAAACATTGCCGTTGAGTGGCTTCTGATACATAGCAATCCTACAGGACAGAGTAGAACTGCCCCACTGAGTTTCTAAGGAGTGTCTGGTGGATTCACACTGCTGATCTTTTGATCAGCAGCTATACCAGTTAACTACTGTGCCATCAGGCTTTCCATA
The DNA here is from genome assembly GCA_028571685.1 of Heterohyrax brucei. Taxonomy (NCBI): domain Eukaryota; kingdom Metazoa; phylum Chordata; class Mammalia; order Hyracoidea; family Procaviidae; genus Heterohyrax; species Heterohyrax brucei. Next base: position 48,735,687 of record CM053142.1, on the reverse strand, counting down.
ACCAGTCTGATTCCAGGACGATGTTGTTTAAGACAAGGGACAGCAGTACAGAGGATGTCACGGTAAACCCTATCGAGTCTTCAGAAGCTAAAAACCACGGTGGCTGAGTCAGAGGGACATGATGAAAGAATAGAGGATAAAGATCTAGATCTTAGGCCTCAAGCACCAGGATGAAACACTTGGAGCTGAAAACGGTCCAATTTTAGGGACCTTTCCTAAAGTCAGAAACCCTACCGACGTAGTGGCTAAGTGCTACGGCTGCCAAACAAAAAGTTGGTGGTTTGAATCCACCAGGCACTCCTTGGAAACTACAGGGCAGTTCTACTCTGTCCTACACGGTTGCTATGAGTCAGAATCATAGCAAAGGCTTTGGTTTTGCTTTTGGTTTCCAATAGTTATACTTGAACATATCATGCGGCAGGTGTATTCTGAGACTGACTCATACATGAATCCAGCCACCTTCTTCCTTGCCTTCCTTTGCTTCAAGCCTAGAAGATAAAATACATCGATTTAGAGCCTCCTTTAAAGTTGGTACTGGACATATGACGTGTCTGCTCAATTAGGTGGAGGACTTGTCTTGGTTTTCTAGGGGAACTGTAACCAATAGCTACAAATTGGGTAGCTAAAGCAAGGGAAATCTCTTTCACAGTTCTGGAGTCTAGACGTGTAAAATCAGTGTCAGCAGCATTGTTCTCTCCAGAGGCTCTGGGGCAGAATCAGGAATATTTCTTTCTTGCCTGGTCCAGCTTCTGGTGGCTGCAGGCATTCCTTTGCCTGTGGCCACATCACTCCAGTCTCTGCCTCCGCCTTCATCTCACCTTCTCCACATGTATCTCCCACAAGGGCCCGGGTGTCAAGTTTAGGTAACCACCCAGCTTTGCTAACGGAAGGCTGGAGGTTAGAGCCCACCCGGAAGCACCTCAGAAGAGAGGGCTGGTGAGCCACTTCGGAGAAGTCAGCCAGTGACATCGCTGTGGAGCACAGCTCCACCCTGACATGCGTGGGGTTGCGTGAGTCAGAATCAACTCAGTGGCAACTGGTTCCATTACACTGAGGGCCCACCCTAATAATCCAAATAAATTCTTCTCTTTCAGGTCCTGAATTTAGCCACTCTTTTGGCCCCTAAGGTCATAGTCACAAGTTCTGAGGATTTGAATCGGGACATTTCTTGTGAAGGCTACCATTTAACCCACTACACTTTCTACCCTGCCCCACAGAAGGCAAATCTTGAAAGAGCAGCGTTTGGTTTTGGCGCTTGACCTCGCTCTTCTTCCTTCCTGACAGACACACGGAAGCGTCTGAGGAGACGCCGCAGGAGGGCAGAACAGGAAGACAGGACCCTCCGGCTCCTGGTGAAGATTCGTGAGCCGCTACCCCAGCTCTGGACTGCCCCACCTCGCTCTCCTGGTACCTTAAAGAAGAAGAAAGGAAAAGAGAAAGGAGGGTGGAAAGAAAAGAAGAAGGGAAAGAGTCTTTGTTTAAACCATTATAATCAGATTTTCTGTTACTTGCTGGAAAATTCTCAAACAGTGCAGGGTCATTCATAATAGCATAAAATTGGAAACACTTGACAGGAGAGGAGCAGTTACACAGATTACAGCAGTCCCTGGTTGGTGCACACAGTTAAGCATTTGGCTTCTAACTGAAAGACTGGAGGTTTGAGTTCACCCCAGAGATGCCTCTGAGGAAAGGCCTGGTAATCTGCTTCTCATAGCAGGAACTGAAAACTCCATGGAGCACAATTCTACTCTGACACTCATGGGGTCACCATTAGTTGACCCGACAGCAATTGGATTTTTTTTTCTTTTTTGCCTCTGCAGCTCCAAGAAGCATCCTGGCTGAAAGGGATTTGCCTGTTTTCAGCTTTGGGGGCTCTGCTAAGCATGGGTCTGCCCAACGCCATTAGCAGGCTGAATGGATGTGACCTGTGAATCACACAGCTGCTCTGAGGGATAACTGCTCTGTAATATAAACCATAATGGCTATGAGAGAGAGAGTGTTTTGAAAAGGGACTAAAATGAATGCCCGGGGACATTCACGAGACACAGTTGACCGTGACCAGAGCACTGGGCTGCGTACTGTGTAGATCCTCACGTGGAAACCACTGCAGGGTCCAGTTGAAGGGAAAGGACCCCACACACTCATGTAGGGAACTCACCTTAATGTCGCAGAAGCATTATGGAAATGAGCACAAATGAATAATGGTGCAAATAGCTTCACGAGAGGCCCAAAGAATTTCATCTTAAAGATAGCATGAGGGCCTGTGATGGCAGCACAGGACTGGTAAGAGCAGGACTGAGCACAGAGGAATGGGGACAAGCCATGTCATCAGCTGGCTCACACTTAGCACAGCCCAGGAAGCTGGTCACAGGAAAATCCCCTCCTATCAGGACCTTGCTTATCGCTGCAGAGAAAAAAACACAGTTACTGTGGAATCCATGACAACTCATATGACCTCATACGTGTCAGTGGAGAACCGTGTGCCACGGGTTTTCAGTGGCTGATTCTTCAGAGGCAGATTGCCAGGCCTTTCTTTAGAGGAACCTCTAGGTGGGATTTAATCTCTCATCCTTTTGATTAGCAGCTGAACACAGTCACCATTCGGCCTTCAGGAAACTACTGTCAGCCTGGTACCTGCTAGAAAGAGCGTGAGGCCGTAGTACTCCCTCACTGGATCTCATACCTTAAAGCCAAGTCCACTACTCCAGCCAGTGGACATCTACTGACCACCAGGGTCGTGTAGTGGTTAAGCACCATGGCTGCTAACAAAAAGGTCAGCCATTCAAATCCATCAGTCACTTCTTGGCAACTCTATGCAGATGTTCTACTCTGTCTTCTAGGGTGTGGGGTTTTTTTGGTTTACTGTGTGTTCAGCCCTGAGCTGGGCAGATGCAGAGGACAGCTTGGTGCCTGCACAGACATGGATAGTGGCATCACTGAACCCAGCACTGGCCACAGTGGGGCTGTCATTGCAGAGCAGCTACAAGGACATACCAGAGAGCTACAAGGATGAGAGAGATGACAAGGCCGCACACAGTAGTTGAGCCTCGGTGGAGAGGGTGCAGGTTGCAGAGGCTTCACAGAAGGCCGCACGAAGACTGCCCTCTTCAGCCTCACGCCCCGGAGTTCCAGATGCACACAGGTAAGGGGTCAGAAGAAGGAATGCCCATCCTCCCATTATATTTCTCACCTGGGCTGCAAACTCCATGCCCCTTTCTGATAGCAACCTTTAAGGGTTTCACAGAACCAAGAGTTGAGTGTGTTGGAAGCGGATGATGGCACGGGGCAGAGGTGCTGGGAGAATGTGTTGAGGGCACAGCATGGAAAACCACTGTATTGCCCCACTTCATGGGGAGCCCAGGGCCCTTGGGAAAAGCCATGCCACCCCTCTTCCTTTCCCACCCGTTCCATCTCCCTGACCTCCTCCCCCTGCCAGCAGCTCAACCACCACCACTCTGCTCACATCGCACTCGCTGCTGCTGCTTCCTCAAGGGATTGGAGTGACACTCCGCGAAGGGAAAGGTTGGCGGGGGCAAGGCAATTAGAGCAGCAGAACAAAGAGGGGTGCAGATATCCCTCCCATTAACCAGGCCTCTCCTCCTGACTTCGTGCTCCTTGATGCTGAACGCACTTCTCAGTCTGTCCTGTGGCCCATCTGCCACCTGCTCTCCCCGCCCTCCCCTATACTGGTGCTTAGAAAGAACAACAACAAAAAAGTCCAAGTAACAAAGAATCATATAATTACTTTGCAGCTACTTGTCCTTGGTAATTTTATGCTTGTGTTGCTATAATTACACATTACGTGGCGTTAGAGTCACAGATCTTGCTGTGGCCTGTCAGTGACATCTGCAGGATTTTTAAATGACAAAAAAAAAAAAAAGAAAGAAACAGTCAGGGAGGGAGCCTAGCCAATAGAGTACTTTCTTCCCATGACTCCAGAGCCCAGGGATTCCTGGGTGGGGACCGTGGAGAAATGTCATAGATTGCACTGTTGGTGAGGCTTTGCAAGGTGGGGCTGGGAAGGGACATGGTGTAAATATTTATTCTGTGCCCACCATGTGCTAGACATGAGCCACCGTTTTATCAGAGACTGTGTGAGGGTGTGTGTGAAACCTTATCCCCACCTCCAGTCCACTTAAAATGACTTTCAACTTGCTCCCCCGTCTCTTCACTGCCACTGATGCCACCTTTTCCTGAGTTCTTGCCAGTTCAGCCTCAGCTCTCTACCGGACCCCCAGGACCCTCATTCCACACAACCCTCAGGGTGATCTTTTTAAACCGGTAAATCTGCTGGCATTCCTCCCTGACTACCATGCTTTGTTGACTCACTCTTTCTCACAGGAGAAAACGTAGAATCCTTACATGGACCACCAGGAGGTCAGGTTCCCTCCTTCACTTCAGCCCTATCTTTCCCCCGCACTCCTTCTGACTCTGGGTTTCAGCTAGGTATGCCCGTGCAGTGAGGTTGAGGGGGTGTCCCAGAGAAGTATGATGGGTTGAAGTGCATGCCCCCCAAAGGTAAATTGACATTCTAACCCCTCTACCTGTGAAGATGACTGTTTTTGGCAATAGGATCTTTGCAGTTGTAATTAGTTAACATGAGGTCACATGGGAGTAGAGTGGTCCTAAACCAATGACTGGTGTCCTTTTAAAGAAAGGAGAAGAGATACAGACAGACAAACACACAAGGAAGACAGCCATGTGATGATGGGAGCAGAGTTTGGAGTTACGCTACCACAAACCAAGGGATGCCAAAGCTAGCTGGAGAGAGGTGGGGAACAGAATCTTCCTCAGAGCCCTCAGAAGGAGTCAGCACTGTTGACACCCTCATTTCAGACTTTTAGCTTCCAGAACTGTGAGGGAATAGGTGTTTTGTTGTTTGTGGTATTTTATTACAGCAATTTGCGGTATTTTACCACAGCAGTCTGAAAAACAAGGAAGGAGGGCTAGGAAAGGAAGACAGACTTCAGAGCAGGCCACTCCCTGAGCAGGATAAGGCCCAGGACACAGGGCTACCTGCCAGACCACATGCCTGGTGCCTTGTTCTCTGTTTCCTGGTGGGCCTGGTTGCTGCTGCACATACAACTTAAGACTTAGCCTGGCCAGCTTCCTCAATGCCAGGTGACCAGGTGCTTTCTGAAGCAAACCCTCGAAGGTGGCAAAAGTAACAAGTCATCCCCAAAAGTGACTCAAAGAAGTCACTTGTAACTGGCCCCATGGTGATCGAAAGAGGGCAACATACTTTATCTCTCCTGCTATAACCTGACCATGGTCAGGAGCCCAGAAATCTCTCAGTCTACCATTTTAAAAGGATTTGAAGCTAGAAAGCTTTGGTCTCTGAGAATCGCCTAAGAGATGCCAAGTAGGTGTTACTGCCTATCTGTTAGGGGAAAGCTCATGAAGGTCAAAACACATCTCCATTACCAAGAGTTCCAATGTCATGGCTCCTTGTAGCCATCAAATTGCACTGAGGCTTCTGTGGCATCTGTGCCCCATGCCCCAAGGCAGCCAATGATGTCAAGGGCAATCCATCACCCCCTCTTGACGGCATCTTCACCTCAACATTGGCCCCTGGTCCCAGCTGTTACAGCCCTTACCTGTGAAAAGCCCTGACTTCCTAGCTGTGAACCTCCTCAACTGTGCTTCATTGACTATGGGCCATCAGGAAGCCAGCTGCCTTCTAGCCAGGGAACTTCAGCCCCTAACAGTCTCACTACCCCATACCTAGATCAAGCATCTCTTACTATATGAGACAGAAATAACCCCTACCGTGAACGTACGAGGTTCTAAGAATTGTAGGCACCTATTTGTCATCTTCCAACTTCCCCCTGCCTTCCATCCTCATTGTCCGGAAAATCATCTCCCGACAAAAAAACCCTCTGAGCCAAGACTTTTGGCAGAGAGTTTAAGGATGAGAGACGGTAAATGAGGCAGTTACTGAATCTTGTGGCACTGCCCTGACCACTAAAGCACTCCCAAAATCTGTTCTGTAGAATCCTCACCTTAATTATATCTACAAAGACTCCATTTCCACATATGGTCACATTCAGAAGTTATTGGTGGAAATAAAATCTTCAGGGAACCATAAAAAAAGTACTGTTGCTCTGCCTCAACGGCACAACAGTTAACACTGAGTGGCTACCGAAGGATTCGAGGTTTGAATCCACCCAGCAACTTCCAAAAATAAAGACCTGGCAATCTGCTTCCATAAAGACTACAGCCAGGAAAATGCTATGGAGGGTCTAGTCTGTACAAGTTGACTATCAGCTTGAGGGCACCTAACAACAGCAGTGAGAGACATACTATGTGTGGACATCATGCTACATGTTAACCCATGTTACCACACTAGGTTACCACATAGCTGTGAGCCACAGCTCTTGTATTCAATTCTCCATTAGGAGACTGAGGCTTGAAGAAATTGACTGAATCTCCAAGACCACACACGTGGTCTGTCACCAGTCCTCTTACTTAATCCTCTTGTACTGTGCTGTACTGAAGTGTGGTCTTTTCCAAGATAGTGTCCACAGCTGGGAAAATGGCCCAGACCCACCCAGCTCTCTCAACCATGGACCCTCTCCCAGGCCTATGATAGGGTGACCTTCCTGGGGGGAGGGAGTGGTTAGGAAGAAATAAGTTATAGCTTAAATGACCAAATACTATATCACATGGGATGGTGGGAAGGCAGAAACCACAGAGAATCTAGCTCCATGATTTAGATCTCCTCTGGTGGCTATGTAGAATAAAACGCATAAGCAAGATTGTAATAAAAAGGTCTGCTTCTTTGTGGAGGCTAGAGGCAAGCAAAGGGCATTTTCAAAGGGTTTACTCTCATTCGAGCAACCACTGAGCTCCCCTACAAGCAAGGCACTGTTTTGAGTCCCGGTTTTCAGAAGCACATGGTCTTTCGAGCATACAATTTAAAAATCAGTCATTAGGTTGCAATGTGCAGAGCAAGGATTTAGAGAGAAATAGAAGCTACTGATCCTGCCCTCCAAAAATGGATGCAGAGGCAGAGATGCTAACAAAGAAATTTACTGAGAAAAATGCACAGGGACCTTAAGTCCTCAGGGAAGAAGACCAAGGGATTTTCTAGGGAAGACCCTGGATATAGTCAATGTGCAGAGGAAAAGGAAAGTGGGGTCAGAGCTCTCCATACAAATGAGCACTCAAAGACTGTCTTAGTCAAGGTCTCTAGAGAAACAGAACAAAATGACGTGTGTATGTGTGTGCGTGTGTGTGTGTGTGGAGAGAGACAGATTTACTTCGAGGGACTGGCTTACAAATTCAAGGAGCTGCCAAGTCTCAAAACAGTAGGTCAGATGACAGGCTGGAGGCTCTTGTTACGCTTCTGTCCCCAAATCGATCAGTCAGGTGGAAAGAAGAGTAAAAGTTAAGAATGTTCTGGCAAAATGTCTATTTATAGTCTGTAGGCAGAATACACTCTAGGGAAACTCCCCTTTTTGCTCTTAAGGCCTTCAACTTACTGATTTAAACCTGGCCACGATCAATTCTACCATTATGGAGGGTGATCACCTCACTTGAGTCAAAGTGATTTGAGCACATGTAATTATTTATAAGAGCAACTAGGCTAGTGTTTCGTCAGATAACTGGGCATCATAGCCTAACCAAGTTGATACATAAAATTAACTATCACAGAAACAGAAAGGAACAGCATAGTTGGCCAAGAGAAACTCTGGTAATAGGTGTTTGGCTACTTGTTAAGGTCTTTGTCTCTTCATCTGCTTTCCTGGAGTTCACTGAAAGGACAAGTCCCACGTTCTCCAGGGGGAGAACAAAAAGTGGCTGAAGGTGGCTGCAGAATGGGGAACACTTCAAGAGTGGCTGGTGAGAAATGGGATCACAGGCTCTGCAAATGCCTGTAAGGGTGTCAGGGTAATCTGAGCAGCACCAGAGAACAGCCTGCAGAAAGAGTTCCTGGCGGAAACCACCACAGAGCAACACCTTTCTTCAAGTTCTAGTTCTAAAGTGGCTGTGCACTCTCCTGAGGAAGTCACCACATCTGGCAACAAACAAAAGAAAGGCAGAGGAAGGCAAGGGTCTGTCTACAAGGCAAACAGCAGCTAGAAGTCCCATGGGTCCTGTCTGTAGCGTCACTTGGAGACTGAATGGGGTTAGTCAGTTAAACTAGGGAGTCTTTCCTAAGACCTTCCCTCAGGAAGCCAAAGACATTCTCTTTCATTTTTTCTACACAAACTGTTCTGTGATGTGATAGTCTGGTGGATTTTTCCAAATACTTTGTTTCCCTATAATCTTCCTTTAAGTAAAGTTTACACCCTGTGGCTTGCATACAGTAGCTAGGCTCAGTACACGTGCTTGAGTGAATGTACAAATCCAGCCTCAATCCACCTGCATATTGTTTAGTGGGCATTTGTGTGCAAAGTGGCCTGGCAGATCATGTGGAAACATGGAAAATCTAGGACATGACCGCTGTCCTCCAGGGGCTCAGACTTCAGGTAGGTGAGCAGACCTCCTGCTGGGAGAGCGGATAACCCAAGGCATCATGGGAAAAGTGCCAAATGAGTGTTTGGGTGTAAGAGCTCCTAGAGGTGCTCCTGGAAAGGCAAGAGTGCTTTGAGTCACAGTAGTTATGGAAGATGCCTCAGAGGGATTAGAATTTGCACTGAGCTTTGAATTATAATTTCCTAAGGAAAAAGGGGAAATAACCAAAAGTTTGCATTTGCAGAAAAAAAAAGAAATTCCTTTCTGTTTCACTGGTTGTTGAGTCCCTGGCTTTTTTGCTGGCTCCTGTGTGTCTCCTGAACTTCCAAATGTCAGAGTGCTCCAGGACTCAACCTCTGAACCTCTTCTACACTCCTTGTACACTTGACGATCTCAAGTTAAATACCACCCATGGGCGGCGGACACCTCCTAGTTTCGCATCTTACGGCCAAGACCCCTCCCCCGAACACTAGATTTGAATATGCAGCTGCCAGTCAACATCATCACTAGAATTTCAAATAGACATTTCAAATGTATGCCAAACCTCTATTTCTAATTTTTCCTTCAAATAACACTCTTCAGCTAATAACTCTAAAACTGAGTAGTTGACTCCCTCCTCTCTTCTCACATCTGACATCTGACTTGTCAGGATATCATGTGGGCACGATCACCCCTAACACTTCCACCACTACCACTGGGACTGTTGCCATCACTATTTTCTCACCTGAATTTCTGTGACAGTTTCTGTCTCCGGCTTCCACACCTTACAGTGCCGTACACGGTGTGTGTCCCCCCACCAACTCTGTCTCTCTAGTCTCCATCACCCCACCCCCTTGCTGATTCTCTTCCAGTTAAATGCACCTCCTTGCTCACATCCAGCGGTGCCCTAGTAAATGTTTAACAACCCGCTCCCAGTGGGACAAACTCTGCTTTGTAGCCACTACCGATTTCCAGAGTGTAAATACTCCCATCACAATCAGTTTCAAGCTACCAGCATGAGCTCACTGAAGACAGAGGTGAGACTAGACATGGAAAATGTACTCCAGTGCACCAGTGCTCTGCTTTTCCATGTCACAATTTCACCTTGTAACATGCTTCAAAATACACTTGCAATATTTAGTGCTTCTTGTCTGTCTTCTCCCACTAGAAGGCCTGGTGATGCACTGGATAAGTGTTCAGCAGGAGAAAAGAATGGGCAATCTGCTCCCTCCCCACCAAGATTACAGCCAAAGAAACCCTATCAGAAAGTTCTACTCTATTCTACAAAGTTGCTATGAGTGGCATACAACAGCACACAACAACTATCTCCCACCAGAATATAGCTTCCACAAAAGCAAGGTTGCTTCTTGGTTTTTGTCTCTTTTGTTCTCTGAAATATCCCAAGCACCTAGAGCAGGAGTCGGCAAACTACAACCTTTCAGTCAAATCTGGCTTGCAACTGGTTTTTATAAATAAAACTTTATTGAAGTACAGCTACAGCCATGTTCCTTTATTTACCTATTATCTATGACTGCTTTAGCACTATAATGGCAGAGCTGAATAGCTGAAAGTGAGACTGTACAGTCCACAAAGCCTAAAATATTACTCTTTGGCCCTTCACAGAAAATCTTTCTTAACCTCTGAGCTAGGGTAGTGCCTTGCACAAAGCAAGTTCTGAATAAATATTTGTCTTAAGTGAAAGAATGCAAATCAGTCTAGAAGCTTTGTCCGTCTAATCATGTTTTGTTTAATAGTCCTGTCTTTCTACTTAAAGAACAAAACCATTCAGCACATTTGATTAGAAGGGAAGCAGGAGGCAATTGTTGTTAGCTGCTTTTGAGTCGTACCTCAACTTATGGTGACTCCATGTACAATAGAATGAAATGCTGCCTGGTCTGCAGGATGATTAGACCTCTTATGCATTACTGCTGGGGATGCAAAATGATACTACCATTTTGGAAAATAGTATGGTGCTTCCTTGGGAAACTAGAAATAGAAATAGTGTATAAACCAGCAACCCCACTTGTAGGGATATATCCTGGAGAACTAAGAGTCATTACACAAATAGACATATGCACACCTGTCCTCACTGTAGCATTGTTTACAATAGCAAAAAGCCGTAAATGACCTAGATGTCCATCAGGAGATGAACGGATAAACGAACTGTGGTACATACAAACAATGGAGTATTATGCAACAATAAAGAACAACAATGAATCTGTGAAGCATCTCGAAACTGGTGGGTATTATGCTGAGTGAAGTAAGTCAACTGTAAAAGAACAAATATTGCAATGAGACCACTTCTATAAAAACTCATGAAGTTCGTTAAGAGGATACTGGAAGTAAAGAGTGAAAACCAGGAATGTGCTGTTACAGGGGGAGGAGGGCCAATAGAGTTGTAGAGAGGCAGGTATGCAAAATTCACTTCCTATACTTTCACTTAATCATAATAATAAAAAAAGAAACAAAAAAACTCAAGAAAAAGTTTACACAGGAAAAGAAATAATCTCTGATGGTTAGGAGGGAGGGGAACGGTAAGGATAGGAAAACACTAACCAGACAATAGAAAAGTGATAACTTTGGTAAAGGGTAAGACGGTTGTCTTAGGCTGGGTTTTCTAGGGAAGCAAAACCAGTAACACGTGTAGGTACAAGGAAAGATTTATAATATATATATATATAGACAGATAGATAGATACAAATATAGGAAATAGCTCACGTAATCACAGAAGCTGAATGTCCCAAGCTCTGGCACAAGCCTCACGTGTCCACAGAAGCTGAGGAACCCAAGGTCAGCAAGTCAGAGACCAGAGTTGCAGATCACCGGTTGTGTAGGTCAGTGGATCCCAAGCTGGTGGCGAGATGATGCGACAGAGGCTGGAGGTCGGTGGATTCCAAGCTGGTGGCGAGACGAAGTGACAGAGGCTGGAGAACCCAGGATCGGCAGGTCAGGGAGCAGGACTGGGCAGAGGCTGGCGAGCGCAGGATTGGCAGGTCAGGGAGCAGGACTCTCACGTGCCGACTGTAAGGACTGATGAGCCCAACAGCTGCTAGCTCAAGTCCCGGAACCAGATGCTGGAACCAGAGAGCAGGAGCTCCTGGCCACGTGAGCGATCAGCAGCCGTAGTCCAGTGTCACGAGATGAGAGCCGAGGGGCAGGGAGTCACCACAAACCCCACCCTGCCACTTAATACAGCAGCCAAATAGGTAGTAGCCAAGTTGACATAATCCTGACCACCACAACGGTACACCATACTAGGGAAGCTGGCACAACTTGTACAAGTCAAGGTCAAGGAAGCTCTATAGACACATCCAAACCCTGACTGATGAAACTGCTGAATTGAGGGCTGTGAGGACTCTGGTCTTGGGGAACATCTAGCTTAAATGGCACAACATAGTTTAGAAAGAAAATGGTCTTCATTTTGCTTTGGTGAGTAGTATCTGGGGTCTTAGAAGCCTGTGAGCGACCGTCTAGAGTACTCCACTGGTTTTGTGAGACCATCACAATCGTTTCACTGGCTACTTTACAAAGCATGATGTGATGTCTTTCTCCAGGGATTGATCTCTCCTAACAATATATCCCAAGTAAGATGTAGTCTTGGCATCCTTGTTTCTAAGGAGCACTCTGATTGTTCTTCTTCCATCATAGATCTGTTCATTCTTTTGGTGGTCCATGGTTTATTCAACATTCTTCTCCAATACCACAACTCAAAGGAGTCAATTCTTCTTCTGTCTTTTTTATTCATTGTCCAGCTTTCACATGCATATGATATGATGGAAAATACATTGGCTTGGATCAGGCATACCTTAGTCTTCAGTGTGACATTTTTGCTTTTCAATATTTTTAAATAGATCTTTTGCAGCAGATTTGCCCACTGCAATGCATGTTTGGATTTCTTGGCTACTGCTTCCATGGTTGTTGATTGTGGATCCAAGTAAAATGGAATCCTTAACAACTACACTCTCTTCTCTATTTATAGTGGTGTTGCCTATTGGACCAGTCCTGCAGACTTTTGTTTTCTTGATGTTGAGGTGTACTCCATACTGAAGACTATGGGTTTTGATCTTCATCAGTAAGCATTTCAAGTCCTCTTCACTTTCAGCAAGCAAGATCGTGTTATCTGCATAATGCAGGTTGTTAATGAGTCTTCCTCGAATCCTCATTCTTCTTCATATAGTCCAGATTCTCATCACATTATTTGCTCAGCATACAGATTGAATAGGTATAGTGAAAGGACACAACCCTGATGCATACTTGTCCTGATTTTACGCTATGTGTTGTTCCCTTGTTCTGTTCGAATGGCTGCCTCCTGATCCATGTACAGATTTCTCAGGAGCACAATTAAGTGTCCTGGAATTACCATCCTCTTCAGTGTTATCTGTAATTTGTCATGATCCACACAGTTGAATGCCTTTGCAGTCAATAAAAGCACAAGTAAACATCTTTCTGGTATTCTCTGCTTTCAGCCAAGATCCATCTGATACCAGCAATGATATCCCTGGTTTCACATCCTTTTCTGAATCTGGCCTGAATTTCTGGTAATTCTAGATCAATATACACGTTTCAGCTGAGCTTCCAGATTAAGACTAGGAAGAATGACTCAGCAGTCTATTTCTGAACAGAATTAGCCAACAAAAACCTTACGAGTCACAGCAGAACACTATCTGATATAGTGCCAGAAGATGAGCCTCCAGGTTTAGAAAGCACTCAAAAAACAGCTGAGGAAGAGCTGCTTCCTCAAAATAGAGTTGACCTTAATGACATGGGTAGAGTTAAGCTTTCATGACCTTCATTTGCTGATACAGCAGAATTCAAAATAAGAAGAAACAGCTGCAAACATACATTAATAATCAGAATGCAGAATGTATGAAGCATGAATTTAGGAAAATTTGAAATAGTAAAAAATGAAACCGAATATATAAACATCAATATCCTAGGCCTTAGTGAGCTGAAGTGCACTGGTATTGGCCATGTAGAACCAGACAGTCATATGGTCTACTATGCCAAGAATGGCAGCTTAAAGACTGTTGTATTCATCATCAAAAAGAACATTTCACTATCTATCCTGAAGGACAATAATGTCAGTGACAGAATAACATCCATATGCCTGTAAGGAAGACCAGTTAATAGGACTATTATTCAAATTTATGCATCAACCACTAAGGCCAAAGAGGAAGAAATTAATGATTTTTACCAGCTTTTGCAGTCTGGAATTGATTGAACATGCAATCATTATGCATTGATAATTACTGTTAGTTGGAAAGTGAAAGGTGGAAATGACAAATTGATAGTAAGAAAATATGGTCTTGGTGATAGAAATTATGCTGGGAATCACATAATAGAGTTTTGCAAGACCAACAATTCCTTCACTGCAAATAGTTCTTTACTCTGACATAAAGAGTGACTGGACCTCACCAGATGGAATGTACAGGAATCAAATCTATTACATCCGTGGACAACGACAATGGAGAAGCTCACTATCATCAGTCAGAACAAAGTCAGGGGTTGACTACAGGACCAACCATTAATTGTTCATATGCAAGTTCACACTGAAACTGAAGAAGATTAGGTCAAGTCCATGAGAGCCAAAGTACAACCTTTAGTATATCCTGCCTGATTTTAGAGACCATCTCAAGAGCAGATGTGATGCATTGAACACTAATAACTGAAGACAAGACACACTGTGGAATGACCTTAAGGAGATCACACACAAAGAAAGCAAGAGGCCATTAAGAAGACAGGAAAGAAAAGACCAAAGCAAATGTGAGAAGAGACTTTGAAACTTGCTCTTGAACACTGAGTAGCCAAAAAGTACAATGAAGACATGAAGTCAAAGAACTGAATAGAAGATTTCAAAGGGCAGCTTGAGAAGACAAAGTATTGCAATAACGTATAGAAAGATCTGGAGTTAGAAAACCTAAAGGGAAGAACATAAGGGGCATTTCTCAAGCTGAAAGAACAGAAGAAAAAATTAAAGCCTCAAGTTGCAATAGTGAAGGATTCTGCAGGGAAAATATTAAACAACACAAGAAGCATCAAAAGAAGATGGAAGGAATACAAAGAGTTATCATACCAAAAAGAATTGGTCGATATTTAACCATTTCAGGAAGCAGTATATCATCAGGTACCAATGATGTGGTACTGAAGGAAGAAGTTGAAGTTGCATTGAAGGCTCCAGGAATTGATGGAGTATCTACTGAGATGTTTCAGCAAATGAATGCAGCTCTACAGGTGTTCACCTGTCTATGCCAAGAAATGTGGAAGGCAGATACCTGGCCAACCAACTGGAAGAGATCAATAGTTATGCATATTCCCAAGAAAGGTGATCTAACCAAACGAGGAAATTATCAAACTACATTATTAATATCACAAGCAAGTAAAAATTTACTGAAAATCATTCAAAAGTAGCTGCAGCAGTATACTCACATAATACACCTGCTGTATTCTCCTCTTGAGGACACTCTGAGATCAGGTGAAGAAACACCCGTGATATTCTCTGAGCTCACTTGAAAAGACAGATGAGGCACTGCTTTGTTGTCTCGGGCTTTTCACTTAGTCTGTGTTGCCCCTTCCTTCAAATAAGAGAGCCAGAGTCATCAAGGACTAGACACACGGTGTTGTTGCGTGCTGTTGAGTCGATTCTGACACACAGCGACCCTATATGAGAGTAGAACTGCCTGATAGGGTTTCTGCAGCTGAAATCTTTACAGGAGCAGATTACCAGGTCTTCTCTCCCAAGAAACTGCTTGGGGAGTTTCAACCACTAACCTTTAAGGTAGCTGCGGAGCAATCATTGCATTACCCAAACCCAAAAACCAAACCTGCTGCCGTCGAGTCGATTCAGACACATAGTGACCCTATAGGACCAAGTAGAATCGCTCCATGGAGTTTCCAAGGAGTGCCTGGCAGACGTGAATTGCCAACCATTTGTAGTCCTTAATCACTACACTACCAGGATTCATCAAATACATTACAGAGTTTTATCCTCTAATTCTCTCACAAAACCCTTGCAGGTTAGATTATTTCATCCCCATTTTATAGGGAATTAATGAAGGTTTCGAAAGTTTTAAGAAACTTCCTCACCGTTGCAGGGCTATCGTCAGACGTGATATTTGAGCTGCGGTCTATGGACACCAAAGCCTTGCTTTGTTCCGTTTCTGCCAATATACGAAATACTCTGCTCCACTAGGGGGCGTGTGACCGAGGGCCAGACCTTCCTGGTGGAAATACATTTCCAAGGCTTGGCTCGGCTACATTCAAGCGAGACTTCAGTTCTTCATGTGGGATCGTAAATTACTTTTTAAAAAGAAAAAATATCTGATTTTAATTTGTTTCATCCAGCGATGATAGTACCAAGAGGTGTTAAAGAATCCTCAGGGTGGAGGCGGTTGTGTACAGGAAGACCTCTTAATAAGAGCGGACAGGATGCTAACCATTCCACCCAGGTTTCACGTTTGTGAAAATTCTGCTGAGGAGGCTGCACCCTATTTGACAGATGAGCAAATGGAGTGAGAAAGGAAAGCTGGTGTTTCCGTTTTCACAGAGAATGAACTGGTGAGGGGCCAGGATTAAAATTAGGAACACCTGACTCCGAGGCCTGCCTGCATTATCCCGTCCTCCGCTGCCGCTATTCCACAGTCAGCGCTGGTTCTAATTCAATCTGGGGCTAGAGCATACATCCCATTAACTGGACTCGAGCATGGTAGTAGCACTCAGTAAATGATAAAATCAGAAACGTAGAGTTAGAAAGCACCGTGGAGGTTCTCTAGGCCGGTGGTTCTCAATCATGACTGCACGTGACAATCAGCAGAGGGGACGCGAAAAACGCCAGTGGCAATCCCTGGGGTCGAATTGGGGTGGACTTGGACAGAAGTATATTCTGGAAGCTCTTTCAGTGCTTCTCAGGCACACCCAGACTTGAGAACCACTAATCTAGATCAGCCTCCTGATTGTAGAGATGCAGAATCAGAGGTGGGAGATTTTAAGACCTTTTCCTCTATTACCACAGAGCTGCGCAGAGCCCACTCAGTCACTAAGGCAAGTCTCCCCAGCCACTGTTGTTAGCTCTGTGCGAAGTTCCATCCCTGCCAGGTCACCTGATGTTGGGAAATAGGAGTCCGGTAAAGTCGAAGGTATTTCAAATTTCCCTCTACAGAGTCTTAAAGTCTGCTGCAGCCTTACAGCATCCTTGCGGAGGAGGGCGGGGGCAGGCACCACTGCCTTGTTACACTGATTTGAAAAAACAGAAGCTGAAAGTTCAGGTTCTCAGCAGCAGTGTAGCTTACTGGTTAAGAGCCCTGGCCATGGATTCCAGCAGGCCCGGACATCAATTCTGGCTCTGCACTCACTGGCTCTGTGATCTTGGGCAACTCATTCAACCTCTCTGAGCTTTGGGCTCCTCTTTATTAAGTGAGGATAGTAAGAGCTCTGGTCTCTTGGTGCTGTTGTGAGGATTGATGGCCCATTATGCACTCTCAGTAAACAGAATCCATTACAGCCAAGTGCTCCCAAATCATTTTGTCACTTCCCAGACAGCCAAGACTCTGAAATCATAGGTGGCATACCAACAAGTGAGAAAGCTGAGGCTCAGAGATGTCAACTGACTTGCGCAAGATCACACACAGCAAGTCAGGGACTGGCCTGGGACTAGAACACAGGGCTAGGGATTCTTCCTGGAGCCAGGAGGCTTTGCACATATCCTCAGTTTCCCTGGGAAGCCAGCTCTCCAAATCCTCACTGCTAGCCTTGTTCAGTCTAATATGCTGCCTTTAATGAGATTAGAAAATTAACTTCTTGTTAGAACTCCTATGGGGTGAACACATGCAGCCTCCACAATAAACTCAGCCCCTGGAAGAAAAGTAATTAAAGTCATGAATCCTGGGAACAGTGGTCATAACCTGCGTTAACATCGGCACCATTAGGTTGGCCCCAAACAAACCTCTCCACGGGTCCACAGGACAGAGAAGAGCTGATTACCAAAAGCAGTGTAAACTGCTTAGCTTTGGATTTACTGTCTGATAAGGGACCATCCATCATGTTTATGGGGGAGAGAATCACCTATGATCACGGCCAGCAGCAGCCAGAGCCGCCCTCTCCAGCCTAGCCTAGGGGCTTTGGACAGTCAGTAACGGAATGCTCTAGAATCAGCAAGAAGTTAGGCAAAGACTACTGGGGAAATGGAAGAAAACTTCCCCCCTCTTTCTTCCAATAAGACATGCTCATGTTCAATTCACTTCTGCTTATGAGAGACAGCTAGAACCGAAAGAAATCAGGAGGATGTTAATCAGCTAAGCAACACTTCTGAGAGTCAGCACTGTGTTCTCAAGGCAGTGATAGGAGAAATTCAAGATGCAAACAGTTAAGAGGTGCAAAGCCTGCTCTTAGAATGCTCGACAGTTCCTGCTCAGCCAGGAATGGGCAGTGTAACCTAACAGATCACCCCACTCTGCACCTCGGCTTCCTCTGCTATAAAGTGACTGGGTCAAAACAAGCTCTGGCATCCCACCACTCTGATGCCCACAGGAAAAGAAGAGCAAGGACCAAAATAGGTGCCAGTGGTCCAGCACCAGTCAAGTGGTTCAGAACAGGCGCTGGCAGCTGCCTGGGCTTTGCTATCAACTGCAGGGCAAGAACACGATGAGGAGAGGCACCCATGGCATTGCTCAGATGTCAGAGTATGGGAGGATGAAGAATGAAGTCCTCTTAGGAAATGTTCCTTTGGAAACCGTTTGTTTTTTCTTTTTTTTTTTTTTTTAAAGAATGAGAAACACCACTGAGGGCCCTGAATGCCAGTGTGGGGCATTTAGATTCCCTTTGACTAGGAACTGGGTACTCTTCAAGATTTTGGATAGCTGTGTAATTAGCCAACCTTGTGCTTAGAATGGCTGTGGAGGGGGAGCCGAGGGAGAGAGGGTCTGGGCTCAAACACTTCCCAAAGGCAAGGGAGAGGAGGTCTGGTGGCCTCTTGGAGCCCTCCCACTCCGCCTTACATGCTCCCATTAAATTTGAAAACGCAAGCCTACCTCAAGGCTTATTTTTCAAAAGTCCTTTTTAAAGAGCGCATGAAAAGCAAGGACGTGAAAAGGCACAGAAATATGCACCCAGCCAGAGGGAGCTCTGTTTGCCAACCTGAAATCTCTGCTTCTTGTTGTTAGTTATAGGAGCAGAGAAATCATCCTTCAAAAACTGGCTTTTCCACCAGAAATGCCAACTGCTCAACCCATTGTGAAAGCCATGCTCCTGGCCACCTCTGGCCCTGATGGCAGCACCCCAGCTACACGATTGAAATGTCCCTTCAGTGCCATCTTTGCCTGTTCATTGCCGAGTGGAGAGCGTTCCACTTACAACCTCTTTATCTGTTTGCTTCAGGAGCAATTCCCTTCTGGGTGTTCCTCCCGTGAGCCCAGCTGGCTGAGCTGCCACCCCAAATGCCAAGCACTGGCCGCAGCTTCCTCTCCTGTTTCCAGCAGCGGTATCTGGATCGTTATTTGGCTCTTGTCTTACTCCTTGGCTGGCTCCGCTTCTGGCTGCACAGAGCTAGAGAACAGCCTGGAAGCCACCGTGGGAGATAGTGGCGGCTCTCAGCGCTGGAGTCCTGAGCCTGGTGGTCTTTCTCCGCTCCGCTGTGCTTGGGTGGTCTGACTCTAGGCGGCAGTGCATGCTGCCACAGGGGTCTCCGGGTGGTGTCAACAGGGAAGTGCTGAACTACAAACGGAAAGGTTGGAGTTCAAACCCACCCACAGGTACTCAGAAGAAAGGCTTAGCGATCTGCTTCTGAGAGGTCACAGCTTTGACAGCCCTATGGGGCACAATTCTACTCTGATACACACGGAGACGGGTCATCACGAGTCAGAATAAGCTGGATGGCAACTGGTTGGCTGGCTGGTTGCAGTGTGGCCGCCAGGAAGACCTATATGCTCCTTTACGTTCCGGGCCCACCCGATAACACTCTGCCCTACAAATGGAGAGAGAAGGGAAAACTCTGAAGTTTATTTTCAAAGGTGATGAGGCTTCAGGTGTGGACTAGTTGACAAATAGGCTCCTCTCGCCTGAAGAAGAGAACACGGGAGAGAAAGCTGGCCCCCTTCAAGTGAAAGCTGTTGCTGTCTAGTTGATTTCAACTTACAGAGACCCTGTAGGCAGGACAGAACAGCCCCCCTCGAGTTTCCAAGGAGTACCTGGTGAATTCAAACTGCTGACCTTTTGGTTAGCAGCCATTGCACTCAACCATACAGTACCAAGGTTTCTAGAATATACCACACCAGCTGCCGCTCGGTCAATTCACAGCCAGGGCAATGCCTTGGGTGTCAGCACAGAGCTGTGTGCTCCACAGTGTTCTCAGTGGCTGATTTGTTGGAAGCAGATCACCAGGTCTTTCTTCCAAGGCACCCCGGATAGAGTGTGACCAACAACCCTTTGGCTAACAGCTGAGCACACAGACCATTTGCTCCACCCAGGGACTCTGCTGACGGTGGAAATGGCATCAAAATTGCTCTGTCTTGACCCCAAGAGGTAGAACCAGGACCCTTGGGTGAAAACAATAGAAAGAAATATTTTATCTCAATAAAAGAAATAAAAGTTCAGCAAAGAGATGTGGACAGACGCAGGAAGTGGCATAGTCACCAACAAGTGTTTGAGAGCAGCTCAGGTATAGCAATGAAGAGTATCAGAAGTTTGGACTTCACATCACTGAAAGTCTTCTGATGCTATGAAAATCCTCATCGAGTTCCAGCCTAGGATTTGTCTTTCTGTGGGCAGCGTGGAGTAGAGGGGAAAGAAAACAGGACTGAGAGTCAGGATGAATTTTGCTCCCAGTTCTGCACAACCTCTCTGAGGCTCAGGCTTCTTAACTGCAAGATGTCACACCTCCACAAAGACCACCCCTGAGTCCTTTCCGATATTAGATGAGGCTATGCTCCCCTGTCCCAGCCTCACCTCTGGCCGGAAGAGGGGGCAGGTGTGGGGCCCTTCAGAGCGCATTAACAGAGGTAGGCTTTGCAAGGTCACCCCAAGTCAGGAGGTTGTGGGGAGGGTAGTGGGGAACTTTTCACAGCATGAGCAGATCAGTTGTATGCTACTAGGGAGAGTCTGGATCTCAAATGCAGAACTGAGGAGGACTTTTGGAAACACGAAATGTATCTGATTGGTTTGAAGCACTTAAACGAAGGAAAATGGAAAGATATTCACAGCCAAGAATTGCAAATCACCCCACCAGTTTCAGTCCACCAGCAGCACAACAATTGGTGTGTCTGGCTCAGAACCACACCTGCAGCGGTCAAAATTCACAGGGCAGCAGAAGAAACTTGATACTTTGGCATTTCTAATTGAGCCTGCCGTGGATGGTGGAGAGTGGAGCAGGAGGAGAAGGGGCCTTGGGGAAAGGAAAAGAAATGAAATTGGCTGGAAAGGAAAGAGAGCTAGTAGTGCCACATGTGACATCTCCCTGCTGGCCTCGGGGCCATCCATCTAGGGTCGTCCTAAAGGTCTGAGCCAAGAGGCCCCGCACTCTTGGATGCTGTCAGGTTACACAAGATTGCTAAACCAGTGCTGGAGGTGGGGAGTGTCTGATGTGTGAATTTTTTTCTATCCGTATCCCCAACAAGGAAGTTTAGATTTCTCACCAAAGATCTCGAGTCCTGTTTGAACATTCTTTTTTACTTTTTTTAATTGTTCTCTACGTGAAGGTTTACAGAACAAACTAGCTTGTCATTAGATAGTTAGCACACATGTTGTTTTACAACATGGTTAACAACTCCATGACATGTCTCACTTTCCCTTCTTGACCTTGGGTTCCTTATTACCAGATTTCCTGGCCCCTCCTGCCTTTTTTTTTGCCCTGGGCTGATGTGTCCCTTTAGTCATTTTTTAAAATAAGCCTGTCTAACCTTTGCAACACTGGTGGCCTAGTGGTTAAATGTTAACCAAAAGATCTGTAGTTCAGATCCACCAGGCCCTCCTTGGAAACTCTGTGGGCCAGTCCTACCCTGTCCTGTAGGGTTGCTATGAGTCAGAATCAACTTGTTGCAGTGGGTTTCATTTGGTTTGGTGGTCTAAACTTTGGCTAAAGTGTGAATCTCTGGAAACATGTCATTACTGAGCTAAAAGTGTGTCTGGGGGCCATACTTTTGGGGTTATTTAAGCATTCTTGTATTGTCTGTACTCATCTGTGTGTTATTTTTAGGAGAATAGTGACCAAGCTGTTAGCTACCTGTCTTCATCATCTAGTGCTGTTATAAGAGAAATACCACAAGAGGATGACTTTTTTTTTTAATTGAGATTGAGTGAAAGTTTACAATTCAAATTTGCATGCCTGCCTATCTGCAACTCCTACTCTCCTTACCTGATGACAGCACACTCCTCCTTTCCATTCCATACATACCATATCCTCTTAATCTCCTGTCCCCTCCTCTCTACCCTCTCCCACAAGTGGATGACTTTTAACAGAGAAATTGTATTCTGTTGCAGTCCAGTAGGCTGTAAGTCCAAATTCAGGTCATCAGTTCCAGGGAAAGGCTTTCTCAGCTGGCTCTGGAGGAAGACCCTTGCCATCAATCTTCCCCTGGACTGAGAGTTTCTGAGGGACAGGGACTTCTTTCTTTGTAGTATAAGGACCCCAAATTCTCTGCTTGCTTCCCTTTCATTAGTAGCCCAACAGATTGCCTCAAGGCATAATGTAATCTTAAAGAGTCCAGCCCACCAACACAAATGCTGCCCATCCTCCCTTATTAACATCACAGAGGCAGAATTTACAACCTGGGAGCATCACACAACAGCAGGAATCATAGACTAACCAAATTATTACTCACATGGGGGTGGTCACAATTCAATCCATGATACCACCTAAGTGATATGGAATGAGTTCCAAACCCAGGCCCAATCATCCAGGCATGAGAGCATCTTTAGTGTGGGCTCAAAAATATATAACTAAATAATCAAAGGCTGTCTTCTCATCCACTGTTATCCACAAATCCCCAGTGAACAGATAAGGAACTTATTGCATGGGTTACTTGAAAAGTAACGGGGAGAGGCCACCATCCTTGATCTCGGAACACCGATGTGGTGTCTGATATTGCGCCTGTAGCACATCTAGGGTCCCACAGAGACACAGGTGCAGCTGGCCACACCACCAGCCTCTTACAGTGTCTAAAGGCATGGTTCTAGTGGCTGAATAGCCTCTTAGAATGGCCAGGACTGGATAAAGGCAGCTGGGACCTGTTTAGGAGGTGAGCATAATCTCTCTTCTTCTGGCACAAAGTGTTCAGAAAAGACGGCTTCCAGGGAGGGGAGACACTGATATAAAGAAAGCAGGGAAAATCTGCACTAAGCTTCTTACCCTGTGGTGGAAAAGGGTAAAAGGACCCCTGAGTTCGGGCAACAGGAAAGGAAGCAGAGACTCTGGCAAGGATTTTTCAAATTCTTAGCAGGATCCAAACAAGAGTTTGCTAGAGATATTGAGTGTTTAACAAACAACCGCAGGCTTCCTGCATTGCCTGAAGGCCTTCCAGAATCTTCGCATTTTCGCATTTAGTCCGGGTGACAGAGGAGGAAGTGGAAGTTATAGAAATGTGAAAAAAACAAAACACCACCACTGTGGAGTTGATTCCAATTCAGTAACCCTATAGAACAGGGTAGAACTCCATAGTTTCCAAGGAGCACCTGGTGGATTCAAACTGCTGACCGTTTGGCTAACAGACATAGTACTTAAACACTATGCCACCAGGGTTTCCGTAGAACTGTTAGAGAAAGACAATAAAGCTGCAAACTCAGGTCTTAAAAAAGAAAAGAGAAACAGTTCCAGGGAGATAGATCAGCAGCTATCCCAAATGAGGTAGGAAGGGAGCCACTCCAAACCCTTCCTCCAAGGTCAGGTCCGGGAGCCTGAGGCCCCACTCACTGGCTCCACCTCCCTGCTTTTGGCTCTTAATAAGGACAAGTCTGGCAGTTTGAACACAGCCATAACAGGAAAGACTGGGTGATCTGCTCCAGTAAAGATGACAGCCTAGAAAACCCTGGAGGGCAGTTCTGCTCTGCTGCCCGGGGTCCCCATGAGTTAAAATTGCCTTGATAGCATCTAGCAACAACACCAGTTCATGGGTAGAATGTCTTTTCAGAAAACAGATGAGGGCCCCAAGTCACAGCAAGCTGGGTGAGCCCTCAGTAAGGCTTGAAGTTTCCCCACAAGTCTTGTGGCTGGTGGGGCCAGGGGTGAGACACGTGCAAAGCAAATGAGAGGAGATACACCTGATTGTGCCAGCTGTTGGTACCTAAGAGGAAACACCTTTCAGTCCTTGCTTAGCAGCCATCTGGAAACCCTGGTAGTACAGTGGTTAAGTGCTACGACTACTAACCAGAAGGTCAGCCGTTCAAATCTCGATGGGGCAGTTCTACTCTGTAGGGTTGCTATGAGTTGGAATCAACTCGATGGCAGGGGGTTTGGATTTTAGGAGCCATCTTGTTGGGGCACCATGCAGGACTGATCTCATTTTGGCCTCTGATGCAGAAGTCTTAGTGGAAGGCATTGCTATAAGCCAGGAATTCCAGTGGTGGCTACCAAGGTAAAAGAAACTGTGGCTTCCCACTAAGGGTCTGGGGAAGTGGCCCAGGTCATCAGGACAAATTCTTACCCATTTCATGTATCAACCTGTTATTTCTGGCAATATGACTGAATCAGTAGAAGTGACACCATGGATTTCCAGCTTAGCAGCTGATGCACACCTCCAGATAGTCTGGCAGCAGGGCTACTCAGTCTACAACCCACCCCAGCTGATGGAAATGGTTTCAGAGAACAGAGCAGGTGACTTAGCTTGGACAGCTTCCAAGTGTTTGCTCCCTGTGGTTGGGATGTGGGCTGCAAGGAAGGGAAAGGTTTCAGATAGTTCTAAGTCCCTCATGTACCAACTGCTGAGGAACTGGCTCTGCCTCGTGGTGACCGCCTGTGTGTCAGACTAGGACAGTGCTCCACAGAGCTCTCCAAGGTGGATTTTTCAAAAGTAGATCACCAGGCCTTTCTTCCAAGGTGCAGATGGGTAGATATGAACCTCCAGCTTTTTGATTCAGCAGCTGAGCGTGTTAAACATTTGCATTACCCAGGCACTCCAGGGACCGGTAATTCAGGAACCATATTAGAGAATGTTTGATCCATCAGTGGCATTATGTGGGAATCTGTCTTTGAAGTGACTAATGAACCAGTCTGGCTTAGTGGAAAAAAGTGCTAGGAAATGAGGTTTGAAAGTTACATTGCTATCAGACTACAGAGGGCCTTGCACACCAGGTTGAGAGGGGTGTGGACTTTTTCTAATAAGTGACAGACGAACTTTAAAGCTATTTGATCAGACTAGTGATCAAAGTACAGCCTAATCTGGTGGCGGGGTACAAGGAGGAAGGGGGCACAGGAAGGCGGAAGAAGGCTAGTCAGTGAGAGTACAAATGTACCCAGAGGCCTTACCACAGGGACCCCATCTTACTCTCTCCAGATGGTCTCCCTTCTCTCTGTATTCACACCCAAGTCCTGCCCAAGCCAGCTTCCAGTGCCCAGTGCAGAGAAGGCGCTGAAATGCATCTGCTGGGAGAATGCACAGGCAGTGTGACATTTATGGGCATTAAAAGGGAGAGCTTTAATGAGTACTAAACTTGACATAATATTTACAACCACCAATTAAAAGCTCAATAAGAAAAAAAGAGAAACTTTAATTCAATTAGTCTTCTTAGTTGGAGTAACTACTTCAAAGTAAATATTGTGAAAAGTCACTTACAGTATGTCAAGTGATTAAGTATTAAAGACGGTCATAAAATGGCCATCAGTGATAAGTGAGCCCAGTTAACCTGAGAATCCTTTGTTTTGAGGTGGTCACTGGGGGGGTTTCATGCAAAAGTGGGAGTAGGACCCGGGCTAAAGTATTTTGCTATGCAAAACAGGTGTGAGGACAGCCACCTAGGTTAGGCAGTTTGTGGGACCAAATGACCAGTTGCCGCTAACTCCATGACTCCATGTATGTCGGAATAATACTGGACTCTATAGGGTTTTCAACGGTTGATTTTTCAGAAAGCAGAATGGCCAGGCCTTCCTTCTGAGGTGCCTCTATGGGGACTTGAACCCCCACCCTGTCCATTAACAGACAAGCACGTTAACTGCTTGTACACCTAGGGACTACTTGAAACCAGATTCCATTGCTGTTGAGTCGATTCCAATGCCTAATGATCTTTATTAGATAGAGGAGAGCTGCCCCCTAGGGTTTCTAAGGAACTGCTGCTGGACTGAAACTGCTGACCTTTTGTTGAGCAGCTGAGCTCTTAACCATAGTACCACCAGGGCAAAGCACTCAGAGAAAGGATGTTAGAGAAATAAATCATGTAAGATGGCTCTCCAAATAGTTTACTGTGTTCTGAAGACCTACATCTGTAAAATGTTGCTCGCTGATGCTTTTGTATGAGAGCTGCACTCACGCTGATGCAGGATAAAATTAGAGGCCACTCCCACTGGATGGTGTCTGGCTCCCATTGCTAAACATTTTGATCAAAGATGCTTCAGAAGAATCCTGATCAAATGAGGGGAAATGCACAACAGAATTTAAATTGCCATGGAATCTAGACTTTATGAAGTCACAGAGGCTGGATAAGCCCTCAAAGTTATTGACCTGAAATAATTTTTAAACATTAAACCAAAAATATCCCCTGAAGTCTTCTTAAAACCAAAGAATAGTTTGGCTTAACTAGTGAAGACTGTCGTCTTTGAGTACTGGTGCCCTTTAAAAGAACTCTCTGTATGGGATCAAACTGACAACAGAAACTGTGAAGGTTAAATAACAAATTTAGGGGACAGTGAGTTTATGTTAATCGGGTTGAACAATTCGGAAAAGGAGGGTGAGCAAGTGCACAATTTGAAAAATGTAATCAGTGTCAGTGAATTATGCTTGTAGAGATTGTTAAACTAGTGTATGTTTTGCTGTGTATATTCCCAACAACAACAAAAATAAATAAAAATTTGAAAAGTGAAGGCTACTTCCACAGATGCTAGGGACAGATAAGGAGGGGACAGCAGCTGTGTGTCACAAGTAGGCAGGTCATGGTGTTGTTCAGTGCTGACTGATGATACTAATGGATCCTGAAGACAGTCCTTAGTTTGAGACAAGGCTGGGGAGAAAGGCAAGGGGACAGATAGGAAGATAATGGTCTCGGAGGACAGCTGATAGAATGCAACGGGACACTCACCTGGTAATGACCCAAACCAGCACCGGCCTGCCTCTCTGTTTTCCCATTTGTGATAATCTTTGATTCTCATCACTCCACAGGCCAGCAGGAGAACGGGGAGGACAGCAAACCAACAGAACAAAAGCTCAAAGGATGTTCTGTCACACACACACACACAAAAACAAATAATAATATGCTTTCACACCAAGCACTGCTCGGGAAACCCAACTGTTCAGCCTGTATTTTAAACGTACATTCCCTCACACAGAGAGAGAAAAACTACATAAAAGCAATTGAAATCCTCCCTGAAAGAAGGCTTCCCCTGCCTATGCCCAGCCCTCACCTCACCCTACGACTCTCCTGAGCTTGATACAACCAGCAATAGCAATAGAAGACTGTAATTAAAGAGAGACTGGCTGATGCTGATGTTCAAATTAAACTCCTTTAAAAAAAAAAATTCAATAAAGAAAGGCTAAACTCAGCATGCTTTAGTCATTACTATAGCACTTTTCTTCCAGGAGGATTAACAAATAGGAAGTATAGGGCCTAGAAATTTTGACCAGGCAAACATTTTGAAGGCTCTTTTTCCACTCCTCCCTCTGTTAAAATTGCATGTGATTCTATTCTGTACATAGTATAGATATACTGTATGCACACATGTTGTGTCTCTCCTAGCCAGCAAGGATGATAGGATCCTCCATAGGATTGTATTTCTCTTTTAGGATCTGTTAGGGAAAAGCCGTAAGTAGAAAAAAATGTATACCAAAATGGCCATATATATTTATATATATATATACATAAATGAGGGCTTATTTCCATTGCTACAGTGGTGGTTTTGAATTTTGGAATGCAAGGAAAATACATTTATGAGCTCAAATAAGCAGATCAGGGTTTGGCAACATGAATTATGGGAGGCCAGAGAAAAAGGTCTGCCAGGTCCTGGCAGTTCTGTGAAGGAGGACCCTCTCCAAATGGCTGGAAGTGAAAAGAACTGAACTTCAGCCCTTTAAAAGAAACCCAGGAGATAACGGCTGATTTCTGCAGGCTGAAGCTTTCTGTTCCTAGCACTTCCCTTCCCTTCAGGCTCAAAAGCTAGAAAGGACAGGAAGCACAGGTAGAAAAGACACGAGAGAATGGCAGAAGGGCAGGAAGGAGAAAAGGCCAAGGGAGAGAAGGGGAAGGTAGGTGGCAAGGTGCCTTTGTCACAACTAAGAGAAACCAATTTAAAGCAGCATAAGATGAAAACGGCTGTATCAAAGGCCCTGGGTGGTGCAAATGGTTAAGTGCTCATGTACCAGCTGATAGGTTGGCAGTTTGAATGTACCTAGAGATGCCTCAGAAAATATGCTTAGTGATCTGCTTCTGAAAGGTTATAGCAAGAAAACTGTATGGAGTACAGTTCTACCCTGACACACGTGAGGTCACCGTGAGTCACAGTTGACTCCACAGCAACTGGTTGGTTATTAAAAAGATGGAGGCATAATTCATGGAAGTCCACACCGGTGAGCCTCAGGAAGTTTCTGGAAGAGGAACTAGAAAATCTGCAGAAACCCAGGCCACTGGTCGTCTCTTTCAGCTTCCCCCCACACAGATTCTCTCTGCTTCATCTCCCTCTCTATAACCCAGCATGTCCTACCTCTTAGCCCACATGGCTGTACGTGAAGGCTCCATGAGTCTTAAGACTGAATACTTGTATTTCTCCAAGTGAGCTGCATGTAGCAGCCAACTGATTGTTCTGTATCTCAATTTCAACCTACAAACCGTGAAACTTTTGTCGCCCATGTGTCCACCTCAGTGCAGTACTGGCCAGGGAGAGGGTCACAGGGTACAAACCTGGGCCGAAGACCATTCCTGCATGGAGAACAGATCTAGGGGACAAGGAGGGCTAAGGAGATAACCCAGAAAGTTAAGGTAAGAGAAGGCTCAGACAAAGGGGTAAGAAAGGAGCAGGAAAATAGAAAAGGAGGAAAAACGAACAGAGAAATCTATTTCTGTCTTCCTGCTCATCAGTTAAAAACTTTGTAAGAGAAATCTAGTTTACATAGACATAAACACACCAATTGCCATCAAGTCACTTCTAACTCGTGGTGCCTCCATGTGTGTCAGAGTAGAACTATGCTCTAACCGTTTTGAATGGCTAATTTTTCAGAAGTGTATCTCCAGGTATTTCTTCCAAAGTGCCTCGGAGTGAACTTAGACCTCCAATTTTCTGGTTAACAGCTGATTTTGTTAACATTTGCACCACCCAGGGAGTCCTAAATAGATATACACTGAGGTATGTCATAGATGCCTCTGGAATCCTTTCTTCTACATCTTTGCTCAATCCATAGCTACCAAAGAGGAGCAGGCCTGCTAGGACAGTCTTCCTTGCCACAACCTCTCCTCCCCACAGTCTCTTCCCCTGTTCCCAGACCGTCTGCAGTGTCTTCCCATGATTTCCCCAACTCTACCTCCTCTATTAACAAGTACTTCTTGTCTGTTCTTTTTAAAGTAGTACCATACTTACTCATTACCACTGAATTAATTCTGACTCATAACAACCCTATAGAGTAGAATTGCCCCATAGAGTTTCTATGGGGTGGCTGGTGGATTCAAACTGTTAACCTTCTGGTTAGCAGTCACAGCTCATCATAACCACTGCACCACCAGGGCTTCTTTCTTGGTAGAGTCCTCACTAAGGAAGCCAAGTAGAATCTTGTCGGGAGCCGTGGGTGAGCCCCCAGGCCCCGACATACAGGAAGCTTGTAGGGTTGAAAAAGCCCGCGCCCGCGAAATTCAAAAGGCCCGCGCGCGGGAAAAACTTCCTGCCTGATGTCACTGCCTTGGACCTATGTATATCCAATCCCCAGCCGACAACTACCTCACTCCAAATGTCACTCCATCCCTACGTCACTTGATCCCTCCCTTTATTCCTACCTCTATAAATATACCTCATTTTGATAATAAAATTGGGGCTTGATCAGATTCTTGTCTTGCCTTCCATTTTTCCGCCTTTCCTGCTTTACTTTCACAGGCTCTCCCTCGTTCCTTCGTTGATTTGTTCCGCGGGCCGGGGCAAAACTGGCGCCTCAACGTGGGGCCCAAGGTATGGAGCTGCTGAAAGAAACCCACCACGGAGAAGGAAGTCCTGGCCAGGCGTCCTGAGCGACCGCACCGGGTGTGAGCTCGCTCGACTGAAGTTTCCACGGGAAAAGCTGCCCGTGAGTCAAACTTGTCCTGATCACCGCGGGAGTAGCCGCCCTGCGAGTTGATCTGAGAGGTAAGTGGTGGTTCTATATAGACATGGGACAGGAATTAAGTTCGCATGACTTGTTTCTTACCGGCATTGAAAAATAATTGGATAGGCGGAAAATTAAGGCGAAAAAGAAAGACTTAGCTCAGTTTTTATGTTCCTATCAGACATTTGTCCGTGGTTTTCACAGGAAGGCACCATTAGCCCGCAAATCTGGAAACGGGTTGGAGATTGTCTGAATGACTATTATAAAACTTTCGGACCCGAGAAGGTCCCAGTCACTTGTTTTTCTTATTGGAATTTGATAAATGATGTCCTCCAGAGTTCTCATGATGCTCCTGATGTTCAACATCTAGCCCAGATGGGTGAAAAGGTTATGAAAGAACGGTCCCGTCCCCCCTCAGTTTCTCTTGATATTCCAGAAAAACCTCAAGCCTTTGGAACACACACACCCCCGCAAGGGAGTCATACTGATCCCCCCGAGGGGCTTCACCCGTCCCTGAGAGCTTTCATTGATAAACCCGATTCTAACGCATTGTCCCCTGAGGGTCAGACCACTCTTGAAGAAAATGCTGCTCATTACCATGAGAATGCCTACCCCTATACCTTTACGGCCCCTGCCTTTCAGAGACCTCCTCATCCTCCAGACCCTCCTAATCTGACCGCCCCACCCCTTGGCCTGGAACCCAGCTGTCCTCCCCGATCGACTGAAAACTCCCTTGATCAAGATATATCAACGCTAGAAAAACTTGTAGCTCGCAGACACAGTTAGATCTCCAAAAGGAGCTCCAAGCCCTTGAGCAAGAGCTTAACTCACTCCGCCTAGCCCAGGATCCTAAAACTCCATCCGGGAACAATGTGTCAAAAGGTGCCCCAGGCCGTCCTAGGACTCTCCTCACCTTTCCAGTAACTCGTAGCCAGCACGGGCAGATAGAGACTGAAATAGAGAGTGAGGAAGAGCAGGAAAGCCCTGGGATAGAAGAGGAAGAAACTGAGAATACTGATATAGATGCTGTCCAACCTGACAGCCTTAGCCCCCAGAAATATCGCCGCTTAAATGTGAAACATGTTAAAGACTTAAAAGCGGCTGTCAATAACTACGGCCCGACAGCCCCTTACAGCATAGCATTGCTTGAGAGCCTTAGTGACCGATGGCTTACACCTAATGATTGGCATTTCTTGGCTCGGGCCTGTTTATCAGGGGGAGACTTTGTTCTCTGGCGTACCGAATTTGCTGAACTGTGCCGGGAGACGGCCCAGCGTAATGGAGAAAGCCGGACCTCCCGCACCTGCACGAGAGATAAACTCTTGGGGAGGGCTCCATATGACACCAATGAGAAACAGGCAAATTTTCCCCCTGGTTTATTATCACAAATACAAAACGCCGGCCTTAGAGCCTGGAAACGTCTCCCCCCCCAAGGGCGCAGCCACCACCTCATTGGCTAACATCCGCCAGGGACCCGATGAGCTGTATAGTGAGTTCGTCAGCAGATTAACCGATGCTGCCGAAAGGCTAGTGGGAGAGGGTGAGACTGGCAGTGCCTTTATCAAACACCTTGCCTTTGAAAATGCTAACCCCTCTTGCCAAGAAGCCCTACGACCTCATCGCAGAGGAGATCTCTCCGATTATGTCCGACTTTGTTTGGGTATTGGAGCCTCTCATGCTATCGGCGTTGCCATAGGAGCAGCGCTTAAGGGCTTGAACCCCAGCTTATTACAAAAAACTTGTTTTAATTGCAAGCAGCCTGGCCATTTTGTGCGCGAATGTTCCCTGGGAAAACAAAATCGTGGGCCTCCCTGGTTTTTTCAGATGGATCTTCCTCTGGTATTGCTGCGTGGGTTATAGACTCACAGGAAAACAGTGTCCAGTCTCCTTACAGGTCTGCCCAGCTTGTAGAGCTTTTCGCTGTCTTACAGGTCTTCACAATACTACATGATGTTCCCTTCAATCTTTACACCGACAGTGCTTACATAGCTCTCTCAGTCCCAGTGTTGGAAACTGTTCCTTATATCAAATCATCTTCTAACGCTGTGCCTCTTTTTCAACAACTTCAGGCACTCATCCTAAAAAGACAACACCCCTTTTTTATCGGACACTTGCGTGCCCATACTGACCTTCCAGGACCCCTCTCCGAAG
Organism: Heterohyrax brucei; assembly: GCA_028571685.1. Classification (NCBI taxonomy): domain Eukaryota; kingdom Metazoa; phylum Chordata; class Mammalia; order Hyracoidea; family Procaviidae; genus Heterohyrax; species Heterohyrax brucei. The sequence goes on along the minus strand of CM053142.1, from coordinate 48,703,693 downwards.
GCAACAACCTTGCAGATAAACAAACACACTTGGTCCTCTCAGCTACCCTAGAGCCCATTACCAAAGCCCAACAGGCTCATGCTCTCCACCACCTCAATGCTCGTACACTCCGCCTTATGTTTAAAATTACCAGAGAACAGGCGAGACAAATTGTTAAAAACTGTCCTGCATGCGTAACTCTTCTGCCTCTCCCCCACCTAGGGGTTAACCCAAGGGGCCTGCTCCCCAATGAAATCTGGCAAATGGATGTTACCCATATTCCTGAGTTTGGTAACCTCAAATATGCCCATGTGACCATTGATACCTATAGTGGGTTCCTCCATGCCACCCTCCACAGTGGTGAGGCCTCTAAAAATGTTATAGCACATGTTCTCCAATGTATTGCCATCATGGGGAAGCCCCAACAAATCAAAACCGACAATGGACCAGGATATACATCACAAACCTTTAAAAATTTCTGTGGTCAATTCCAGATCAAACATGTAACTGGCATTCCCTATAATCCTCAGGGACAGGGCATAATAGAGCGAGCCCACCAGACCCTTAAGTATACCATATCCAAACTTAAGACAAACACTGTTTATTCCACTAAAGGTTCCCCTCGTAACCTCCTAAATCATGCATTGTTCATCCTTAATTTCCTACAATTAGATCTTAATGAAAAATCTGCGGCAGATCGTCTTTGGCATCAAGAGACTAAAAATCAATATGCCAAGGTTATGTGGAAAAATCCCATAACCCACAAATGGCACGGTCCTGATCCAGTTCTTATCTGGGGAAGAGGCCACGCATGTGTGTATGATACTGCAGAAGGGGCCCCTCGGTGGCTACCTGAACGTCTTGTTAAGCCCATCAATGATAACCCCATTTCCAGGGAAAATACCCCTGAGAAGCCTTCTCCTCTTTTGTAGGCTGTGAAGGCCACCTGTGTCCGGCATTGCTGGAGTGAAATGCTGAGAAAACTCTGCGATATGGAAGTCAACAATCCATCACAGATAAGCTTTTTAACCTTCTTGTTAATCATTTTTCTTACATATGAAGGATTTGCCCCTACCAACCCCCATGCTCCTTTTAGCCTTAAATGGGCTGTTATAAACCTAAATGATAATTCCATACTCTATAATGTTAGTGACACCAAACCCTTAAAGACTTGGTGGCCTGACCTTTCCTTTTGCCTCAAAGATGTCATCCCACGCATAAAAGAATATGCCTCTAAACACGTGTGCAACTTCGGGCTTTATGTTTGCCCCAACTATAATAAAGGCGCTCACTGTAGGACAACCGATTCCTACTTCTGCGCCAAATGGAGTTGCGTTACCTCAAGTGATGGAAATTGGAAATGGTCCACACCTTCTTCAGACCTCTTAAGTTTCTCCTTTACTAAGTATTATGATAAAATCAAAAGATTTATTTCCTCTAAACCATGTAACAAAGACAGATCATTCAGGGGTCATTAAGGACACTATAACTAACCTCAGAGAGCGATTAAATCAGAAACAACGAGAATGGGGAAGCAGCTCAGGACCGCTTGATTTTAACTTTACCGGAACTTCATGGCTTACTAATCTACTTCTCAGTTTTGCTGGCCCTGTTTTAGGAATATTACTGTTCCTGACCTTCGGCCCTTGGGCATTCAGAAGAATAACAAACCTCATCAAACAACAAATAGATGCTGCACAAGCTAAACCTATTCCAGTTCACTACCATCGCCTGGCAGTTGACGAAGCTTATGCCATTGAAATGGGGTACCCTGGCTTCCTCCCCACGGGGACAGCATGAAAAGTAGAGGCATGCTTACCTCCTTACCAATCTGGCAAGAGAGATATGGGTACTGGTGCGAGTGCCAAGCAAAGCATTGCAAGGGAAAGTTAACACTAACTCCTCTACGTTTCCCTGGAGCACACCTGGCTTGCATAGAGGTTGGTATCTATCTCAACATCAAAACGGCTCTGCCTCTCCTCCTCAAAAGATACCAAGAGCCATAAGTTCTACACGGAGGAGCCTTGGTCAATACCCCCTCGCCCAGTTAAAGCCCACCTCCCATTAATTAAAACAAAAGGGAGGAGATGTCGGGAGCCGTGGGTGAGCCCCCAGGCCCCGACATACAGGAAGCTTGTAGGGTTGAAAAAGCCCGCGCCCGCGAAATTCAAAAGGCCCGCGCGCGGGAAAAACTTCCTGCCTGATGTCACTGCCTTGGTCCTATGTATATCCAATCCCCAGCCGACAACTACCTCACTCCAAATGTCACTCCATCCCTATGTCACTTGATCCCTCCCTTTATTCCTACCTCTATAAATATACCTCATTTTGATAATAAAATTGGGGCTTGATCAGATTCTTGTCTTGCCTTCCATTTTTCCGCCTTTCCTGCTTTACTTTCACAGGCTCTCCCTCGTTCCTTCGTTGATTTGTTCCGCGGGCCGGGGCAGAATCTGATTATCAAACCCACACTACCATCCCCTCTAATAATAATTTACAATTTGGTTTTCATTTCAGTTTTCTCTGAATAATAAGCAGCATAAGGACAGAGACAAACTCATGGAACAATGACTCCCCATTGCCTCCCTTATACCTGGCAGTTATACTCCAACTGTGTGGTCAGGGCAGCTTCCAGAGATTGTCTTTCAGCTCAGAGGATCCTTATATTAACATGTTAAAGTTAATTTATTTGTTTATTCAGTTATCCAGCAAACACTAATGTGTCTTTTAGATACTAGGCAATGTGTTTGGGAATACAAACTCAGCCACAGAACAAGCACAAATTTCTACTTGGTAGAACATTAAACTTTTGTGAAGAACACAGCAACTGAGTAAACAGTCCCATAAATAACACGTCTTACAAAAGGACAATTGAGGGTACTAGAATAATTCATAGTAGGAAAGTGAGTCAAAGAAGCCTCCCTTGGCTAGAAGTAATTTAAACAGAGACTGGAAAGCCTAGTAGGTGATAGTGAGATGGCCAATGAGGGGAAGAATGTTCTATATATGTTTTCTTTTTGTCTTTTTCAATGTTGATGGCTTTGTATTTGCTGAGACTTCCTGTTTTTGTTGTTTTTTATTTCAATGAATAGAATTGATAGTTTCCTTTGTGGTTACCTTAATATTTACTCCACCTTTCTAAATCTGAACTAGTCCTTAATTTGTTTATATCACCTTGACTTCCTCTCCGTATGAAAGATCCATGACTATATTTCCTTTAAGTCCCTCTTTTTTGTTATAATGATCACATACTGACATCTCTGTTTCCCTATTTTCAATATTTTGCCTTTGATTTATTTTTGTGATTCCCCTATTTCAGTTGACATCCAGTTGCTCTGTTCTGTGTTCTAGTCTTGAGTTGTTATGTGATGTTATTGATGTTTTTAACCCAAAGACTCCCATTATTATTTCTTGTAATTTTGGTTTGGTTTTTGCAAATTCTCTGAATTTCTGTTCATCTGGAAATGTCCTAATTTAGCCATCATATTTGAGAGACAGTCTCATCGAATATATAACTCTTGGTGGGCAATTATTTTCCTTCAAGGTTTTGTTTATGTTCTCCTATTGCCTTTTGCCTACATGGTTTCTAGTAAGTAGTCCAAGCTTAGTTTTGTTGATTTTCTTCTGTAGATTATTTTCTGTTTATCCCTAGGGACTTTTAAAATTGTCTCTTTATCTTTGGCAAGTTTGTTTATAAATATGTCTTGGTATCTTTCCTTTGGGGTCTACCTTGTGTGGAGTTCAAAGAGCATCTTAGCTATACCTTCTAATCTTTCAAGCAATCAGGAATATTTTTTGTCAACAAATCCTTTGACAATTCTCTCTGTATCTTCTGTTATCCCACCCTGTTCTGGTACTCTAATCATTTATAGATTATTCCTCTTGATATAGTCCCACATAATTCTTAGTGTTTCTTGATTCTTTTTATTTGTTTATCTGATTTTTCTTCAAATATGTTGATGTCATGTGCTTTATCTGTAGTCTCACTAATTCAGTCTCTATTGCCTCATTTCTGCTCCTTTGGCTTTCTACTGAGTTGTCTAGTTTTCTAATTTTATTATTAATGTTCTGGATTTCTACGTCTTGCCATTCTATGCTTTCTTGCAGCATGTTCAATTTGTTGTTACACTCTGCTACATTTTACCTCCTCTCCTTCGTGGTCTCTTGATGAGCTCTAACTATTAAGCATTTGTATTCTACCTCTGATCATTCCAGGAAATTCTCTTCATCTGGAAAAGGTGAATCTTTGTTTTGGGAGCTTTTTAATGTCATAATAGTCTGCCTGTTTGAGTGATTTGAAATTGACTGTTGTCTCAAAGCCATCAGTAAATTGTATTGATTCTATGTTTGCCTGCTGTGTTCTCGCATCTTGTTTTGTTTTGAAATGTTCAAATAGCTTGGTCATGTATGATAGTGTGATTATTGCTGCCTCTGAAGCTCTAATATCCTGTCACCAGGTGTTTAGAGCTGTTACCAGACATGCAAGCCCAAGGGTCTGTTCATTTTTCTTTTATGGATTCATCTTAGGTGTCTGGGTCATCAGTCACCAAGTGTATGGTGCAAGCTCTTGCCTACTGTCCCTAATGGGCACAGGTATCTGGTTGCAGCCACTGAAAAAGGCAGGGAGCTAACAGCTGTCCCTGCATGTCTGTGAGGATGATGTGTCCCTTGATGTCCGAATCTAGGTGAAGAAACAGTCTCTGTTCTGAATTTCTGGCTCAGAGAAGTCAGCGGATTTTTTTTTTCTGTCCCTCTTTAGCCTGTTTGTTAAAGTGTTCCCTCTCTAAGTCTCAGAGAACAGCTCAGGATGAGCTCACGTTGTCCTGCTTGTGGATCGGTTAATGATGTCAAACTCCAGAACTGGGCACAGTTAGAGAAGAGAGGGGGAAGTGCTAAGAGAAGGGAGAGAGGTTTATCCCAAGGGAAAAATTAAACCCGTGTATGGCAGAGTACAGGCAAATACTTAGTTTTTGACTATCTTGTGCTGTTTTTCACTGGTTTGGAAGGAGGCACAAGTGGATTCTCCAGTCAGTTTCTCCTGCTGGGAACGATGTGCTCCAACGACCACACTCAGCTCACCATGCTGGCCACAGCCATTTCCTGGTGGGTCAGTTCTGGTGAATCCTACTCTCCTTTTACCATTGTTCAGTCTGATTTTTCAACTTTCCCTTTGATGTTCTCACCTCTTAGGATGCCACACGTAATGGATTTGTTTGTTCTTTTGGGTATTTGTTGTTAGAGGGTCAGAGGGAATGTCTGTCATCTTGGCCCTGCATCCAGAAAGGTTGTACTTAGAAGGAAGAAAAATAGCTAGAGAATGGTAAGATGTAATTATGAAAGGTCTAGTAAACCATATTTAAAGATTTTAGGTTTTTATCTTTAGGTAGTCCTAAGATTGCTGAAAGGACTCAAGGAAAAGGGTGTTATGAAGATCCTTGTAGTTTAGAAGATCATTCTGGTCACATTCTGGGTTGAATGGAAAAAGAATGGATGCAGAAGACCAGCTACTGCTGGTAGTTCAGGCAATAGTTTAAGGTGACCTGAACTAGAGGACAACAGTAGATTTGGGGAGCAGTGTCATAGTTTGAACAATGTCTCTCCAAAAGTGTGTGTAGCCATTTGGCTGGGCCATGATTCCCAATATCCATTTTGTGATTTTCCTATGCTGTATGTTAAATAGGATTAGGGTAGGACTATAAATCCCTTCCTAAGGTCACCTCCCTGCTGCGTTGTAAAGGCAGTTTCCCTAGAGTATGGCTTACACCACTTTTTATCCTACAAGAAATGAAAACGAAGCAAGCAGAGAGTGGGGAACCTCAAACCATCAAGAAAGCAGCACTGAGAGGAAAGCATATCCTTTAGACCTCAGGTTTCTGTGCCAAGGTGCTCCCTGACCAGATACTGTTTCAACACAAGGACTTCCTTCAGAGCTAACAGAGGGAAACACTTCCTCTGGAATGGACATCCTAAATTTGGACTTGTAGTCTACTGGACTATGTAAGAATAAACATTTATCTTTTAAAACCTTCCACTTGTGGTACTTCTGTTAGAGCAGCACTAACTAACTAAAAGAAGTAGGGAACGGGTTGAGATACACTCAGAAAGATTCATTAACTGCCTGCATATGCGGATGACACAACCTTGTTTGCTGAAAGTGAAGGGGACTTGAAACACTAATAAAGATCAAAGACCACAGCTTTCTATATGGAGTATACCTCAACATCAAGAAAACAAACATCTTTACAGCTGGACGAAAAAGCAACATCATGATAAAAAGACAAAAGTTTTAAGTTGTGAAGAATTTCTTTTCACTTGAATCCACAATCAACACCCATGAAAGCAGCTGTCAAGAAATCTAACGACACACTGTATTGGGCAAAAGTGCTGCCAAAGATCTCTTTAAAACATTGAAAAGCAAAGACATCACCTTAAAAACTAAAGTGCACCTGACTTAAGCCACAGTATTTTCAATTTCATCATATACATGCAAAAGTTGGACAATGAATTGTGGTACTGGCAAAGAATATTGAATGTACCATGAACTACCAGAAAAATCAACAAATCTGTCTTGGAAGAAGTAGAACAAGAATGCTCTTTAGAGGAGAAGTTGGAGAGACTGAGTCTTACATACTTTGGACATGTTATCAGGAGGGACCAGTCCCTAGAGAAGAACATCATATTTGGTAAATCAGCGAGTCATTGAAAGAGAAGGTGACCTTCGATGAGCTGGGTTGACACAGTAGCTGCAACAATGGGCTCAAGTATAACAACGATTGTGAAGATGTTACAGAGCTGACCAATGTTTTGTTCCGTTGTACATAGGGTTGCTGTGAGTCAGAAATGACTCCACAGCATCTAACAACAACAATGACAGGAAGTAGAATCTTTAGGACTTGGTTATTGAATGCATATGAAAAATGGAGGAAAACAAAAGTTCAAAAGTAATTAGAGAAATAGGAAAGGGAACAGTGAGAGAAATGTTGCTTTCTGGAGGTAGCAAAAGAAATGTAAAATTTGACATGTTTTGATCTGTTGAAATGGAGATATCAAAACAGAGAGCTGGAGAGAAAAGAGAGACCAGGTTAGAAGACATAGTCTGTAGTGTTACTGAGGTGTAAATGTAAATTGAAACCATAGCAGTGGGGAAAAAGGAAGAGGCAGAACTGAGCCCTGGGAATTACCACTATAGGGACTAAGAAGAGAACTCATTAAGGAGCAACTGGAGAGGTGGGATGAAACTGAGAGAATGTAGGCTAGAGTGTTCCTAGAAAGTCCGCAGCTGAGTCAGTGATACAACTAAGGATGGAGAATATCAGCTGGACTTACCCACCTACAGGTCAATGGTGACTTGAGGGTGAGTACTTACAGGAGGGGTAGGGTTGAAAGTCAAATTTTCATGGGAAAAGGAGGTGGGTGACAACTCTGATCCATGTTGTCTGGGAATGAGAGGAGTTACACCTGGAGAGGTTAGCTATCACCAAGATACTTTCTAAGAAGTGAAAGGTTTGAACTCCCTCTAACAATGCTGAGAAAGGAGTAGAGGAGAGAGAGTCCTGCTGGGGCAAAAGGGCACACTGGCTTTAGGAAAGAAAGATGACAATTCTTCCATTTTAATACAAATACAAGACAAAAGGAAGAGAAATCAGAGCCTATAATCAAAGTAATGGAACGGAGACAGAGGTGTGTGCTGGGGAAATATTTGGAGTAGAGGAAACGTTTTATGTAGGTCATGAATCAATCAATGTTCAACCGGTAAATTCTTAAGTGAATGAAGAATAAACAAATACCCAGCACATTTGTCAATGAGAATATGGATCAAACTTGTTTTTTATAATGTTTATCTTAAAATTGCCACCAATGCCCTGTGGCTATTTGGTATCTAGACTAGCAGACAGGGACCATCCCATTACCACATGGAAGTAGGCCACAGAGAGATCAACACAGAGAAAACCAAAGTTTTTCTTCAGAAGATTTTGAATTAACAATAAAAGAGGAAGGGGTGTGATTCAAACTCCTAGAGCTACAAACCATAGAGAATGCCAGAACCGATGTCTAGGTCTACATAATTTTAAGGGCCATTGTTATGAGTGAAAAAAGCAGGCAGTATGTACAGAGCTGGGTTCTCTACCTGCTTCCTTTCCTCCTCTCTTCTCCTCCTTCTCTAGCACCAGCGCAGGCACTGTGTCGATGGGGACAGGACACCCCCACTCTTTGGGTTCTGGGGTCCAGATTAAAGCCTGTTAGAATAACTGGGCTATGGAATTTCAAATTAAATCGCCCCCACAGGCCTTTCTTTCTCCACTTACTGGGCTCATTAGAGTTAAGCTAATGGAACATCGCTTCCCACTAATGGCCCATGAGCAAGTGAAGGAAACTAGCCCTTCTACCACTTTATGACGACAAATAGGAGGAAAAGCTCACTGACTACGGCCCCGAAGTTTTTAGTGTTTTGGAACAACTTTCTTCTGACCGTGAGAAATCTGGAGCATGAAGAAAGGGTTTACTGGGATGTGATGGTTACAAGCAGAGTACACATTCATTCAGGAGTCTTTGTCACCCAAACTCAGAGTTCTGGGCAGGCTCCACTGCCAGGTTCATCTGCATGACAACCAGGAGAGGCTTCTAAACATTATGAGCCTGTTCTCCAGGAAAAGGGGTATCTGGCTAGGAGCATCCTGGTTGGTGTTGACTTAAACCATGTGGTCTACAGGGCCTGAACAAGGTTCTCTTCTCCAGTATTGGTGAGAACGTTGAATGGGACCGGTTGAAAACAGCTCACCTTGTATGTGTAAGGCGCTTGACAATTCTCATTGGTAGGAATCAACCATTCCGTGTTTTCCTTTAGGGAAATATTTGCCGCCGGGTGGTGCTAATAGTTAAAGTGCTCTACGACTAGCTGAAAAGCTGGCAGTACAAATGCACTGAGAGATGCCTCGGAAGATAGACCTAGTGATCTGCTTCTGAAAAATCACGGCCTTGAAAAGTCTAGAGAGCACAGCTCTATTCTGCACACACAGGGTTGCCATGAAACAGAGTCAGCTTATAGGAATATACAACATCCAACTAGAGGGAGGAGATGTTCTAGCTGATTGAAGACAACAGGAAACATGCGTGTTTACCAAGATGCTCTGATCATTCAGTCTTATGCCCAGGCTCTGGGCTCCTGCAGCCAGCAGCTTCTGAAAAATAGGAGACATTATGGGTACAGAGCACCTCCTGGATCAGGATCCCATAGTGCCTCTGCCACTGACCACACCAGAGATCTTGAAGAAGAGCGATTGCCCATGATTGCCCACTTGTCCAATCCTGGGCCCTATCCCCACCTCCAATCATGTTTACTTGCTTAGAAATTAGATTGCCTTAAGAAAGTGATCTCTAATAAAGGAATTGGTTCTGGGCATTTCATCCACAAGGAGGAAACTAAGAGCAGTCCCCTAATTGAATGCAGGCTGGTAAATCTTTCCTTAAAGGACAGCCACAGAATGGTTATTGCTGCAAATGAGAATTGTGGTCAAGTGCTTTGCACACACAGGGTGAACTGCTCCTAAATTGTGCCATTAAAATCACTCACACTAAATCAAATGGAAACAGAAAGGAATTCACAGTTCTGAGGACTTTCTGACCTAACAGAATGTGAATCATCTCCCTGCAAGCAAGTGATGTCAGGGAAAAACACCAAATTCCTGGACCCAATTCATTTCCAGTTCCTGATTATTGCTGGTTGTCCTGTTGTTCTGTGGGTGGGCTTATGCAGGGCCATCTCAGGACTGTGGGCAAGGCATTGGCCCATCTAAGTGTATTTGTCCCCAAGCTTCCCATTCATCACAAACCCTGCAAAGAGATTGTGAAGAATCCCAGAGGTGGCCACTGGGACTGTGAAGGTAATGCAAAAGATTCCCAACCATAGCCTACATTGCAAGATAGAGCGGGGAGGGCAGACTGAAACCAGAGAAAAGCAAACACCATGGCAACCAGCTGGGGCACGACGGAGCTCAAGAGCTCCCTGTGACTCGGAAACCTCTCCTACTCTGCTATCCCCAGTGAAGACCTTTACTGCCTTCGAGGCAGAGAAAAAAAGATGATTACCAGGGAGAAACAGCAAATCCTTCCATCTATCTAGTAATATTATAGTAGAAATACTACAAGTGGACTGCTTAAACAAGAGAAATTTATTCTCTCAAGGTCTAGTAGGCTAGAAGTCCAACTTCAAGACACCAGCTCCAGGGGAAGCCTCACTGTCCCTGTTGGCTCCTTCTTGTCAGTCTTCCCCTGAACTGGGAGCTTCTCAGCACAGGAATCCTGGGTCCAAAGCATGCACTCTGCTCCCAGAGCTTCTTTCCTGGGGGTATGAAATCCCTCATCTCTGTTTGCTTCCCTTTCCACAACCCAGAGAAACTCCCTCTACACTGGCTCGGGGATGTGATCTTAGTAAAGCTATTAAAATCCCACCCTAATCCTTTTTAAAATAAAATTAAAATAACAAAATAGAGGACCAACCACACGATACTGGGATTCATGGCTTAACCAAGTTGACAAGTTCACTCATATTTCAGGAGGACACAGTTTAATCCTTGGCCCCTTCTACCTTCTGTTTCATTGACCTCCATGGCCCATGCTCACAGTTCACTGTGTCCAGCCCTGGTCCCTCCCTTTACCCTCTCCACCTTCCTTAGGCACTATAAGGATCCCTTGGGCACCATGACTCATCTTAGAGGAAACTGATTGATTAATAAATCTATTTAGGATAATATGAAAAGGCTAATACCATGCTGAGGAGTCCTGGTGGTGCAGTGTTAGCTCTCAGCTGCTAACTTGAAAGGTCAGTGGTTCAAACCCACCAGCTACTTTGTAGAGAAGGACGTGGCAGTTTGCTTCCATAAGTATTATACCCTTACAGACCCTATAGGGCAGCTGTACTCTATCACATAGGGTCAGTATGAGTGGCAATTGACTTGACGACAATGGGACCTTTGTGCCTGGCACTGTACTATTTTATACAGATTGCTTCATTTCATCCTCAAGACCACCCATTGATTTGTCACAGGTGAGGAAACTGAGGTTCAGAAAAGTTGAGTAGGTTGTCCAAGGTCACTGAAAGCACGAAGCAGGCCCAGGATTTTAATATATAAAGCCCCCAAACCAAATCTGTTTCCGCTGAGTTGATTCTGACTCATCATGACCCCTAGAGGGCAGAGTAGAACTGCCCTGCAGAGTTAACAAGGAGCACCTGGTGGATTTGAACTGCTCACCTTTTGGTTGGCAGCTGTAGTGCTTAACCACTACGTCACCAGGGCTTCTGGGCTCAATACATATTATTGTGCTTTAAAAAGTTTATAATTCAAGTCAGTTTATCACCCTAAAACACATTGTTACGTGACCCTAGTTGTTCTCCCCGCGGTGACAGCGCACTCTTCCTCACCACCCTGTACTTCCCACGTCCATTCAGCCAACTCCGACACCGACCCCACCTTCTCATCTCACCTCTGGAGGGGAGCTGCCCAAATAGTCTCCTGTATTTATTTAAGCCAAAAAGCACACTCATCACTGGTGTCATTTTAGTGTCTTATAGTCCAGGACAATCTTTGTCTGAAGAGCTGGCTTTGGGAATGGTTTCAGTTCTGGGTTGAGAAAAAAGTCTAGGAGCCGTATCTTCCAGCGAGGATTCTGGTCTGCCAGACCATCAAGTCTGCTCTTTGTACTAGAATTGAGGTTCTGTACCCCACTTTTCTCCCGCTCCATACAGGCCCAAGATTTAAACCCAGGCCATCTGACCTTAGAGCTTTCGTTCTTAAAATTTTTCCTCAATGCAGCTCGCACTTGAGAGTTACATTTAAATATTTAAGAGGAGGCCAAAATTTAATAACCCCAAGCCTTAATTATTAATGATGATTTTCAACAGGATATCTATGTAGAGGCACACAGTGGGGGAAAACTCGGGGCCCCCTCAACTCACTCACCTGTTCTCTCTATTGCTAATTCAGGGGAAGGCGGAAAGCTACATCTAATCTTTCTCTTCATTTCATTTTTTCTCTTTTTTTCCGCATGTTCCTCACCCACAGCTCCCAGACCCTAGGAAATGGTTGTTAGCGCCATTTTGGTGAATAGCTTCTCAGTCTCTTTTGATATATAAGAACATATAAACAGGGATATTTGGGGACAACTACTAGAATGCTATTACAGACTGAACTATGTCTCCTAAAAAGAGGTGTTGATGTCCAATCCCCAGTACCTGCAAATGTACCCTTGTTTGGAAACAGGATTTTGTGGATGCTATTGGCTAAAATGAGGTCATGCTGCAGGAATGGTGTCCTAATGCAATATGACAGAGGTTCTTACAAAAGAGAAGAGTCACAGGGACACAGAGGGAAGATGGTCATGTGAAGACAGATGCAAAGACTTGGAGTGATGCACCCACAAACCAAGGAATGCCGAGGATCACCAGCCACCATCAGAAGCCAGGACAGACACAGAGGATAGCTTCTGTCTCAGAGCTCTCGGAAGGAATTCATGTGACCGACTCCCTGATTTTGGACTCCTAGCTTCCAGAACCATGACACAGTAAACCAAAAAGTCAAACCCACTGTCACTGGGTTGATTCTGACTCACAGTGACCCTGTAGGACAGAGTAGAACTGCTCCATAGAGTTTCTGAGGAGTGCGTAACAGATTTGAACTGCTGACCTTTTGGTTAGCAGATGTAGCACTTAACCACTATGCCACCAGAGTCTCTGTGAGACAGTACAGTTCTGTTTTTATAAGCCACCCACTTCATGAGACTTTGTTATGCAGCCCTGGGAAAATAATACAAACATGCCTTCTAGGGGAATGATCTACCAGGCCTCCAGCCCACATCTGCAACTAGGCCAACAGCAGTCAGCTGTTGTCAGCCTCAGGTGCTGCTGGAACTGCCTGGAGGGATCCAGAGGCTTTTAGGAAAATTGCTGTGGCTGAGCCAGCTTCCTCCTGTTTTATTCTGTAGAGCGTCTGAATCTGTGCTCCCTCTTTCTCACAGGGGACACGGTGCTGTATGGCACAAACGTGGGCGTTTTACTTCTCCTGACCTTCAGCTCCTCGGGCAGCCCACTTCCCCACATGTCCACGGTTCCACAGTCACACTGGTCAGCGCCATCTTACTCGTCACACTTCTGCAGAGGCAGAAGATCTTGAGACAATAGGCACTGGTAAAGGTGGTAAGAAATGCCCTGTCTCCACTACAGAGTCCAGACCCTAGTGGTGTAGTGGTTAAGTGCTGCGGCTGCTAACGTAAAGATCAGCAGTTCAAATCCACCAGGCACTCCTTGGAAACTCTATGGGGCAGTTCTACTCTAAATACCCAAATACCCATAGGATATTTATGAGTCAGAATTGACTCAGTGGCAGTGGGTTTTGTTTTCTTAGTGGGCTGGAGGAGATGGACAGAAGGTCCTAGCAGAGTGGCCTAGTTGTGCTAAAGGTAGAACTCTGTACAGGTTGTTAGGAAAGCTAAGTTCTGATCATGGTTCAACCTCCTGAAAAGCTATACAACCTCAAGCCTCAATTTCCCATTTGCAGACGGAACGTAATTAGACTAGATCATTGGGTTCAAGCTATGCTCTGAAGACTCCTACATGGTTAGAGTTGCCTGGTTACATAGCACCATACAACATTGTGCAAGTCGTGTGATTCCATCCTCCCAAGAGGACAGCGAGAAACAAGAAACCAGTTAGCGAAAGAGAGAGAGGCTGTATCCAAGAAGCTCCACTTCTATCTGTGTTATACAGCAGAGTTTCAAGAGAGATTCTATTGGAAAGAAGGGTCCTGCTGCTATGGAAGGTTTGAACATTATTGAGCCAGATGCTCTCTGGGCCCTTTCTGCCCATAAGAGGCCACGGCTCAGAGTGTTCCGTCCCGTTTGGCTGTCATGAAGAGAAGCCTCAGTCAGCTGCCTCCACCTGGCTTGGGCTAGAGGTAGGTAACCTGATTTCACAACATCAAAATGATGCCAAGACTCTAAAATGCATCATGCTAAAATTAGAAGGACTTCAGAGGTATCCAGTAGGCAGAGTGTCCTGTCCAAAGTCACTTGGATCTCAGTGAGCTGCTGCCAGGTTGGTCCCACGCCATGTGCTTATCATTCAGAACCATATACTGTTTGTCCTGATCTCTTACTGAGTCACAGGGTGACCAGTACTACAGAGGACAACTCTGCTCTGAGTCGGAGTAGGGCAAGTAGACGGGGAGGTCCCTGGCACCTCCTCACCCCTCCTACCAACAGCTGTTCCCAAGGGGTCCTGGCTTTCTATCAGGAGTGGGACATGGCCCGAGGTCCCTGAAACCTGTATCAGCCATGCTTTGGATTCTTCTCTCTGTCTCCACCTTCTGCGACAACTCTAGCAATGGGATATCTGAAGATGTCAGTCTGAAAGCTGATTTGAACAAACAAATTCAATGAAAACAATATCCAGTTTGAGACTGCAGAGGGAGTTTAGAAGGCAAAATGTAATTAGCTTGGAATGTGTCCAAGACTTTGGCACTCCCAGGGCACCCACAGGGTTTTAGTAGCACAAAATAGCACCACCAGCAGCTCAGCTCCTCAAATCTGAGGAGAGAAGGAATGTAGAACCCTGGTGTGAGGCCATCTCGAGCACCCAAGCCTTGTCACTTGGTCGTTTCCCTCCAGGTGCACGTGGACGGCCTGAGCAGCACACTCTGCTGGCTGGATCTTCTCTTAAGGTTTTAAGAGCAAGATGGTCAGCCATCCACTCCCAGTCCCAGCATAGCCCCAGCCAGCTGCCTTCTGAAGCCCGGAGCAGAGGGTGAGGGACATACAATACCTCCCGGGCTTGGAAGATGCTGACAGAGCGGACCTACAGGACCATATTGGTCCTAAGTCTTCAATGCATTTGACTTTGAGAGACAGATGCAGAAGCCAGCAGACCACTGGACTGTGTAAATATCTGAGGGTTTTGATCCTGCAAGACCCTCTCCCTGGTCATGGGTGAAGGCAAGTCTGAGACCTCACGAAGGGTGGGCTTTCCAGTCCAGCCTTCTCATCCCACTGGTTCCACTTTATAGTCAATGTCTATGACAGAGCGAGGGGAACAGTTATTTTCATAAGTAATAAACTGCCCTTGGAGATTTCCTGTGTAGAGGACCCTGGGCTCATGGTCCCCACCCAATGGGGACAGCTGGCCTAAATATAACTCCAAAAATGCAAGTTGGCCTGCAGTCAGGGCAGGAAGTGACACCGGGTACCCGGGGAGCCCAGAAGAGGGAATGACTGCTTCTGCTCCAGTGACATCTGGAGAGTTCACAGAGGAGGACATTGGAGCTGGGAGTGCTGAGCAGGTTGTTAAAGAACCAGCAGACCATTTTCCCAGCTGGGCTGAGAACACTTTTCATCTCCCTCAAGGCGGAGGAGCTTGTCTGCAGCCGGCGTCCCAGCTCGATGGGAGTTGGGTCATGCCGGGCCATGTTCCTGCAGCAACTGAGGAGGGGAGCAGCCAAGGGCCTAGACCCAACTGTGGCCTTTCCCTCTTCATGCCCTGTATCCAGCTCTGGCTCATTAAGCTTTCCCCTCTACAAATGCCTCCTCCATGCAGTACATTTCCATCCTCACTGCAACAACAATATCATCTCTCTTAATGGACATTTTAAAACATACAGAAGTAGAGAAGGTAATATAACAGTAAGTTGTTCTAGCAAACTGTGGAAGCTGAAGGTGGTCAGGGGAATCCTTAAATTTATAGCCAGCTGTTCTGAAGTAAGGGTGGACCCGGGGGCCCCTAAAATTGTAGCTAGTGTCTGCAGTGAGGAAAACCTTGTGAGGACTGTACCCTCAGACTGTGCAGTTGGCTAAATTTGTTATTTTAGACTGGTTACCCAAAGAATGAATTACTTCCTTGATACCCTCCAAAATGAATATGAGTGTTGTTTTCAAAGCAGAATTATGAAGATGGGTACTGCAACCTGCTTTTTTAAAATGTATTTTAATCTATCGCAGTCAATCTTTTCCACCTGTTATCCTAACTGAAGCTTGATTGCCACATCTTCGGTCAGTAGGAGTCTCTTTGGCTCCTGCGTCCACTTTGATGGTGTCCTTGCTTTCTGACGTGACAAGCTACACCAGGCTCATCTGGTACATTCATCTCGCTCTTGTTTATTTCAACACAAGTCCCCCGACTCCAGCCTCTAATCTGTCTATATCTTCACCACAGCTAGATTAATCTTTTTAAAAATTAATTTTAGCTCTGTATTTCTCCTTGGGAGGTAGTCTGATGCAGGAGAACAAACATGAATTTGGTGACTAGGGAGATGGAGACCTGAGTTTGAAACCTGGTTGGAATGACTATGAGATTGTTCCAGTTTCTCTCTGAGTGTCCATTGACTCATTTCCAAAAATAAGGATAGTAACATCTTACCTTCCAGGATTGTGATAAAGATTAAATAAATGTAAAGCACCCAGGTTAGAATCTGGCCAATCAGTTAAGTACATGTCAACATCCATTCCTTGTCTTTGTTCTGTTTTCAAAGCACACCCAGCAGTCACTAACGCCTATCCCATTGTCTAAACTCATCAACTTTTAAGCTCCCTTCAGTCTGACCCCACTTTTTCTTATGGTCGCCCCCAACACTCCTATCACTCTAGTCCAGCCAGTCTTTTCTCACTTGCTTCACTCTTGCCAAGCTTTAATTCACTGCCTCCTTGATCTTCAAGGTCCTGCTTTCCTTCTGTTTACCCAGATCCTACCCAGCTCAAATCCTTTTGCTTCTCTGACACTGTCGTGCCTCTCATTTTGGATTTCTCTTGAAAGCCTGCCGGTACTCACACTGTGTTGTAACGCTTTTTATCTAACACCTCCTAACCTGTAAAGAATACCTTTCAGGAACGACTCTCTGAGGATGGACTGGTTGGCATGTGGCTCCTGGGCACCCTATCTGTGTAGGTGACCACGACTGTGAGAGGCAGGACATGTGTGCATCTCTGTGTCCGGGTGTGCAGGCTGGCCTCTGGCTCAGACAAAAGCACTGCCGCTTCTGTGGCTCAGCCCCTCCCTGACACTTTGGCCAGGACGTGGGAGGACAAGCTGACCCTGATCTTCACAGAGACTGGATAATGGTTTCCTTGGTGTCTCTGATTTCTAAGCCAAATGTGATCTCATTTGGAACAAGGAGATGAGCCATACACGACCAGAGAAAGTTTCCTTGTCCAGATCTGGTGATCAGACCTCTAAACAAACATTAACTCAAAGCAGAACTTCTCTAGGGAAGAAGCAGGCAGGAAGTAGGCGTGGTAAGTGGGTCAGAATGCTTGTGGGGACAGCCTCTGCACCCAGTGACTGGGCTGACCGCCCCAAGTGAGTGAGGTGCTACAGGGTCAGGAAATATTCTCTGTTCACCCACAGGACCCCCTCTCCCCTAGCCTGCAGGGCCTGTTTCAGGACCCCGAGTTGAGGGTCCATTATCACTCACTGCTGTGTGCAAGGACAGAAGGAACCGTTATTTAGAACAAAGGCCAGCTGCAACACCTAGGCCTTGAGTTCCAAGGAAGGTGCTCTTTTGTTTTGGATGACAAAAAAAAAAAAAAAACTTAATGGGCTACCTTGGAACTTTCAGGTTTAAGTAAATGTCTCCCACCTAACCTCCAGAAAAAGGTATAACCCAGATGAGAGTTTAATATATATACAGGAGTCTTGGTGGTTCAGTGGTTAAGAGCTTGGCTGCTAACCAAAAAGATAGGCAGTTCAAATTCACCAGTCATTCCATGGAAACCCTTTGGCGCAGTTCTATTCTGTCTAATAGGGTCAGAATCAACTCAATTTGATGTCCACAGGTTTTTTTTCTTTTTTTTATGGTTTTATGCGTCTATAGATTTATATGTATCTTATAGGAAATCTAGTGGCATTGTGGTTAAGTGCTTTGGCTGTTAACCATAAGACTGGCAGTTTGAATCTACCAAGTGCTCCTTGAAAACTCTATGGGGCAGTTCTACTCTGTCCTATAGGGTAACTACAGGTTAGAATTGAATTGACAGCAATGGGTTTTCTTTCTGTCTGTCTCTGTCTCTGTCTCAAAGCCAAACCCATTGCCGTCAAGTTCATTCTGACTCATAGAAACCCTGTAGGACAGAATAGTACTTTCCCATAGGGTTTCCAAGAAGCACCTGGTGGATTCTAACTGCTGACCTTTTCGGTTAGCAGCTATAGCTCTTAACCACTACACCACCACGGTTTCCCTTATGTCTGTGAATGTGCGTATTTATATGTATGTATAAATACATATATTTGTACATGTGTGAGTCAGAGTTAACTACCACAACTAACAAGAATATGTATATTGTAACAAGTGGGGTATGTGTGTGTGTGTGTATACCAGTTGCTATCTTTGATTCATGATGGCCCCTGTGTGTCAGAGTAGAACTTTGCCCCATAGGATTTTTTATGGCTAACTTTTTAGAAGTAGATCACAAGATCATTTTTCCTAGATGACTCTGGGTAGCCTTGAACCCCCCAATTAACAGTTGTCTGTACCACCAAGGGGATTTGGGTTTAACCAAAGAAGGGTTAGAAGTTTGGCATAATAAAGCACCAGCAATTCAATGAAGAAGATGGCCAGGGAGGAAGTCGAGGGTTGGTGGGGACTCTGAGGATGCAGATGCCTACATCTGCACTTGTTGCCTATCAGCACTGCACTTAGTCTCATACCTCTGTTACCGCAAGTCACCAGTAATGCCCTGGGCTGAGGTGCTTCAGGTGACTGAGGAAGTATGTATAATCTCTGGAGTAGCTGGCAGACAGGATGCAAAGCCAGGATGGGCAGATGGGTGGTCGGGTACAGCAGATACCAGAGAAGCAGGCTGCAAGGTGGATGATGCTGCAGCAGAATGCAACAACCACCAATTAGTCCAGAGGAAAGTAGCCCTTGTGTTGAGTGGGAGGGTGTGGTGGTCAAGATTGTGTCAACTGGGCAACTCCACATTGGGAGTATCAAGCGGCAGGGCTGGAGCCTGCGATGACTTCCCACCACTCTGCTCTCATCTCTCCGTCTTTCACCACCTACTTCCTGTCTGCTCACGTTGCCAGCAGCCCCTGCTCTTTTTTGCATCTGGTTCCTGGACTCAAACTAGCAGTTGTTGAATTTATCAACCCTTACAGCCAGCAGTGAGAGTCCTGTTCCCTGACCTGCTCACCCTGGGTTCGTCAGCCCCTGAAGCTCCATGAGTCAGCTGAGACCTCTCACTCTCAACGCCAGCTTGCCAGCTTGGGATCTGTTGACCTACACAGCCAGAGACCTAGAAGTCTGGTCTCTGACCTGCTAACCTTGGGTTCACCAGCTCCCCTGGCCTTGTGTGGCTTGTGCTGGGACTTGGGATGTTCAGCTTCTACAGCTGAGTGAGCTGTTTCCTTTATAGATAAATCTTTCCTTGTACAGTACGGGTTAGTGGTTTTGCTTCCCTAGAAAACCTAGCCTAAGGCAGTCCTCTTCTTACAAGTAAGTGTAAACGAGAACTCAGGTATTTCACTGGAGGTTAAAGAAATGTCGGCAGCCACCACCTCCCCTCCCAACAAGACAGTGTCTTAGTCATCTAGTGCTGCTATAACAGAGATACCACAAGTGAATAATAGAGAAATTTATTCTATCATAGTCCACTAGGCTACAAGTGCAAATTCAAGTCATCAGCTCCTGGGAAGGCTTTCTCTGCTGGCTCTGGAGGGAGGTCCTTACTGTCAATCTGGGAGCTTCAGAGGCACAACGACCCCAGCTCCAAAGGAAGTGCTCCACTCATAGCACTGATTCTTTCCTAATGGTGTGAGGTCCCCCCAAATCCCTCTGCTAGAATCTTTATATTTCAAGAGATTGCATCAAAGCACAACAAAATCTTACACATTGAATCCTGCACCACCAACACAACTGGCACCCAACCTTCCTCATTAACACCATAGAGATATACAACATGTAACATCATCACATAATACCAGGAATCATGGAGTAGCCAAATTGCTACATTCTTTTTTTTAGGAGACATAATTCAATCTGTGACATGCCACCATTTGCACTCCCCAAATCACATCCTTAAAACATTCACCCCATCACAGCAAAAGTCTCAAGTTCAAGTCCAAAATCCAGAAATTCCTCTTCAACTGTGAAATCTAGAACACAAGTTATCTGCTTCCAAAATACAATGGTAGAACAGGCACAAGCTAGACATTTCCATTACAAAAGGGAGAAATTTCAGGGAAAGAAGGCATAATAGTCACCAAGCAAATTAATAGAACACCTTACGTTAGCTCTCAAGGCTTTGAAAATTATCCTCTGCTCAAAAATCCTGTCTTTCAGACTCTAGGTATTGGCCACTGTCATGGATTGAATTGTGTCCCCCCCAAAATACGTGTAGCCATGTGGCTGCAACATGATTCCCAATATTTTGTGACTGTCCTCCATTTTGTGATTTTCCTGTGCTGTGTGTTAAAGGATTAGAGTGGGACTGTAAATCTCTTCATAGGATTTCCTCCCTGCTCCACTGTAAAGGGAGTTTCCCTGGAGTGTGGGTTGCCCCACCCTTAATCCTTTCATCCCACAAGAGATAAAAAGAATGAGAAGCAGGCAGAGAATTGGAAACTCACACTGTCAAGAAAGCAGCACCAGGACTAGAGTGTGTCCTTCAGACCTGAGGTTCCTGCACAAGATGCTCCCTGGACAAAGACTGATGCAATGCTGGACTCTCCTCCAGAGCCGACAGGGGGGAAAGCTTTCCCCTGGAATAAACATCCAGAATTTGGACTCATAGCCTACTGGACTGTGTAAGAATGAACTTTCCTTTGTTAAAGTCATCCACTCTGTAGTATTTCTGTTAGAACAGCACTAGTTGACTAAACCAGCCACCCTCTTCAGATTCTGAGTGGAGGCCCCTTGGCCCTGGGCTACCACTCTGCCTTCCAGGCCCACTGGGAAAACAACTCTGTTCCCTCAGCTTTGCCAACCAGCCAAGTGCCCTCAGCTTTAGGCACACTATTTTCCTAGTCCATCTGAGTGGTAACTCCACCCTTAGAAGCACCAGAGACCATGACCATGACCCCTGAGGTCATGACCATACCTTCTGAGATGAAGTAGTTCAGCTCCTTGTGCTCTTTGTGTCTTCATCTTCTGCTTCCTGTGGGCTCTTAGCCTGGGTCTCACTCCTGCATCTGGTCTGATGAATCAAGTGTTCCATAGCTCTGTAGCACCACTGATAAGTGCCAGGAGGCACCCCACTCCTCCAGGAAGCCTCTTGCACATAGGGATTCAGCTCTTTTGCTCCTTGGGTCAGCTCCTGGTTCGGTGTTGCTGGTTCACTTCTGTTGTTTCTCACCCTTTGTGCCTTCTTCAGTGTTAGCAGTTCTCCTCAGTTGCTTCTGAGTCTTCTATTCATTCACAGTTTCAAAACCACTTCCATATTTTAGGCATCCGTCAGAGTAGCACCCCACTCTTTTGGTGCCAAATTCTTAGTCATCTGGTGCTTGTATAACAGAGATATCACAAGTGGATGGATTTAATAAAGAGAAATTTATTCTGTCACAGTCCAGTAGGCTACAAGCCCAAATTCAAGGTGTCAGCTCCAGGAGAAGTGTTTCTCTGCTGGCACTGGAGGAAAGACCTTGGTATCAATCTTCCCCTGGAATGGGGCTTCTGAGGCACAGGGACCCTGGATCCACAGGATCATTCTGCTCCCAGCATTGTTTCCTTCCCGTAGATATGGGCCACCTCCCGTACCCAAATCTCTCTGCTAGATTCTTTCTTTTACAGCTCAAGAGATTGCCTCAGGGCATAACTCAGGCTTTGAGTCCTGCCCCATCAACACAACTGCTACCCATCTTCATTAACATCACAGAGGCAGGGTTTACTGCATGTAGGAACATTGCACAGTACCAAGAATCATGGCTTAGCCAAATTGCTATACACATTTTGGGGGAACACAATTCAATCCATGACAGAGGGGCTCGGGGACATCCCAGTGGTAGACATTTGGGTTGCAGGTGTTTACTGCTCAAAAGTGCCTGCTTGGATACAGCCCAAAGCTCTTTGGAACATGCTAATCTGTAGCCTGCACTAATCTCAAATATTGGGGCAGTCCACATGCAGGCTTTATGGGGTTGAGAGCAGGAAGAGGTTCATCCCAAGGCATGTCACTTGGCTAATCACCACATGTCATCACATAATAACATTTAATAATAGCCCACAAGCTGCAGGTTGCATTCTAACAGTGGCTTGAAAATGCCAGCCCCCTTCCTTCTTCTGTTATCACAGGATCAAAGGGTCTGGTTGCGTGAAACAAAGCTGAACTCTCCCAGTTGCCAGGATAGCTTGCAGAGACCCTGCACCCGGGCCTGCGGGTGCCTGGGGCTCAGTTTTTCCCCTGGTACCCACCTGATTGCTATAAGTGCTGGTGCACGTGTCCTGGAAAAACGTGGGAGGTATTCTTTATTCCTACCAGTATAAATAGAATGTGCTTTTGTGTGTCTTTCTAGAGTGAGTCACGCATGCAGGCTCTCCACCCACGGCTAGCCCTGCACAAGCCTTCTCAACTGGGGCAACCGAGAGCCACTTAAAAGTGCAGAGTGCCTCTCGGGCTAGGCCTCCTGGGGAGGCTCTGACCACAGGATTCTTAGAGTTTTTCTTTCCACTGAGAGCCATAGAAATTCAAGCTCAGAATGGTCTGTTAAGGTCACTCCCCTAGGCGTTCCAGGAAACTCTTTATAGTCAACTTGCTTTTATTATCTTGACTATTTTTAAATGAGCCAAAGGCTAGCATCTGCTCATGCTTTGTCATGAAGACTGTCTCATCCCTGGGAAGAGATGTCACAAAATAACCGCATGCATTCACTGCTCCCTCACCAATCTATGCCCAGAGAATTCCAGAAAGACAGCCACCTACTGTCTCTTGTGTCTCCCATCCAGGAGGAGCCAAGCTGACCTGGGGAAATGGGGTGGGGCAAGTGAGGTAGCCAGGGTGTATATCTTACTGGGGGACATACACTTGGGTGCTAAGCCTACACCTGCATAAATGTGAAAGGGAGTGCCTCTTTAAATCACACACCCTGAGCACCTGGCTTAGCTCATCCTAGCCCAAACCCTGTACTGGATAATGCACAAGTCCTGAAAGTTTTACTTGAAACTGTCATCCTAGACTCTTCTGTTTCAAACTGAATAAGCTTTGTGTCTCTTGTTAAGAGGAGAAGAAAAAGACAGTGAGACAAGCAGACAGAGAGGAAGGAAAAAAGGTAGAGAAAGTCAGGGAGACACACAGAGATATTCTGCCCTGGCCCTGATACCAAAACCAAAACAGAACCCGGTGCTGCAGAGTCAATTCCAATTCATGGCAACCCCATGTGTGCCCGAGCTGTGTCCCATGCGGTTTCCGGTGACTGCAATCTTTACAGAAGTAGATTCTCAGGTCTTTCTTCCGCAACACTGTTGGGTAGATTTGAACTGCCAACCTTTTCATTAGTAACTGAGTGTACATACGCTTTATTAGTTTTAGGTAGGTCTCTCCTCAATCTTACTTGCATTCCTTATTTTTTGATCAGCCTGCCTACTTCCACATCTGTTGAACTCTGATAGTGGGATTTGTTCGTGAAACTTCAGCTCGGGTCCTCCCTTCTTACAGATCACAAGTGATTTTCTTTGTTATCAATTTTAACCCAGTGAGTCCCTTCCTTCATTCAGGGCCTTCTAGCGGTACAGCAGAGAGCAGAGAGGACAGTGGGGTCCCATAGTAACCTTCGCAAGCCCCTTCCTCAGAAGTTAAGAAATACATTTTATGACTGTGTTGGCATAAAGATGAATATATTCATATCATATACAATTACATTTTCTTCATCCTAAAAGTTTATTTTTTTTCCTTCTGATTTTAAAAGAAATTAAAATATTTTTGTGGGCCCTAAAAATTACCAAGGGCCCAGACAATGCCTATTGTATACGTCAGCCTTGGCAGACATCCCCAGAGAGCTGACAGTCCAGCTTATAGTCTAATGTAGCCTCTCAAGCTGGCTGCATGTTAGAATTCCCTGGGCAGATTTCAGAAATCTCAGACACCAGGCCACACTCTGGACAATTACACCAGAATCTCAAAGGATAGAACCCAGTGTCAATGTATGTTTAGAGGTCCCTGTTGTTGTGTGCCATCAAGTTAATTCCAACTCATAACCACACCATGTGACAGAGTAGTACTGCCCCAGAGGGTTTCCCAAGCTGAAATCTTCATGAAAGCATGTTGCCAGGTCTTTCTCTTGTGGAGCTGCTTGGTGGGCTTGAACTGCCAATCTGTCAATTAGCAGCTTTAACCATTGCTCCATCAGGCTTCCTTTAAAGCTCCCTACTTGATTAAACTATGCAGTCAAGATTGCAAATCAATGGATCTTGCCCCCAACTTCCCAACAGAATTACTTAAGATGCTTAGGTAAAAAAAAAAAAAAAAAAAAAAAAAACCACAGACTTTGGGTGTGGCAGGAAGGCTGTGCATCAGTGTTTTCAAAACCCCAAGAGACCATCAGATGCAGTGGGTTGAGACATGAGTCTATGCTGGGTGGGGCCTCGGTTTGAGTCTATCTGTTTCTGGGGGACCTTGCATTCCTGAATTTTTTTTCAGTGTGTTTTATGCTAAACCTACTTCTGAACCACAGAAGGTTTAAGAGGGAGGATCTTGCAGGAAGATGTGCAGGAGAGGTTGGTAACTATGGTATCAGCATCCTGAGGGATGTGGAAAACAGGTTCCGAAGGAGCCTAGCTTACCGTAACCATCTCCCCCACAACTGCGAGAAGGGGAGGAAACAGCCCGAGGGGGCCAGTGTCCTGCATCCAGTAGTTTTACACACGGGAGAGCAGAGGAGCATGAGGACTGCAGTGGAGAGAAAAAAAAGCCCAGACAGATGAAGGGCTGAAGGAGTCAGGGTAGAAGAGGCCCTATTTCCTGGCCATGATGCTCTGGGTCTAGGGGACTGAAGATATTGGTGTGTACAGGAGCCTAAGGTCCTGTACAGACAGAACTGCTTTTCCTTTCCTCTTTTCCAGGGCCTCCTTCCACACGAGCATCTCCAAACTCTAGGCTCCAGCTTCTGGAAGAAGAAGCCAATGAGAAGACATCGGTGATTCTGACTCAGAATCCAGCACGCTCAACAGCAGACGCGGATGGGGAGACACTGGAAGTCAGAAGCCAGGATGAGATGACTGAATGCTAAATGCAGCTTGGCAACAACTGAGAACCCATGCAGGAAGTCTACAGGTGGAGATGCAGCTGCAGGACCTGCCCTCATTTCCTGACTCACAGTGGTCTCATGTGACAGAGTAGAAGTACCCCAAAGCTGTAATCTTCTTAGAAGCAGATCACCAGATCTTTCTTCCTACAAAGCTAGTGGGTAGGTTAGAACCATCAGATTTTGGTGCCATTGTGCCATCAGGGCTTCCCAGGCAGCTTATAAGAACTGAAATTTATTCAATTTATTCTTTCACAGTTCTGGAGGCTAGAAGTCCAAGTTCAGGATGTTGGCTGGGATACTTCTCTCTGAAGTCTCTAAGGGAAGATCCTGGGACTACCACCTCTGGTAGTCCCAGGCATTGCTGGGCTTGTAGATCCATCTTCACAGGGCTTTTTTCCTCCCTGTATGTCACTTTTCCTCTTTTAAAAGGACATCGTTTAGATGGGATTGCTGCCCTTGCCCCCCCCCCCCCGTCTGACATCATA
This sequence comes from Heterohyrax brucei, assembly GCA_028571685.1. Lineage (NCBI taxonomy): Eukaryota > Metazoa > Chordata > Mammalia > Hyracoidea > Procaviidae > Heterohyrax > Heterohyrax brucei. Next base: position 48,678,019 of record CM053142.1, on the reverse strand, counting down.
TTAGCTTAACCAGAACATCTTGGAAACCCTGGGGGTACAGTGGCTAAATGCTATGGTTGCTAACTAGAAAGTCACTAGATCAAATCTACCACGCACTCCTTAGAGCCTCTAGCAGGGAAGTTCTACTCTGTCTATAGGGTCTCTGTGAGTCAGAATCAACTCAGTGGCAGTAGATTTGGTTTTCTGGATGAGTAACATCTTTAAAACTCTGTTTTCTAAGCATGGTCACTGTTTTATTTATGTTACTGTTCTAACAAAAATACCCTAAAGTGGACAGCTTTTAAAAAAAAGAAAGGCCTATTTTTTACACAGTCCAGTAGGCTACAAGTCCAAATCCAGGGTGTCTGCTCCAGGGCAATGCTTTTTCTCTTTCTCAGCTCTGGAGGAAGGTCCTTGAGTTACATCAGTCTTTGGTGAGAGAGCATTTTGGCACAGGAACCTCAGCTCTGAAGGACCTGCTCTGTTCCTGGTGCTGCTTTCTTGAGAGTAAGAGGTTCCTAACTCTCTGCTTGCTTTCTTTTCCTTCTATCTCTTGCAGGATAAAAGTTGGTGCAAACCACACGCCAGGGAAACTCCCTTCACATTGGACCTGGGAGGTAATCTTAGGAAGGGCTTTACAGTCCCATCCTTATCCTCTTTAACATTAATCCTGTCTATTACCCACAAGAATAAATTAGAATTTACAGCATAGGAATGCCATAAAATGGAGAGCAAGCATAAAATACTGTGAATCATGGCCCACCCAAATGGCTACACACGTTTTTGGGGCACACAGTTCAATCCATGACAGTTGCATTCACAGGTACTGGGGATTAGGGCTTCAACATCTCTTCAATTCAATTCAGTTCAATCCGGGATAGTTCACCCAAGGGACGATGGCAATCTGGAGGGGCGGGCTGTGCTGGGAGGGCCAGAGAGGAGTCAGGTAACGCAGTTCAAAATCTTGTTCTGTGTAAACACAGGCAAGATATTTAACCTCTTCATGCTTCGAGAAAGTTGGCGTGGTGATGAAAGTGGTCAACCGCTAAATGGAAAACTGGAGACTCCAAACCACCAGAAGCTCCACAGAAGAAAATGCGGCATCCAGCTTCCATAGAGATTTACAGCCTCAGAAACTCTATGCTGTCACTGTGAGTTGGAATCAACTCTGCAGTGGGTTTTGGTTTGGTTGTTTTAAGATCCCTGTTTGTAAACAAGATCATGTTTGCATTTACCTCACAGACTTGTTGAGAGCATTAAATTAGCACTCAAAATTAAATGTAATCCACTGGAATATTAAAGTTCCCACTGGAATATAAACCTTGAGAGCACTGGACCATTGTCTCTTTTGTATGCTGCTGTATCACATCTCTAGAGCCATGCTGGCACAAGGGAGCCACTCAAATGTGTGTCGTGAGAGTGATTTAAATGAAATAAGCCATCTGAAGCACTTCTTTCAGGTATATAGTCCAGCCCGATTGCGGCTGAGTTGATTCTGACTCATAGCAACTCTATAGGGGTTCCAAGGAGAGCCTGGTGGATTCAAACTGTCTACCTTTCGGCTAGCAGCCATAGCACTTAACCATTGTGCCGCCAGGGTTATGTGAGGTCTCACAATTAAGTCCATGAACTTAATTGTTCTAAGTGCTACATACCTTATGGCTGAATATCACTATGGTCACCTCCGAAGTACTCCCCTTGGGAAGTCTGTGCACAAATGCCAACGCCTAGGCCACCCTTCAAGGCAATTTTGGAAATCATTTTAGTATGGCATTGCACATGGTGGCAGGGTGGTAAGTTCACAAACTTAATTGTATCGTTGTCTGTGAAGTATTTGGCAAGTAAACAGTTAAGTGTATTGGAACACCCTTCCTACTCACCTGATCTGTCCCCGAATGACTTTTTCTTTACCAAAAGATAAAGGAAATCTTTAAAGGAAGAAATGCAACACCTACCAAAACTAACACAAACAGAACAAATAAATAAACCCATCACAAAAGAAGAGATTGAAAAGGTAATTAAAAACTTCTATTAAATGTATTCCAGAGCATAGAAAAGGATGGAATATCCCAAATTCGTTCTATGAAGCCAGCATAACCCTGATACCAAAAACAGGTAAAGATATCACATAAAAGGAAAATTACAGACCAATATCTCTTATGAACTTAGATGCAAAAATCGTCAACAAAATTCTAGCCAGTAGAATTCAACAACTTATCAAAAAAAGAATTCTCCATGAATAAGTGGGATTCATGCCAGGGATGCAGGGCTGGTTGAACATTAGAAAACAACCAATCAACCACATAAAATAAAAGAACCACTTGATTTTATCAGTTGATGCAGAAAGGACATTTAACGAAGTCCAACACCTGTTTATGTTGAAATTCTCAGAAAAACAGTAATAGAAGGAAAATTCTTCAACATAATCAGGGGCATCTATGCAAAACCAACAGCCAACATCATCCTAAATGGACAGAATCTGAAAGCATTCTCCTTGAGAACAGGAATGTGACAAAGATGCTCGTTGTCACCACTCTTATTCAACATTCCCCTCGAGGTTCTAGTCAGAGCTACTGGGCAAGATGAAGAAATAAAGGGCATCCAGATTGGTAAGGAAGAAATTAAAGTATCTCTATTTGCAGATGATATGATCTTATATACAGAAAATTCCTAAGAATCCACAAAAAAAGTCCAGCCTCTTTGGAAAGCAATCTGGCACTTCCTTAAAAAAATGGATATTGATATACCATTTGACCTAGTAATTCCACTACTTGGAATATATCTTACAGAATCAAAGCCTTTCACACCAATGGACACATGCATCAGAATGTTTATCACAGCACAGTTCACGATAGCAAAAAGATGGAATCAACCCAGATGCCCAACAATAGAAGAATGGATAGGTAAACTATGGTACATATGCTCAATGGAGCACTATGCAACGATAAAGAATAACGATGATTCCAGGAAACATCTCCTAACCTGGTTTCAACTGGAAGACATTACGTTGAGTGAAAGTAGTCAGCGACAAAAGGACAAATACTGTATGAGACCTCTACAATGAGATCTCAAAAACAGACTTGTGTATAGAAGAAAAGACTCTTTAACAGCTGCAAGGGAGGGGAGGGAGGGTGAGGGGGGAGGGCTTAGTTTAGATAGTTGCTAGAAATCTAGTTGGGAGAAAGCGGTGATAGCACACATTAGAAACAAGAACAACATTAAGTGGACTTCAGCATAACTTGAGTACTCCTTCCATCTTAACGCAATATTACAAGGATAGAGTAGCTGGGGCAGGGGGCAGGGGACCATGCTCTTAGGCGAAGTCGAGGCCAATTGACACAACTTGCGTTTTGCTAAGAGGGCTCTCTGCACCCCACATTGGTGAGTGGCATCTGGGGCCTTAAAAGCTGCCAAGCTGCCATCCGAGGACACAGCAAATGGTCCCAACTCAGCAGGAACGGCTGCTCACTGAGGACCAAAATGACATGCAGTAAAGACAACCTAGAAGACAGAGAGACCCATAAGAGTGGGTGCCTTCATTGACTTGGAACCGGAAGAACCGGATGGTGCCCGGCCACCACCAGTGATAGCCACGATGGAGCTCACTAGGTTGAGTCTCACTGGCAACACAAGAATAAAAAGGGGTGCATCCTGAGATCTCCACTAAAAGACCTCAGTTGATGGTCCAGCGGTTTCAGGGTTCCCCTGAGAGCATGGCCCCCAGCCCTGATGCTGCCCTTACCCATAAATCATAACAAAGGTCTACTCTTCGGACAGGAATGGATTGGACTTGGCAATGCAGAGTGACCATATATTGGTTGCACTTTATGGTTCTATACATCTATAGGATATCATCCTGCTGACCTCTGGCTGGAGGAAGGAGAGTGGGTGGAGAGGAACAGACAAGAGGCTGTTGGGAGGATGAGACATGTATGGAGCAGAGAGGAATAGTGTGCTGTCACCGGACAGGGAGAGCAGTGGAAGCTGCATATAGGTGGGCATGTAAATTTATATCGGAATGTACATTTTCACTCAGTCATGTTAAATAAAAAAGAAAAGAAAAAGAATCCACCAAAAAAAGAAAAAAAAAAACGAATAGAAGAGTTTGACAAAGTATCAGGATACAAGATAACATACATAAATCAGTTGAATTCCTTTACACCAACAAAGAGATTGTCAAAGAGGAAATCACTGAAGTAAGATCATTTACAATAGCCCCCAAGAAGATAAAATACCTAGGAATAAGTCTAACCAGAGGTGTAAAAGACTTATACAAAGAAAATTACAAGACTGTACTGCAAGAAACCAAGACAGACCTACATAAGTGGGGAAACCTACCTTGCTTGTGGTTAGGAAGACTTAAAATTGTGAAAATGTCTATTCTATTCTTCCCAAAGTGATCTATAGATATAATGCAATCCCAATACAAATTGCAACGACATTTTTTAATAAGATGGAGAAATAAATCACCAACTTCATATGCAAATACAGGAGGCCCCAGATAAGTAAAGCATTACTGAAAAAGAAAAACAAAGTGGGAGGCCTCACACTACCTGGTTGCAGAACCTATTACACTGCCACAGTAGTCAAAACAGCCTCGGATTTATACAAAACAGATACATAAATCAATGGAACAGAATTGAGAATCCAGGTATAACACCATCTACCTTTGAGCAGCTGATATTTGACAAAGGGCTGACATCTATAAACTAGAGAAAAGACTCTCTCTTTAGCAGACGGTGTTGGCATAACTGGATATCTGACTGCAAAAACAAAAACAAAAAGAAATAAGACCCATATCCCACACCATGCACAAAAACTAACTCAAAATGGATCAAAGACCTAAATATAAAATCCAAAGGAATAAAGGTCATGGAAGAAAAAAATAGGGACAATGCTGGGAGCCCTAATACACAACATAAGCAGACTACAAAATACTACTAATGATGTAGACACACCAGAAGAGAAAATAGATAACTGGGAACTCCTAAAAACCAAACATTTATGCTCATCCAAAGATTCACCAAAAGAGTAAAAAGGACTGCCTATGGACTGGGAAAGAATTTTTTACTACCATGAATCCTTTTGGTATCTAATCTCCATAATCTGCCAGGTACTGCAAAATCTCAATCAGAAAAATACAAATAAGTCAAATAAAAAATGGGCAAAGGGATATGAACAGGTACTTCACCAAAAAAAGACATTCAGGATGCCAACAGAAACATGAGGAAGTGCTCACCACCATTAGCCATCAGAGAGATCCAAGTAAGACTACAGTGAGACAACATTTCACTCCAACAAGGCTGGCATTAACTCAAAAACCACAAAACAATAAATGCTGGAGAGGTTGTAGAGAGACTGAAACTCTTCTACACTGCTGGTAGGAATGTAAAATGTTATAATCACTTTGGAAATCAATTTAGCACTTTCTTAAAAGGCTAGAAGTAGAAATACCCTATGATCCAGCAATACTACTTCTTGGAATATATCCTAGAGAAATAAGGCCTGTCACACAAACAGATCCAAGCATACTAATGTTTACAGTAGGACTGCTCACAATAGAAAAAAGATGGAATTGACCTAGTTGCCCATTAATAGATGAATGGATAAACAAACTGTGGTATTTTTGCTCAACAGAAGACTATGCAATGATAAAGAACAATGATCTGAGGAAACATCTCATAACATGGAGTCATCTAGAAGACATTATGCTGAGTGAAATTAGTTGCAAAAGGACAAATATTGTATGAGATCACTATTATAAGGACTTAAGAAAAGGTTTAAGCACAAAAGAAAATAATCTTTGATGGTTACAAGGGTGGAAGGGAGGGAGAGAGGTCTTCATAGATTAGATAGTGATAGGAATTGGGTTAGGTGAAGTGACAGTACGCAGTGTCAGGGAGGTTAGCACGCCTGGACTAGATCAAAAGCTAAAACGTTCCCTAAATACAATCCAATAGTTTGAAGGACAGGGTAGGCAGGTACAGGGATCTGGGGACTACAATTTCAGGTGACATCTAGGCTAACTGGCATAACTAAGATTTTTTTTAAAGAAAATGTTTTGCATACCACTTCAGTGAGTGCATCTAGAGTCTTAGAAGCTAGCAAGCTGCCATCGAAGTCACATCACTTGGTCCCAGTACACCTGGAGCAGAGAAAATAAAGGACATCAAAGAAGAAAATGTGAACCCAGTAGACAGAAGGTATCATATGAACCAGAAACTTCATCAGCAGGAGACCCGAAGAATGAATGGTGGCTGGCCACCACCAATAAGTGCCCTGACGGTGAAAACAATATAAAGACCCTGATGTAGCAGGAGAAAAATGGGTGTGCAGATCTAAAACTCTATTAAAAGACCAGACTTGAGGGTCCATCAGACTGGAGGGTCTCCAGAGGACACAGCCCCCAGACTCTGTCAGTCCAGATCTGAAGCCAGTATCAAAGTCAACTTTTCAAAAATTAGACTGGATTACAAAACAGGGAGTATTGCTGGCACAAAATATGTTTCTTGGCTTAAATACATACTTAAGGCTGTCTCTGCGGCTGTTATACACAGGGAGAGGGTGGAGGGGGAGAGGAGTATGTTGAATGGACACAGGAGCTACAAGGTGGAAAGGAGGAATGTGCTGTCGTGGGATGGGACAGGGGAGTGGAGAGCAGTTAGAGCTGCACAGTGGTGTATGGGGGGATGTTATATGGCAAATTGATTTGGATTGTGAGCTTTCACTTAAAGCACAATTATATATATGTATATATATATATATATATATACATATAAACCCTATGGAGCACAGTTCTACTCTGACACTTATGGGGTCACCATGAATTGGAATTGACTCAATGGCAGCTAGTTTGGGATACATCTGAGTATGTACTTGAAAGTTATCCTAGCTTCTGCCTGAGAAACCATTTCCTTGAACCAGACTTGTCCTTGTCATTCTGGTGACCTTCTCCTGAAGACCCACTGAGAGGGGAGCCCCTGGCTAATTAGCTGCCCTCTGTCCCTCGTGGCTTCTCTCAGGGATCCCCCGCTTCCCTCACACATAAATTAGCCCTTCCAAGAAGGTTAAGTGCTGCGCAGAGCACACTGTCCGCACTTCACACACAACAACCAGGAGAGGGCAGGAGGCGGCAAACACTGCCCTCTGGCTCCCTTTCTCCACCTGCAGAAAGCTGGGGCTTAAAATAGGTTGCTTTCATTCCTAGAAGAAATCATTCCCTCTTCCTATCTGAACAGATTCCAGGAAATTCAGATTACCTCTCTTGAGGATTGTCAGCTGGCAGCCCAGAGCCGTCTTTCTCGTCACCTCTTCATGGCATAGACCCAGGTCTCATAGTGGAACTATTAACTGGAGGCCTGGGCTCCAATCAGAGATAAGCTAGAGGCTGGTGAGATCCTTTTTAGCTTTCTAGCTTGAAGGGAGCAGAGGAATGAGGCTGTTCCGTCTTGGCACAGCGAATTTAGATGCCTTTCGCCCTCAGCTGGAGCCTCGTGGCCCAGAGTTTGATGGGGCCTACTCTATCTTCGACTGTCAGATTTGAACAGCTCAGCCCGGCAGCCTTTTGACATGAAGTAATAATTGTCAGAAGTGGGTCAGGGCTTCGCCCGCCAAGAAGACACAAGTGTGCCCCTTAAGAGGAGAACAGGTCCTGCAGAATCAGGACACAGCCCATTAGCAGGTCAGGGAACCTTCCCAGCTGACATTTGCGTGGTCGCTGCCTCATCAAGAAATTTGATGCTGGAGACATCCCTGACAGTCACCTTGATGGAGGGTGAACTGCTGAGTCTTCCTTCTAAGCAGCGCTCAGCAGGTTGTTTTAAATGCCATAATAAAATATAAAAGAAGGCAGTTCTTTTTTTTCTTAATACAAAAGGAATAAATAATCATAGAGATTTTGAAGATTACAGGAAAGCACACAGATGGAATAAATCAACCATAATTTCATCTCTCAGAGATGGTAACTGCTTCCTCTATGGAAGCACTCTTTTTCAATGCATGCATCTATGTACATATATAAATGTGTGTACATGTACAAGGGTAAGCTTGTGTGTGTGTGTGTGTGTGTGTGTGTGTGTGTGTGTGTGTGTGTGTGTGTGTGTGTGTGTGTGCGCGCGCGTGCGTGCACGCGCCTTTCCTCAGGACCAGAAGGACTAGAACACTGGTTTAGGATAGGCCAAGGGAAAATATTTTTATTATACAGATCAGCATGTATCTCTATTATTTTCTGTGAAGACAAGAAAAGCATTCTGTGTTTCACAAGGGTAGTTAAACAGTGTTTAGCAGATTTCTTTGCTGCTGGACTCCTCGGGGTCCTGGTGTGCCCTGTGCATCTCAATATAGTTTGCAGCACGTCCTGCCGTCTATTTTAATAAACTAATTGATGTGTCTGTATTGTGAGATACTCTACTGCAGCAACATCGCCTGAAACCGATGACATAGGAAGACAGTTCGGAAAATGCTACATGAAAAGATATTATAGATGTCTACAAAGAAAAACAATCTTAAATATCCAAATACTTTGAGGGACAGTTACTGAGGCTCTGGGCTGAGAACCATGGTCTTAGGGGTCATCTAAGTGAGTTGGCATGACACATTTCATAAAGAAAATAAGATGTTCTCCATCTTACTTTGGTGAATAGTGTCTTGGGTCTTAAAGGTCTTGAGCAGCTATGAGGTCTGACCATTAAGCGTATGAACTTAATTGTTCTAAGTGCTACATACCTCACTGCCAACTATCACTGTGGTCCCCTCGGGAAGCTATGCACCAATGCCAGAGCCTAGTCCTCTCCCTTCAGAGCAATTTCGGAACTCTTTCTGGGATGGTCATTGCACATTGCACGTGGTGGCAAGCTGGCAAACTTAACTGTATAGTTTTGTTGTCTGTGAGATTTTAGCCAGTAAATAAATAACTGTATTGGTACAGCCCGTCTACTACCTGATCCGGCTCCCAGCGACCTTTTTCTTTACCTGAAGATAAAGGAAGTATTGAAAGGAAGACATTTTGATGACATTCAGGACATGAAGGGTGATGTTCTGATGGCCAGCTCTGATGGCCATTCCAGAAAAAGAGTTCCAAAATTGCTCTGAAGAATGGTCTAGGCACTGGCATTAGTGCATAGCTTCCCAAGGGGAGAACTTTGAAGGTGACCATAGTGATACTCAGCAACAAGGTATGTAGCACTTTTTCTAGGAAGAGCACATGAACCACAGCCTCCACCGGCCTGAGCCCAGAAGAACTAGAGGTACCTCGCTACCACCACAGACTCCTCTGACAGGGATCAAATAGAGGGTCCCAGACAGAGAGGGAAAAAAACGCAGTCCTAAATTCAAATTTGTAGAAAGAAAAAAGTCAGACTTTACTGATCCAACAGAAACTGGAGGAACCCCAAATGCTACGACCCCCCGGACACCCTGCTAACTCAGAAGTGATACCACTCCCAAAGTCCACCTTTCAGCCAAAGATTAGACAGTAACAATAAACAATAGTAACACACGTGTGGAACACGTTTCTTCGTTCAATCCAGTATATGACATCAAATGGGCAGCACTTACCCAAAAGTAAAGACAAGAAGGCGGGGGGCGGGGGGGATAGGAAAACTGGATCAATGGGCAAGGGGAACCCAAGGCATACTGGGAAGGTGGAGAGTGTTGACACATTGTGGAGATTGCAACCAATGTCACAAAACAATTTGTGTATAAATTTTAATGAGAAAAAAGTTACACATTCTTTAATTTTAATATATATGTATACACACATATACAGATATGCCAACAACAGGTTGGCAGTTCAAAACCAGTCAGCAGCTGTGCAGAAGAAAGTCCTGATGATCTTCTTCCACAGAGCTTACAGCTAAGAAAACCCTTTGGAGCAGTTCTACTCTGTAACACACAGGGTGGCCACAAGTCAGGGGCTGACTTCACAGCAGCTAATACCATGTGTGTGTATACACACGTGTATGGGTACGGGTACGGGTACGGGTACGGGTACGCAGGCGGTAGTATTTTATGAGAAAACACCTCTATCTGTAACAGAAATCAATCATCAGTATAAGAAAAGATGCAGTCAGACCATGAACATGTTAATATAAGTATTTTAAGAAGGTTTGTTTACAGACATCCTGTATATCTTTCAATGCAGAGGTTTCCAGACTCAGGTCATGTTCCTCAGGTCATGGGTTGTTACAGGACGGTGTTGTACAAAACAAACAGAAAACAAATGAGTTAGTTAAAACAGAAGGCAGGCTGTGCCATAGACCGCATCAAGGTTCAGAGTACACGCAAGGAACTTGAGAAAACCGTTGGCAGAGAAACCTCTTAAACACTGTTTAATCAGCCTTGTAAATCATGGAACGTTTCCTTTTTCCCACAGAAAATAACACTGATACCTGCTGATGCCTGAAATAAAGCCTACCTTAAACCAGTGTACAAATCCTTAGGCTTGAGGAAAAGCCAAACCAAGCGCACTAGGGAAATTTTAAGAGAGGGGAAGGAGGGGGAAAACGGCAGCTTAGTATTTATTAGTTGTGATTCAACATAACTAATAATAATTTCCCTGCAACTCCCCTCAGCTCCTCCCAGGTAAAGAACGAGGTAGGCGTCAAGAAATGAGTCCCAGTTATGGGTTCTCTGATACATAAGATGACCACTACTCCTCAGCCTTTCTCACTTTTAACAAATAAGGTGGGGGGAGGAGATGGAAATGGGGCTGGCAGGCAGTGGGAGGAAGGAGAATACATTCCAGAATCTATTTTTTAAAACGAAAAACTTTGCTTTGAAAAAAAATAAAATCAGGAGTGCAGTATACTGATTGCTTCTATTGTTTCTTTTTTCACTGAGTACATCATGAAGAGTTTTTCAAGGGATGGAACAGTCTTCTAAAACATAATCTTTATTTATCTCCTATTATCCTACCTTATGGATAAATAATTTGTTATCCATTAGTTAGTTGCAGATTTATTATTGATTGGCTCCAAATTCACCCTTCAATATCTGCTTATGGTTTAATAGCTGGACCTTTCAAATATTTCTCCTTTATGGTGAGTGCAGTGTTGGGTTTTGTCCGTAGATAGGTGGAGAAGGGCATGGCGGGACAGTAGTAGCTTCTCTACCTCACTCCAGCTTGCTCTGTTTTCCTTTTTTTTTTACTTCTGTGGCACAGTCTGTCAGGGGTACATACGTGGTGGGAAAAACAGTGGTTTTGTGGCCTAGCACACAGATGGCCTTGGAGCCATGGTCCATCCTGGTGCAGCCCTTCCCATGCAAATACCCATGTGCCCCAGGTCTCATGCCAGTAGCAGTGGCCTTACTCCCTCTGTGCCCTCACTGACCATTTGCTGGCCTGTGCCCTGTAGGGTGCTTTCCTTTCATCTAGTGACATGGACCCACCCTAGCCTAGTTAACAGCTAACCCAGCAAACATCTCAGCCATCCAGTGAGCTCCAAGCATGGCTTCAATGATTCGAGCTCACTTTCCGTCTTTATAGTTACTTTCCTATCACTGCTTAATAATTCTTAATATTTAACTTTCCCAATTCCAATTATGGAAACCCTGATTGCATAGTGGTTAAGTGCTAGGGCTGCTAACCAGAAGTCTGGCAGTTCAAATCTGCCAGATTCTCCTTGTAAACTTTATAGGGCTTATCCTATAGGGTCACTATGAGTCAGAAGTAACTTGACAGCAGTGGATTTGTTTTTGGTTTTTGGTTCCAATTATTGTCTGGTTTCTGTCTCCTGATTTGATCCAGATGCATCCAATAAAGACTGGTGTTTTACATATAATTTTTGTGGTATTTAAGTTTTGAGTTATGTGAAAGAAAAGCATATTGAAACAGAAAATATTTACTCAGCAGCTAAAAGATGGTGATTAGGTCATGGTTATAATAACATTTATTTAACACTTTTTAGGTGAATTAACTCATTTAATCTTCACAGCCACCCCAAGAGGAGGCACCGTCATGACTCCCATTGATAGACAAGGCGCCGGGAGCACAGAGAGGTTAAGTAATTGCTCCAAGTCCCACAGCCAGTAAGAAATAGTGCCTTGTGGATTTACACTGTGGCTAACCACTGCTCTTGCTGCCTCCTTAAGATGGGATACATATTTACTCTACCAAGCCATTTCCACACATGGTCCCCAAGGTGTTCCTTCATCAGTGACTGCTGGAATTCAGTGCTGTACCACAGATGTAGAGTTAAAAAGAGAGCCCTCAGAGTGGAGTAAAGGAAGGTCTCAGACAACTGGAAATAGGACCCATGAGGAACAATTAGAGGAGCTGAGAACACTGAGTCTGGGATGTTCTGTCTGGCATGTTTATTGATTCTCCCAGAGAAAAGGGTTGTCCCTGAGGAGATGCAGAGAGAGAATGAGGACAGCCCAAGTCGGTGAAAGGCAGGAAGCCTATATCCTACTTCTTAAAGAAGGCTCTGATTTTATATTAATGCATTACTTCTCACGTTGTTGTTGGGTGCTGTCAAGTTGGTTACGACTCATAGTGACCCTATGTGCAACAAAACGAAACACTGCCCAGTCTTGACACATTCAATGACAGTAGTCACTGCTGTTCGAGTCCCTTGTTGCAGCTACTGTGCCAGTCCAACTCACTGTCAGTCTTCTTCCTTTTCCACCTTTAACAACCGTGATGCCCTTCTCCAGAGACTGGTTCCTCTCAATAAGATGTTCCAAGCACATAAGATGAAAATTGCTCCATCCTCCCTTCTAAAGAGCATTCTGGTTGTACTTCTTCCAAGATAGGTTTGTTCTTTTCTTTGGCAGTCCATGTCATATTCCATATCTTCACCAACACCATGATTCAAAGGCATCAATTCTTCTTTGGTCTTCCTTATTCATTGTCCAGCTTCCACATGCATATGAGGTGATAGAAAATACTACAGCTTGGGTCAGGTTCACCTTAATTCTCAAAGTGATGTCTTTGCTTTTTCACACTTTAAAGAGGTCTTTTAGCAGCAGATGTGCACAGTGCAATACATGGTTTGAGTTCTTGACTGCTGCTTCCACGAGTGCTAATTGTGGGCCCAAGTAAAATGAAATCCTTGGCAAATTCAATATTTTCTCCATTTATTATAAAGTTGTTCATTGGTCCAGTTGTAGACATTTTTGTTTTCTTGATGTTGAAGTGTAATCTGTACTGAAGGTTGTAGTCTTTGCCCTTCATCAGTAAGTGCTTCAAGTCCTCTTCACTTTTAGCAAGCAAGATTGCATCACCTGTATACAGCAGGTTGTTAGTGAGTCTTCCACCAATCCCAATGCAGCATTCTTCTTCATGTAGTACAGTTTCTTGGATTATTTGTTCAGCATACAAACTGAATAAGTATGGCAAAAGAACCCCTGATGCACACCTTTTCTGATTTAAACCATATGCAACATACTCTTGTTCTGTTCAAATGACTGCCTTTGTTCTATATACAGATTCTTGATGAACACAGTTAAGTGTTCTGGAATTCTGATTCCATGAATTGTCTTCTGTGATATACAATGATCCACATAGTAGAATGCCTTTGCATAGTCAGTGAAACATAGTGTGATGTCTTTCTGGTATTCTCTGCTTTCAGTCAAGATCCATCTGACATCAGCAATGATATTCCTGGTTCCACATTCTCTTCAGAATCCAGCTTGTCAATATACTGTGGTGGTCACTTTTGAATGATCTTGAGCAAAATTTTACTTGTGTATGATACTGTTCAGTAATTTCTGCATTCTGTTGGATCACCCTTTTGGGAATGGGCACAGATATGGATCTCTTCCAGTTGGTTGGCCAGGTAGCTATCTTCCGATTTCTTCGCACAGACAATTGAACATTTCATGTGTTGCATCCATTTGTTGAAACATCTCCATTGGCCTTCCATCAATTCCTGGAGCCTTACTTTCTATACGGACTGTAAAATGACTACCCTAGTATAACTTAGTGATTATACTATTATGTAACTTCTCATGTGTATAAATTCACAAATCCAAAAAAATAAAATCCAGATTCTGGTTTGGGAAGATACAGTCTATTGCACTCTAGAGGACAGTCCATTTTTCTATGATCAGGCCAACTATGGACAGGTAAGAGAACTGCTAAGAGTTTTTTGACTTGAAGAAAATAAGGTGAAGAAGAGCTGAAGACAGAGAGAAACAGATAACAAGACAATAATTAAGCACAAACAAGAGTGGGAGGGACATCCAGAGGGATGACAGTTCAAGAATTCTTCATGGAGGACCAGAGGACAGAGCATGGGCTGCTTCCATTGGCTCATCACTTGATATAATTTCACTGTCCTTGAAACCCATGTTCACTGAAGGCTATCTAGGGCCACGCTAGGGTTACACTCAGAAAGAGTGAGCCCTGTGAAAGTCAGTCTTTAGAGTAACAAGAAGGTGAGGTGACACCTGGTTACCATAGGAGAGTGTGTTGGTCTTGTTTGAAAAATTCTGTAGGCTGGAAGGGAAGGGAGACCCATTAGGCTGATGAGCATGAGGAGTGCAGCTGGTCTAGTTGCTAAGGAACTATATACAGGCGTCCTTTCCTGCTGGGTGAGGGCTTACCTGGTGAGAGCATGGGAATGCAGTTATGGAAGGCCCCTGAGGCTCAAAGATGTCAAGGCAGCCCTTGAAATTTTAGATTTTACAATACAACACAGATGACTCATTGAGCAGAAGGTAGGAGATCTGTACACTCTTCATAGTTAGGGGTCTTTGCTCCCTTATCAAGATGGTACTAAACTGAACAAGGGTTAAATTTCTCAGAGAGCAGAGGCAGAAATGGACCCACCACTACTCGTACACAGAACACAGGAAGTTATGCTGTGGAGAGATTAATGTTAGCAAGAAACAGGTCTGCTGATTTTACTGGTGTGGTAACCTGAAGACTCTAAGGATCCAGAGCAAAGAAGTCGCACGAAGATGGTGCTAGAAACTTCAGGGGAGGAGAAAGGAAAAGAGAGAGAAGGGCTTCTGGGAAGGCACACTTTGCATATACTGGAAAGGTGACCCCGGAGGAAGCTTTGGAAATGGTTTACACCTTGTTGGAGTTGTGCATGGGATTGTGATTAGCTGTGAGAAAGACTATAACCGCCAGTGACACATGGGGCCAATATGCCTTCCCAGCTGTTGCAGGGGGCCAGGCAGAACTGTACACCCTGATCTGTGTGCAAACTATTGTTGGCACAGAACTTGCACATCTGTCTACTCGTACCGTCCCTCCACACTGAGGGTGCGAGGGGCATGGAGGAAGAGAAGTAGTGAGGGCTAGCGGTGGTCTCTGAGCTTTTGGGATTGGGTACTACATCATGTAAAAGTATTTTGAGCAAGCACTTGCATATGTGTATGTTTATAAATCAGCATATTTACTGCTGTGTTGATTATAGTGTGTACATTATAAAACATAGACCCAATAGCAATGCTTAAAGGACAAGATAAAAACAGATACATGTGACCATTCTAATATTTTCTTCCTGCATTCCAGTGGATCATCTTTCCCATCCTCTGAGGTGCATGCTTTCCATTTTGGAAATCACTAGTCCCCAAGACGTACTCAGTCTAGATGCAACTCAGAGACAGTTAAAGTTACTTAACGGGCTCAGGGGTGTTCTTATCAGCCCATGATTGGCCATATTTTCCTTTCCCTTTAGGAGATTATGTTAGACACCTGTGATGGGAACTCTCGGAATTAGAAGGTAGTGAAAGCTGTTGAAATTACAGCCTTGGGCACACACTCCTAATGTAGAAAATAGACATTTTAATGCCTGCCTTGTCAGGGGTTGTGAAGATTAAATGAGATAACGCATATAAATCCCTTAAAAGGGTAACTAACACAAAATGTGTTCAGTAAATGGTAGCTATTTATTATCATCATTATCGTTACTATTTTCAGTGCATTTGAGATTCTTGCTTTGAATGGCCAACTTGAAGAAGGGACATTCACTCTAGTTAGGTCCTTACACCTACTTTGCCTGAAAGCATGAGCTACAGGATGGGTTCCTAAAGTACCAAGATTGTCTCTTTTCTGAATAGCACAGGTCTGAGGAAAGGTCCCCTGGGGGTGAGTCTCTAATCCTAAGGCTAGGTCAGGTGTGGCAGACAGTAATTGTGCCCCCGTATCCAGTGGTCCCTTTTAACTGAGCACATGACTACTTAGTTAGAAATGACATTTCCCATACTCCCTTGCATCTAGGTGTGACCATGTGGCTACACTGTGGGAAATGGACTGTGAGTAGAAGTGACTAGGGATCTCTGTACTGCAGCCACATAGCCTATACCTAACACATTGGAAATGCCTGGTGTTAAGGGAGACATGTTGACATGAATTCTCACCTTTTCTCTATCACTAATACTCTTTGTAACTGTTTCTGTCAGCTAGTGCTGCTCTAACAAAGATACCACACATGAGTGGCTTCAAAGGGAGAAGCTTTAATTTGTTACAGTCCAGTAGGCTAAAAGTCCAAATTCAGGGTTTCAGCTCTAGGGGAAGGCTTTGTTTGCTGTATCTGGAGGATGGCCCTTATGGTCACTCTTCCCGTGGGCTGGAAGATTCTGAGGCACAAGGATCCTGGTCCTTTCAAAAGGACACACTCAGCTCTCAGCAAAACTTCCAGGTGGTAAGAGGTCCCCAGATCACTCTGCTAGCTTATTCCCTTCGTATTTCAAGAGACTGCCTCAAGGCACAAAACAATCTTACACATTGGTTCCTGCCCCACCAATTGCCACCCATCCACCCTCCTTAACCTCATAGAGGCAGGATTTACAAAATGAAGGAACACAACACAATACCAGAAGTCATGGCCTAGTTAAAGTGCTTCAAAGATTTTTGGGAAGAACCCAATGCAATCCATGACATTCCACCTTTTTCTTCCTAAAAAAATCACCATCCATAAAACAGGTAAAACATATTCACCCCATCATAGCAAAATGCTTAAGTCAAAGCAGAAAATCCAGAAATTCTTTCAGCTATGAAATCTAGAACACAAGTTGTCTATTTCCAAAATACAAGGGCAGAACAGGCAGGCACAAATTAGCCATCTCCATTACAAATAGGAGAAAGAAAAGCAAAACAGGAACAAGCAAGTCAACAAAACACATTAGAGTAGCCTCAAAGCTGTCAAAAAAAATTCTTCCATTCTCTTAGATATTTTACATAATGGTCTCGCCTTCCAGACTGTAGGTATCAGCCACACTCTCCAGATTCTCAAGGGAAGCCCGTCGCCCTGTGCTACACCTCTGCCTTCCAGGCCCAATGGGACAGCAACTCTGATTCCTAGGCTCTAGGCACACCATAAGGCCAGCTGAACGGCAATTCTACCTTAGAAATATGAGAAGCCACTGCTCAACCTTTTGAAACCCCTGAGATCATAGCCCTACCTTTTGAGACTGAGGCAGCTCAGCTTCTCTTGCCATTTGTCTCTACAGCTTCTGCTTCCTATGGCCTCATGGCCCAGGCCTCAGGACTGCATCTGCCCTGCTGGAACAAGTTGCCAAAGCTCTGTAGCTCCACCAATTCAAGTGCTCAGAGGCACCCCACTCCACCAGGAAACCCAGTGCACACAGGCACTCAGCTCTCTCACTCCATGAGTCAGGAAGCCTGGCTCCACTGGTTCCAGTGCCTGGAGGCAACACACTCTGCCAGGAAACTTCTGTTCTGAGGCACTCAGTTCTCTCTCTTCATGGGTCAGATCCAGCAATTGTCTCATACTAGTCTGGTCCTCCTGCTGCTGGTCCTCTCATCATCTGTGCCTTCTTTGGTGTTAATAGTTCTTGTCAGTTCCTTCTGAGTCTTCTACCCATTTACGGTTTAAAAAACACTTCCATATTTCAGGTATCTTTTAGAGTAGCACCCAACTGTTTTGGTACCAAATTGTCTTAGGCTGTGTTCTCTAGGGAAGCAAAACCAGTAACATGTATAACATGCATAGAAAAAGGAAACAGCTCACACAATTGCAGAAGGTGAAATGTCCAAAGTCCTGGATCAGAATATGAGCCTCATGCAGCCACAGAAGGTGGTGAACCCAAGGTGAGCTGGTCAGAGACTACAGCTCCAGCTCATAGGCTGTGTAGGTTGGCAAATCCCAAGCTAGCAGGTGAGACTGCAAGGTTTCTGCTGATTCATGGAGTTGCAAGGGCTGGTAAACTCAGGATTGGCAGGTCAGGGAATAGGACTCTTACAGGCTGTCAGGGTGGATGAATCCCAAGAGCTGCTAGTTCAAATCCCAAGTACTGCTAGTTTGAGTCCCAAGAACTAGACATAAAAACACAAGAGAGCAGGAGCTGCTGGCAACATGAGCAGATGGAAGTAAGTAGTAGAAGGCAGAGAGATGAGGGCTAAGGGGGTGGTGAGCTACCACAGGCCCCACTCCTGCCACTTTATTCACTTGCCAAAACATTGAGAATCATAGTTCAGCCAAGTTGGCACATAGTTTTAACTGTTACAATAAACTTGGACAAGTCTTTCACTTTCTCAACCTTAGTTTTCTCCTCTAAAAAATGGGTATGACAACAGTTGTCCTAGTTCATGGACAGCTCATGAGTCTTAGATCTAGCAGTCATTGCCAGAGCACTTTGTAAATTACAGAGCTGTAAAACAACAAGATCTATTTAATGAGAAGCTAATTTGTTCTGTAAACCTTCATCTAAAGTATAAAAAAAAGAAGAAGATTGAAACGAGAAAAGTGTGATTGCAAAAATACTGCTCCCTGAGAGTCAAGGTGAGTTGATTATAGTCTCAGGTGATTGAAATGTTCAAAAAAAAAAAACAAGTCTCATGAGGTGTTTGGTTGTACATAAGCAGCCTCAGCAGGTGTTCCTTTTGTTGTCCTAAATATATAGCACAATCTTTGCCAATTCAACTCTTTACAGGTGTACAGTTTATTGGCACCAATTACATTAATTGCTTGTGCAACTCTATGCTTAATCCATGAGAAACTCATTGCTCTGTAAGCAATAATACCCATACCACTTTCTCCTCTTGCTTCTGGTAACCATTAATAAATCACTAAAAAAAGAACTATTTTTTTTTTAAAAAAGACAAGCTCTATAGCCACCATGAACTCAATAGAGTTTCCAAAGAGCTACTGGTGGGTTCAAACTGCTGGTCTTTTGGTCAGCAGCTGTACCTTTTCATCACTGTGCCTCCAGAGCTTGACTGTTCCTAAAACGTATTATACATAAGAATCACCAGGGGATCTTATTACAATGTAGATTCAGATCCAGTATAACTGATGTGGAAATGCAAATTCTCAGCAGGGGTTCAAATTGGAATGAACCCTTTGGAAGCCCTCTTTTCTGTGAGTCCTTTCTTCTTTGCACCAGAGCTCTGTGTTTCCTATCTTGAACCAATGGTAAACGGCTCCTGTGGGAAAAAAAAGTGCTCCAAAGTGCAAACCAGCAAGTGGTTCTTGCACTTTCCATTCAGTCTCATTTTAGGTGAAACTGTTCTGATGCAAATCTCATTTCATCTGCAAATGTTTTAATGAGTATCTGTAAAAGAAAAAGACTCTTAAAAAGCGTAAGAACAATACATTATCATATATTAATACTAAAAATAAAATTCTTTAATAATATAAACTGACAAGTGTTCAAACTTCGTCAATGGTGCTAAATTTATTTGTTTGAATCAGCAACCAAATAAGGTCAATTCATGACACTTAGTGGATAAATTCTTGTCTCTTTTAATGTATAGGTCCCCCTCCATCCCGTTTTTTCTTTCTTCATAATTTACTTCTTGAAGAAAATCAGGTTTGTGATGTGTTGTTGTTCTGTAGAGTGTCCTACAGCCCAGATTTTTCTGATCTAGAGGCTTGCTCATATTGGGGTTAGTATTGTCCATAAAAATCTTTCATTAGTGGCCCTGTGTGGCTCCATGAGGAAGCCTATAGTGTCTGGTATATAGCGCCTCTTCTAGGATGTTGCTGCTGTTGTTAGCTGCCATCATCTCAGCCCATGACTCATGATGACCTCGCGTACAACAGAAGGAAACGCTGCCCAGTCCTACAAGGTCCCCATGACTGGTTGTGAACTGGACCATTTTGATCTATACAATTTTTGTTGGCTGATTTTCAGAAGTATGTCTCCTGGCAATTCTTCCTGGTACATTTTGTCTGAAAGCTCTGTTCAGCATCGTACGACACACACGCCTCCAGTGATGGGTGGGTGGTGGCTGCACGTAAGATGCATTGACCAAGAATTGAACCTGGTTCCCCCACATGGAAGGTGAGAAATCGTAGCCACTAATGCTCATTGTCTAGATAGATCTAATGTGGTTGCAAATGTTGGTGTCTAATCGCACAGTTCATTCTTCATGTGTTAACTGAAATGTTTCTAAAAAGGAAACTTTATTCATCAATCATTCGGTTACCATGAGATAGAGTTTATATAAGGAAAGCTGGAAGAATGCTTGGTTCTTTCCTCTTATTCATCAGTTTTCAAAACAGTATTAGGTAGAAAACGAGGTTCTTTCTTTAGAAAAAAAAGATCATGTTATTCTTCTTGATTAGCAAATTCTTCCATCCTTGACCAGTGGGAGCCTCTTCTGTTAGGCTTCTAATCCCTTTGACATGATGTCAGCCTCTTTGGTAACGTCCATGATTCCTAGTATCACAGAATGGCCTGGGCTCGTCTTGAATATATCCTGCCCCAACCTGGAGTCAGCCCTGGTTCCTTTTGGTGTGAAATAGTTCCACATTTTTAAAGACTCCAAACTGGGTACTATGAATGTTTATTGCTACCGAGCTAGTCGTTGTTTCCACACCTTTTTAATGGAACAAGTAATGACATGGTTTTCTTTTTAAAGATAAAATACATAATAAGTTCATACTAAAATTGCCAATTATTTTCAGAACAGATTCACACTTAACCTCATTTGTGCCTCCTTTCTGCATGCCTATATATTCACAAGTTTAATTGTTCCAAGTGCTACATACCCTATTGCTGAATATCACTATGGTCACCTTTGTGGCACTCTGCTTGGGAAGCTATGCACCAATGCCAGTGCCTAACCCACCCTTCCCAGCAATTTTGGAACTCATTCTGGAATGGCCATTGCCCATGGTGGCAAAGTGGCAAGTTCATAAACTTAGTTATCTAGTTGTTTGTGATGGAGTTTTTAGCCAGTAAACAAATAACTGTATTGGAATATCCTCTCTGTTCACCTGATCTGGCCCCCAGTGATTTTTTTTCTTAACCCAAACATAAAGGAAATATTGAAAAGAAGACATTTTAATGACATTCAAGACATCTAGGCTAATATGATGACAGCTCTGATGGCCACTCCAGGAAAGGAGTTGTAAACTGCTTCGAAGGGTAGACTGGGCTCTGGCATTGGTGCACAGCTTCCCACGGGGAGTACTTATGAAGGTTACTATTGTGATATTCAGCAACAAGGTATGCAGCACTTTTTCTAGGATGAGTTCGCAAACTTAATTGGCAGTCCTGGTATGTACACTGCACACAAAGACAGGCTGTGCATCAAGATTCCAGGCAACTGCACAACTGCTAGGAATAAGACATGTACACCCACTGGTATTAGTTATTCCATGGGTGCTACATCCATCTGCAATAGGCCAGACACACAAGACTTACAGAGTGCTAGCAAAGCGAATGCCATTGTGTCATTCATAGAAATCAAAAAGTAAACAGTAAAAAGAGATTCTCAAAGAACCTCTTACTCTTCCCCAAGTTACCGTATCCGCACACTGTGGCTCAAGTTAGATGTCAGATGCTGTGCTCATGTCACCACTACCTCTGGCTACCACCACACCACGTGGCGGGCCTGAAGGCTCCCAAGTCTTCTGCTTTGCCATCAGGCCTCCTGGCTTCTGCTGCCAGCTCCTGCCATGCTACCTGAGCCCACGCTGCCACCGGGTGAGGGCGGAACAGTGTGCAGCCCTGCACGGGGCACACTCAGGCCTCGGCCCGCATGGGCAAGTTTTACAGCTCTTTAGTTCTATCCACAAGCCTCTTGCCTGAAGGCACTCAGCTCCCAGTCGGTGGGTCAACAAACCCTCTTGGCTGTTGTCTCTTCTAACCTTCTCTCTTCTGCAGCAGGGAGGTTCACAGCTTCAAAAGATGTACTCTGCTCCAAACTCTCACCAGTGGTAATAAGATCCTCTCAAACTCTGTGGAACTGGCCCTTACTATAAGCCTCCTCCTTGTCAATTTCAAGGCATGGTCCTCCCAGCAGGACCAGGAACTGACCAATCCCTTCAGCAGACCATAAGTCACTCAGTGTGCATAGTCCCAATTATTTTGTGAAGGTTACAAAACCAGGGTCAGGAAGTCCACGTAACAGCGACTCGTTGCCCACAAATACCAACAAGAAAACTCATTTGCTTAGTTTACAATACATATGTGCTATAAAAAAACAAAAACAAACCCAGTGCTGTTCAGTCGATTCCGACTCACAGCAACCCTACAGGACAGAGTAGAACGGAGTAGAACACATTTCCAAGGAGCGCCAGGTAGATTTGAACTCCTGACCTTTGAGTTAGCAGACATAGCACTTAACTACTGTACCACCCACCAGGGTTTAGCATCTGAATAAAAATGCCTAGTACTACTGACAACAGTAGTATTACTGAATACAGCTTAAATTTTTTATTTGTATTTTTTTGGCAGTTCTTTTTGTCCTCAGAATATAGCCCAAGAAGGGTGTAGAGTCAAATGACTGTGTTTTATAGTCACTTGAAATAGTTCCATTCTGTGTGGTTCATTCATTTCATTTTACTTTCAACAACTAGAGATTACTTTTAAAAAAATTATTTAAAAAGAGAAAAAAATAAAATAAAATAATAAAAATAAAGATTATTTAATTTCATAATTATGCAAAACAATTACAATTCCAAAGTCAGATCTACAAAACAAAGTGATCTTAGTAGACCTGCTGTTAACATTTGTGGGGTCTGAGGCAAGGTTATAGATGGAGTCCTATATCCCAAATACATTCAGATGTAATTAAAAGTTATAAATGGAACCAACTGTGAAGTAGAATATGTTCCATGCTCCCCACTTCATGTTGCCGTTGAAGGCCAATTTTGAATTCTGGGCTTCTTGGAGTCCCACACTGGAACATGTTGGCATGGGGAGAGCCTGCCTCCTTCTTCCTTTCCTTTCTTCCCATTCCTCATGTTTTCTCGCACCACAAAGCATCTCACACACACATATGTGTACGAGCCAGGCTCCCCGTCAGCCCTCAGGTCTAAGAGTGCCCACCAATGGACAGTTCATCTTCAGGAGGCAAGGCCCAGTGATGAGGCCTCCCCAGACACAGAAGCAGACTCGGGGCTGTACGGATGACGAGTCCAAGGGCCCCATGATACAGGAAGAAAAGCGTAGGCTCCACACCACTTGACCCTGTGGATTCCTGACTCCATGAGGAAAGGTATGTTTGGAGGCAGGCCAGAGCAGGAACTGTTCTCACCCAGTTCCAGGGAAGGCCTAACAGAGAAATCTAGCTCCTCTCCCTGCCTTACCTCCTACTCCCTCCTCCTCACTGTGGAAAACTATTTTTCAACGTTTTTGGTTTATCATTCCATTTAATATGCCCAAGTAAACACAGATACCTATATTTTTATGCCCCACTGAGTAGTGTCACAATGAGTCAGAACTGACTGTATGGGAATGGCATTTTTTGGTTTGATGTTACGGGTTGCATTGTGTCCCTCCAAAATGTGTGTCCACTTAGCTAGGCCATGACTTCCAGTATTGTATGATTCTTCACCATTTTGTCATATGACGGTGATTTTCTTCAGTGTTGTAAATCTTACTTCTGTATGTTGATGCAGTGGGATTAGGGGCAGTTATGTTAATGAGGCAGGACTCAACCATTAAGATTCTATCTAAATCTAATTTCTTTTGAGATATAAAAGACAGTTGAGCAGAGAGACCTGGGGACTTCACAGAATCATGAAAGACTGCCAGGGGAAGAGATCATCCTTCAGACCCAGGGTCTCCTCACTGAGAAGCAACTAGTCCTCAGGAAAACTGATGACAAGCATCTTTCTCCAGAGCCAACTGAGAGAGATACCAATTCCCTGAAACGGGTGCCTTGAATTTGGACTTCTAACTTGGTGGGCTGTGAGAAAATGAACTTCTGCTTGTTGAAGCCATCCGTTGTGCTATTTCTGTTACAGCAGCAGCAGACAACTAAGATACTCAATTTCTTGGATGAATGAAAGCACACTAGATATACTCTTTCCCACCTTTCTGTTTGTAGCTAACAATGTTATCTTAAAGATCATCTATAATGATGTAGAGACATATTCCTCATTTCTTTTTACACCTATACAGTACTCATTGCAGCCACACGATTTAGCTTGTTCAGCCAGCCCAGAAATTAGGGACATTTGGGCTGTCTCCAGGTTTCTGCTGCTACAGATAGCACTACAGTCAATACCCTCATGCATACATCTTTGTATTTTTGCCAATGTCTCTTTGGAATAGATTTCAAGAAATAGAATTGCTGGGTCAAAGGGTAAGTACATACGAATTCTTGCTAGACATTGTCAAATTCCCCTCCAGGGAGCTCGTACCTGTTTGCATTCCCTGCAGTGATGAACATAAGAATGTCTTGTACCACAGCCTCATCCACGGGTATGTTGGCACACTTCTTGATTTTTGCCAGGAAATATCTTTAGAACACTAAAGCATTCTTGCTATAGAAAATGTGGAAAATTGTTTAAAAAATCAATAAAAAAAATTATTAAATGTGATCAATAGGCACACTTACTAATTTGGTGCAGTTTTTACATCTGTAAAATAGTGATAATGATAGTATGTAGGTTTCAGAGTGTGAAGAGGATTAAATGAAATAATTCAAGTAAAGGTGTTAAAACAGGCCAGGTATATAGTGAGCACTCAGCCTGGGTGAGATAATGAGATTCATAGATGATACATGAGGAGAGAGACAAATATAGACAGCAGTCATTGGAAGCAAATAATAAATCATTTAAAATTTGACATCAGAGTGTAACTATAGCTTTTAATCCTTTTTTCACTGAATTTTTTAACACACAAATAGGATTTCATTATCATTCAATGTTCTTCAAAAACATGATTTTCAATGATGGGGCTCTTTGGTGCCACAGTCTTTATCAGACCCCAGCCATCAAGCAAACGGATGCTTGGCATGGGGGTCTGGGCTTTCTCAGTTCTGTGGTACAACTGTGACTCATCTTAGCTATCTAGTGCTGCTGTCACA
Organism: Heterohyrax brucei; assembly: GCA_028571685.1. NCBI lineage: Eukaryota > Metazoa > Chordata > Mammalia > Hyracoidea > Procaviidae > Heterohyrax > Heterohyrax brucei. The sequence goes on along the minus strand of CM053142.1, from coordinate 48,652,854 downwards.
GAAATAACACAAGTGGATGGCTTTAACAAAGAAAAATTTATTCTCTCACAGCCTAATAGGCTAGAAGTCCAAATTCAGGGTACTAGCTCCATGGAAAGTGTTTCTGGTGGAAGGCCTTTGTCATCAGTCTTCCCCTGGTCTAGGAGGTTCTCAAGTGCAGGGATCCTGGTGTTGAATTTTTGGTAGTATGAGGCCCCCCAGCTCTCTGCTTGCTTCTCTCTTTTATATCTCGAAAGAGATTGATTTTAGATACAACCGAAACTTATAGATTGAGTCCTGCCTCTTCACGTAACTGCCACTATCCCATCTATCAACACTACAGAGGTAGGACTTACAACACATAAGAAGATCATGTCCAATCACAAAACAGCTGCCAGTCACACAGTACTGGAAATCATGACCTAACCAAGTTGACATACATTTTAGGGGAACACAATTCAATCCACAACAGGCTTCATGTCAGCCTGTCCTCAGGGCTGTTAGGAAAAGCACCTAAGGCCTCTGATGAGCACCCTCTCTCATCGTCCCACCAACCCCGGAACGTTGATCTTGTGTAGATTCTCTCTCTTACTGATTAGGGAGATGAGGCTCACTTTTGGTTGACCATGGTCAGGGTTTCCGTTAGCCTTTGTAGGGGCCCCATTTTCACTAATTTCTTAACAACTTGAAGTTGTCAAGTTCAAGGCACCTCTCCTCGGCAGCTTATGATCTACAAACGGTGAGACGCATTCAGGGAGTAAGTGATCAGGTTCCAGAGACTTTAAATTCAACAGACTCATTGCGGATCTGTTGATTGGGGTGGGAGGGAGGGAACAGGAGGCACCGTAACCAGCCTCATAAAGGCTGATGTATGTTAAACTGAGCCAGCAGCACCAGTGAATCCAGTCAGCAGAAGGCGAGCAAAGGGGAAACTCATCCCTTTCACTTTGAGGCAATGCCAGCAAAGAAAGCAAATATGAAATCATTCACATTAACTAGTATGAAACTATAATCTTGATGTACTCAAATAAGGTACATTGGCTGTAAGAGAAACAGACCCTATTTAAATTCCTGAAACAGCAGCAACGGAACTTTAAACTGACATGTTTGCAGGACCACCTTCTACTTCATCTCTAAATACCTACAGGTATTACGTCCCTGGCCCTTGCAGGGAGAGGGTGGTTCCCTCAGCCTCACACACGCATAGGAAAAAGGCATTTCTGCAAATTGCCATCACCAGTTCCTTGATTTTTCATTCTGATCCGGTCGTGTAGTCCCCATTTGCTTCATCTTCTTCAGGCCCTTTCTCCACCACCCCTGTCTGAAGTCAGAGCGGTACTACACAAGCACTGCAGACTGCCAGCTACCTGCCGAAGCAACACTTCCTCAGTCGTCAGTGAGAGAGGCCCCAGCTTCCTGCAGGCTGATGCTAACGGAGCAAGCTGAAGACTCAGTCAACGTGGGAGAATGAAATCAGAAAAACAGAAATCAGAACCCGGGGTAAACTGGGCCTGGCTACGGATCAGTTCTCTTGTCTTTTCTGTCACTAAAATGGAGCTGAACTTGTTGTGGGCACCCCTAGAGGACAAACTACTTCCCAATGGACACTGTGATGTATCCGGATGCCACCAAGTGGATGGTGGTTATTTCAGCCAGTAAAGCTAAGAGAAACGGCAAACTGTATGATCCCATGAATATTCCTTTATTGCACACACACATATACAAACATATATGTTATTTTAAGCTTATTTATAAAACCAAAGAATTCAGTTGCTGTAGAGTCAGTCTGACTTGTGGCAATGTGACGCATGTCAGAATAGAACTCCAATCCCAGGGTTTTCAGTGACTAAGTTTTTGAAGCCAATCACTGTGCCTTGCTTCTGAGACCCCTCTGGACAGATTCCAACCACCAACCTTTTGTCAGTAGCAGAGCACTTAACCGTTTGTGCCACCCAGCGACTCCCAAACTTACCATAGGTTTTTATTAATAAGAACAATGCAGTGTCAATTCATTAAAACTTTCCTCTTATAAACCACTACTTAACTGGAAACCCTGGTGACACAGTAATTAAATGCTCCAGCTGTTAACCAAAAGTTAAGCGGTTTGAATCCAGCAGACACTCCTTGGACACTCCACGGGACAGTTCCATGCTGTCCTACAGGGTCACTATGAGTCAGAATTGACTTGACAGCAAATGGGTTTGGTTGGGTTTTCTAACTATACCTTGGAAACCCTAGTGGTGTAGTGGTTAAGCACTACATCTGCTAACCAAAAGATCAGCAGTTCAAATCCACTCCTTGGAAACTCTAAGGGGCAGTTCTACTCTGTCTTGTAGGGTCACTACGAGTCGATGGCAGCAGCTTTTTTAACTTTACCTTGGAAACCTAGGTGTCATATGGTTAAGTGCTATGGCTAGTAACCACAAGATTGGGAATTGCAATCCACCAGGCACTCCTTGGGACCTCTGTGGGGTAGTTCTCTGCCCTGTGGGGTGACTATGAATTGGAATCAACTCAACGACAATGTTTTCTTTTGTTTGTTTGTTGTTGTCATTGTTGTTAACTTTATCTTGGGTTGAAAATCTTACCGGAATTTTTTTGACTTCTAGAAATTTCAGGAGCAACATATGCCCTGTATCAGATCCTCTCTCTGTTAGCCTCCCATGACGGTGGTCACCCAAACCGATAACTGGCTCAGCTTTCGTGAGGTTCTCCAGGTCTCTTTGCTGAGGGGAAACTCAAAGCTCCCCTTTTATGAGTTCTCATCCACCCACTCTTTGCTTTGTCTTCATTTGTGTAATTTAAAAGCAAAACAAAACAAAACGAAATCTGTAACAACATGGCAGCAAGGCTGCTTCTTACCCTCTTCATGACTGTTACCCAATCAGGAACGATGTTCACCTTGGTTACCACGGGCAACCACCACTTGTCCCTCTGCTCTCCAGGCCTTCTTTCAAACAAATGCTTTGTTAGTATTGAAAAGGTTTTCTTTGTTAAAGAGGAAGTCCCCTCCCTTGCAACTTCAACTTCATCCTGCAGCTCCAGACCAATCTGCTTTATTTTCTTTCCAAATACTCAAACATTTTCAGCAGAACAGCTGGTAAATACACAGTATTCAGCACTTTTCTCTAAACTAGCAAGTCAAGGTCAAACCACAGAGTTGTTCGGCGCGGATGTTAATGCATTGCTAGTAGAAGCAAGTTTTGTCTGTACAAGACAACCAGTGAAAAGATCTGTTCGCTCCCAAGATGACAGGGTAAACTAATCTCTATCTTAAATGTGCTGCATGGAGATGGGATTCTCAAAAATAAGTTCGTACAAGCCACATGTTAGTTGCCTACAAGACATCCATGAACTCTTTCTTCTTCTTTGTAAATGGTCGCCACATTCCCAGCATGGAATAATGAATCATGACTATTCTTTTTCTCACTTGACCAACTTTTACAGCTAGGGGTGCCTAGATGACACACTTACAGTCCATGAGACCTAAATGGGAATATATTGGGAATTAAAGATAGACATGACTAGGCTTGGCCATGACTAGGTCTAGCCCCTACTATCTATGCTGGACACAGACACAATGTCTAGACCTACAGCATCAATCTTGCAACCATGAGGAAAAAAAGAGCTTGGTAAGCATCACTGATCAGGGGATCCACTGCTTACCTCTGAACATCTGGTTATACAAGAAAAATAAACCCATAGTTGTTTGACCCATTGTTTTAGTTAGCTAGGGCTGCTCTAACAGAAATACCACAGAGTGGATGGCTTTAACAAAGAAAGATTTATTCTTACACAATCCGGTAGGTTGCAAGTCCATATTCAGGGTGTCCACTCCAGGGGAAGGCTTTCCCCTTGTCGGCTCTGGAGGAAAGTCCGGTATTGCATCAGTCTTTGTCCAGGGAGCATCCTGATGCAAGAACCTGTGGTCTGAAGGACGCGTTCTGCTCCCAGTGCTGCTTGCTTGATGGTAGCGAGGTTCTCAGATTGTCCTTTGTTTCTTTTTCCTTTTATTCCTTGCAAGCTAAAAGCATTAAGGGTGGGGCAAGCCATACTCCAGAGAAACTCCCCCCTACAGCAGGAATTTACAGCCCCACCCTAATCCTTTAACATACAGGTTAGCAAAACCACACAATGGAGGACAGTCCCAAGATACTGGGAACCATATCCCAGCCATGTGGCTGCACACATTTTTGGGGGGACACAATTTCAACCATGACACCCATTAAAGCTGACTTTCTGTTTACTAAACAGCTTAACATAATTCTAAAAGAGATACTATATTTGGCCTACTTTCAATTAATTCTGCTCTAGGAACCTAAAGCCAAGTGGGCAGAATGTCCAACCACCTCTACTCTCTACCACTACTCCTTTGTAGATGAAAATCACAAAAATCCAAGCTGGATAGAAGAGATGGTGAAATTTTCCAATTTGACATAGGGACAGTTAAAACTGAAAATATCTTTGTATTCTGCACAGTAGAAGATGTTTGAGGACCAACCTAGGACATCTACACAGCAGCCTGAGAAAAGATCACTGAGGCCAGTGCTCCGAGGAGGGAGCAACCAACCCAGGAGCCAGAGAGGCCAGCCCTAACCAGTGTTACTTGTGGTAGCGATGGAAAGGTCCCATCTAGCTACCCTTGCTGTATTCATTTGTCACTCTGTCAGAGACTATGCTCTGTATAGGTTGAACACATCTGATTGGGGCCTGGATGGATTATTCTGAAGGGACCTGATCCTGGTGGCTTAGTCAGCACCAATTTCAGACCTTTAAGAAAAATAGCGGAAAAGAAGAACTGGAATATATATATCGCACACTCACATATATATGTTTTCTGTTTTTTACGATGATAACTTCCAGTAGGGGTAGACTAGCATTATTTTTAATCCCATTTAACAACCTTAAAAAAAATGTATTGTGCTTTCAGTAAAAGTTTATAATCCAAGACAATTTGTTCTACAAAAACTTGCACACACACTGCTATGTAACTCTAACTGCTCTCCCAGCTCTTTGACAGCAGACTCCTCTTTGCCACCCCGTATTTCTCACGTCCATTCAACCTGCTCTTGTCCCTCTCTGTCCTCTCATCTCATCTCTGGACACATGAAGCACACTCTTCACCACTATCATTTTACGTTTTACAGTCCAGTCTAATCTTTGTCTGAAGAGTTGGCTTGGAGAAATGCTTTCAGTTCTGGGCTAACAGAGAGTGCAGGGACCATGTCTTACAGACCTTTCCCTCTATCAGACCATTAAGTCTGGTCTTTTCAGTAGTTTGACTTTCGCACACTCATTTTTCTCCTGCTGTATCAGCAACTCTATGTTGTATTCTCTGTCAGGGTACTCATCAGTGGTGGCCAGGCACCATCTAGTTCTTCTGGTCTCATGCTGGCTTACTCTCTAGATTGTATGGCCCCTTTCTGCCTCTTGGGCTCATATCTTCCTCATGGGTTTGATGTCTTTCGTTCTCCTCTGCTCCAGGTGGTTGGGACCAATTGACTCCACTTAGATGGCCATTTGCTAGCTTTTATGACCCCTAGATATTACTCACCAAAGTGGGAGGCACAACATTTAACCACATTTTTAAAAGTGAGGTTTATGGTTGTCTCTTGCCTCATGTACCATTACCTTACCAGTTGCTTTTGAGTTGATTTTGACTCATGGTGACCCTATCTGTGTCATAATGTTTTCAGTGGCTGACTTTTTGAAGTAGATCACCAGGCCTTTCTTCTGAGGTACCACTAGTTACACTTGAACCTCCAATCTCCACTCTTCTCATTAGCAGTTACATACATTAACCTTGCTTGCTGAAAGTGAGGGGGATTTGAAACACTTACTGATGAAGCCACACTTACTGACGAAGACCAAAGACCACAGCCTTCAGTATGGATTGCACTTCAATATCAATAAAACAAAAATCCTCACAATTGCACAAGTCAGTAGCATCATTATGAATGGAGAAAGGATTGAGGTTGTCAAGCATTTCATTTTACTTGGTTGCACAATCAATGCTCATAGAAGCAACAGACAAGAACACTGCATTGGGTAAATCTATTAAAAAAAAAAGAAAAAACCTCTTTAAAGTGTTGAAAAGTAAAGATATCACCTTGATGACTAACGTGTTCCTGACCCAAGCCATGGTGTTTTCAATTGCGTCATATGCCTGTGAAAGCTGGACAATGAATCAGGAAGACAGAGGAAGAACTGGTGCCTTTGAATTGTGCTGTGGAAGAAGAACACTGACTATACCATGGACTGCCAAAAGAACAAACAGATCTGTTCTGGAAAAAGTATAATCAAAGTGTTTCTTGGAAGCAAAGGAGGTGAAACTATATCTTACATACTTTGGACATGTTGTTCCGGGAGAAGGACATTTTGCTCAGTAAAGTAGAGGGTCGGTGAAAAACAAGAAGACCCTCAAGGAGATGGACTGACACGGTGGCTGCAACAATGGGCTCAGGCACAGACATGAACGCGGGCATGATGCAGGACTTGGCGGTGTTTCGTTCTGTTGTTTGTAGGGTCACTATGAGTCAGAAGTGACTCAGTGGTGGAGTAGGCAGTTAAGACTAACTCCATTTCTTTTCCTGTTTTTCTTAAAATTCTTGACTTCCTAGTATTTCCTGGCCCCAGAAATCACACATTAATTTACAGGAGTCACTGAGTTAAAACTTTTACAGCTTTTTCCTTCGACTCATCAGACAAGCGGAGGCACCAGAGGACCTCCACCTAGTTGACCTCCATCCAGTCGACCTTGACCCAGTCAACCACCAACCAGTTCTTAACGCATGTCTCCTCACCAGTGGACCTTCACCCAGTGGACCCCCACCCAGTTTCCTCCCTGATGCATAGCTCCTCACCAGTACGCCCCCAGTTGCCCACACGTTTACCCCCACCTACTCATTAAAAAACCTGAGCTTGCCTGAAGAAGCCAGATAGGATCTGAGGACCTGACTGCCCCTGTCCCTTTGCAGGACACCTTGCAAATAAACCTCTTGGGCATCTACTTTAACCTCATCTCAGTATTGGCTTTTGCAGCAGATGGCCTAGACCTGTGTTTTACAGTAACAATGGCACCTAACAACAACAATTAACTGTGTGCACTACCCAGGGACTCCAGTGCCCCAGAAGGTACCCATTCTCCAAGTGCCTTCTCTCGTATCCTCAGGGCATTTAGACTGCCTTTCACAGGGGGAGAAGCAGTCAGACCTAGGTGAGCAGACTCTAGGACAATGATCAAGTCTACTGGTGGGCAGTGTCACACATTGAATTGTGTTCCCCAAAAAATACGTATATAAGTTTGTCTGGGCCATGATTTCTGGGCTGTTTTCTGTCCCTCCGTGTTGCAAATCCTGCCTCTGTGATGTTAATGAGGGTGGGTGGGCAGCAGCTGTGTTGGTGGGGCAGGACTCGCTGTGCAAGATGATTCTGTGCCTTGAGGCACTCTTGAGATACAAAGGAAAGAAAGTAGCAGAGAGATTTGGGGACCTCGGACCATCAAGAAACTGCTGCAAGCTGAGCACAGCCTTTGGAAAGGGTCGGGGTCTATGGCTCTCAGAAGCTTCCATTCAGGGACAAGATTGACAACAAAGACCTTCCTCCAGATCCAGCAAAGAAAGTCTTCCCCTGGAGCTGACACTCTGAATTTGGACTTTTAGTCTACTGAACGGTGACAAAATAAAATTTTTCTTTCTAAAGCCATTCACTTGTGGTATTTCTATTGGAGCAGTACCAGATGACTAAGACAGGCAGAATGACAGTTTTAAATGGTGTAGCCTTCCTTCCTCTTGCACAAACCAGATGGGAAAGCCGAGCTGGGGCCTCCCGAGGCCCAGCTTGCTCCGACCTTCTTCCTCTAGCACACTCCCTGGGGTGCACCACTCACTTCCACCTCCTCCGCTGGTTGATATGATAGACCTGACTTGTGAGCTGGATGAGGTCTCCGTCCAAGATGCAGGAGTTGCTTCAGCAGACAGAGGGGGCATCTGCACAGGCGCTCGCTCATGTTTGGAAAACTAAGCACCATATGGACAGTACATGCTGCACTCTTGGCCAGAAGCCCTGGGGGTGGGCTCTCTGATTGCCAGTACATTCGACGAGGACATAGCAGAAAAGTAGATTCACTTGGAGGTAAGGTCACACTGACTGGCAGGAACCTGGCCTCGGTGGGAATACAGATTTTATTCTGAAGTCAGCAGAAGTTTCTTGCAAAGGCATTTTCAATTTCGGTAGGCAATGTCACCTGAGAAAAAGGCTGTGGTGCCGGGGCCGCCGGAGGCCAGGAGGCAGACTGTCACAGGCTTCTCAGGTTGGTGGCCACAGTTCACCTTTCCCTCTGATACTATTGCTAAGGAGAAAGAAAGCAAGAACCTGCAAAGGCAGTGATGCACCTTGTTCAGATGTTGGGAATGTTCGAGTCTTGTCTTTTAACTTGTTTCTCTTTTGTTTGAACAATTGAAATTGAGGTGGCACACGGAACCATAGGTTCGGTCTCAGATGCAGGGTGGATTTTATAAGTAGACAAAAGAAGAAGAAGAAGTTACACTCTATCTTCTTAGATTATGGTCAAGGGGGAAGGCAGTGGAATTATTTCAAACCCAAAGGCTAAGAAGGAGACATTAAAAAGGTCTGTGTTTGGAATATCCTGGCTCAAGGAATCAGGTTTAAATAACGATAGGAGGAAAATTGTAGTGATGGGCCCCAATTTCATATATTAGCCAAAAGTTATTCTTCAGGTGTTGAAAGGGAAATTTCCAAAATTCTGGAAAGGACAGGATCAGATTAAGAAACAGATTTTGATTCCGTAGTCAAAACAGGTATATTGTTGTTATGTGTCACTGAGCTGTTTTCATCTCATAGCAAATCCATGTGACAGAGTAACTGACCTCACAGGATTTTCTGGGCTGTAATCTTTACAGGGAAACCCTGGTGCCCTAGTGGTGAACTGCTACAGCTGCTATCCAGAAGGTTGGCAGCATAAATCTGCCACTCCTTGGAAACTCTGTGGGGCAGTTCTACTCTGTCCTATAGGGTCACTAGGAGTCGGCATTGACTCGATGGCAGTGGGTTTTTCAATCTTTGCAGAAACAGGTTGCCTGGTCTTTCTCCTGCAGAGCCCCTGAGTGGATTTGAACTGCCAGCCTTTTGGCTAGCAGCCAGGTGCTTAGCTGTCGCATCACTAGGGTTCCTTCAAAGCAGGTTTCGTGAGAATGAAAAGGAAGACAAGACACCAAGAGAATGGTCAAAGAAGGGCCTGCTGAGAAAAAGCCTGAGTATATGGTTGACCTTGCTTCCCGACAGGTCTAGGGGAGCAACAAGGCTGAAGGGAATAGAAGGCAGAAATAAACACCTCTGCAGCCACTAAAGTAGAAAAGTTGTGCAAAGCCTGTGTAACGTGAAGCTGAGGGAGACGAATCTATGAAGACGTTGAGAACTGACCTTACTGGGATCCAGAGGTACAAGCTTTGAAGGAGCAGTAAGCCCTTAGAAACAACACCATCAGCTTCTACTGCATTCAAATTTTAGGTCAGCTATAACGTGCGTGGGCACCCTGATGGCACAGAGGTTGAGTGCTACAGCTGCTAATTGAAAAGGTCGTCAGTTTGAAGCTGCCAGACATTCCTTGGGAACTCTATAGGGCAGTTCTACTCTGTCCTATCGGGTCATTATGAGTTGGAATTGACTCAATGGCAGTGGGTTTGATTTTTTGGGGGGGAAGTATAATGTGTATTGGATCTCTGGGTGGTGCAAAGGTTAAGTGAACCCACCCAGAGGTGCCTCAGAAGAAAGGCCTGGTGATCTGCTTTTGAAAGTTCACTGCTGTGAAAACCCTGTGGAGCACAGTTCTCATTCTGCATATGTGGGGTCACCAGGGGCTGCAATTGACTCAGTGGCAATTAGTTTCTAGTGTATATTAGTTTTCTTTGACTGTTGTAACAAACAACCACAAACTGAGTAGCTTAAAATGGTGCCCATTTATTATCTCAGTGTTCTTCGGAGACCAGGTACAGCCGTGGCTTGCCCTCTGAGGATAAATCTATTTCCCAGGCTCTTTCAGGTTGTTGTCAGAATTTACTTGCTTGGTGTTTTACGTCTGAGTCCTGTTTCCTTGCTGATGTTTAGCCAGGAAGCGCTCTCAGCTCCTTGAGGCTCCTGCAGGCCTGTTCACACCGCCCCTCCTTCTCCAAACCAGCACAGAAGATACGTTAAGGCTTTCTCATGCTTTGATTATCTCAGCTTTCCCCTCAGCCACATTTATCTTAGCTCCAGACAGAGAATGTTCTCTGCTTTTAAGGGCTCATGTGATTTCACTGGGCCTACCCATATAACCCAGGGTAATCTCTCTGTTTTATGGTTCATAAACTCAACAGCATCTGCAAAGTCTCCTTTTCCATGTAAAGTAATCAACATATTTAGAGATTTTAGGGTGTGGATATCTTTAGGGGACCATACTGCCTACCACATTGAAGTAAGCACTTTACATACATGATCTCACTTACAGGTGGATAAGTTCTCCTATCATCTCCATTTCATAGCTATAGAAACTGAGACACAATTACGAATGACCCCAAAGTCATATAGTTCACAAAGGGTGGAACTTTGCTTTGCCCCTGGCCTGGCTCTAGGGCCCACCTTACTCTCGTCTGCTGCCTTCACCAGTGAGAAGGGCAATTTCTATTCCAGAATGTGAGGACAAATGTGGGGTAAGTGGACAAAATCCTCCTCTCTCATCTACCACATCCCAAATCAGTCTGGTCGGAACCCCTCACTTGAGCACTGGCCACAGCCTCCCACTGTTCTCACCACCTCTGTTCTCTTTCCCTCTAACCTGCTCACCCCAGTGGGGCTACAGGGATGGTTATAAAGCGCAAATCTGATCCCACCGCTCCTCTGTTTATACCCGTCGACACCTTCCAAGGCTCTGTAATAAAGACCAAAACCCATAGCATGGTGGTTTTTTAGCAGGACACTTTTGGCTTAAGTTATAAAAACCCAACTCAAAGTAACTTACAAAAGGAAGAAAAGAAAGAAGAAAGGATAAAAGGAACGAAAACCAAACCCAAACCACTGCCATCAAGTTGATCCCAACTCATAGCAACTCAGCAGGACTTCCCTGCACCACAGGGTTCCCGAGGAGTGACTGGTGGATTCAAACGGCCAACCCTGTGGTTCTCAAGATCTTAACTACTATACCACCAGGGTTTCAACGGGGAAAAAAGAAGAGAAAAAAGGAAGGAAGGAGAGCAACAAGGAAGGAAAAAAGGAAGGGACACAAAGGAAGGAAAGGGATGAATTGATTGGCTGATGTAGCTGTGAAATTTAAGAGGAGGATTCCCTAGAAACAAATGGTGTGGTGAAGGTTTTCCATCTCTTGTGCCAACCTGTCTCTCCTTGCATCATTTTCCACACAGACTCCGTGGGATCACTCTGTAGCTCCAGACACAGATGCTCCTTGCTCATAACCCCGGTACTAAGAGTTACCTGCTAGCAGACGGCAATTAACTACTGCTGTTGTTATGTGCCACAGAGTCAACTCTGACTCATACTGACCCTATGCAACAGAGAAGAGGTGCCCCAGAGGGTTTCTTAGGCTGCAGTCTTTACGGGAGCAGACTACCGGGCCTTTCCCCTGTGGAGCAGCTGGTGGGTTCAAACCATCCACCTTTCGGTTAGCAGCAGAGTGCTTTCCTTGTGCACCACCAGGGCTCCTTGGGGAACGGCTAGCAGGGGGAAAAGTGTGTCCCTCTTGGTTGAGGAAGAGTGGACAACACACCAAGCAAGGGTTAGGAAAAGAGTCCCATCCCACCTCAAGGCTGCGATTCGGACTTCCCCAGAGAGACGAGGCTAATCAGGAACATGCAGCCTGCTTGTGCAAAGAAACTTGCTGGAGGGCACAGCTGGCCTAGACCAGAAGGTCGCTGTAGTACAGGATTCCAATCTGGAATCTAACACCGCTCTGGTAAAGCCAGGCCAGACAGGGCTGGCATCGGAGTTTGGAGGATGCACGTGTTGGCACCACTGCTGCGTTAGTTCTCAGAAGAACTCTGGATCCGCTGGATCCAACGTGACAAATCACACAGACATAGCCCTGGTCTACCCCTGAGCATCAAACCAGTAAACCAGGGGCTGTCAGGTAGATTCTGACTCTCAACAACCCGATGTGTGTTGGAGCAGAACTGGGCTGTATGTGGTTTTCAGTGCCTGATTTAGGGGCAGTGGACTGCTGGGCCTTTCTTCTGAGGCACATCTGGGTGGACTCTGAGGGGACTCTGTACTTGAGGTTCAGGGAGGTCACTGAGGGAACTCGGTCCCTAAAATTCAGGGAGGTCGTCTTATCCAATGATCAGACTTTGCCACTAGCTAGCCTGATGTGCTCCACCTTGTATAACCATAAAACCACAACTAACTTTATGTCTGCCACACCCACCCTCCTGATCAAAGCTCTTCCTTTATTAACATCTTGACCATAAATAAACCTTACCCACTCCACCTTCTAATCAACACTTCTTCCTTATCAGATCATAAATCACCTAACAAGAATTTCTTGCCACCCCTCTTCTCTTTCTTTCCTTATCAAACCATAAAACCCCCTCAGCCCACACTACCTCATTGGAACTTTAAAACTATAAAAAACTTGCCTTACTGGGGCGAGGCGTGCTGAGCCACCCTTGGCTTAGACCCTACTCTCTTTCTCTTCAAATAAACTTCACTGGACCCTGGGACTGCTGTGTCTGCCTCTGTTTTGGGCCACTCCCTCCCCAGCCGACTTGAACCTCCAATCTTTTGATTGGCAGCCCAGGGCATTAACTAGTTGCATCACTCAGCACAGGCTTTACAGCACAGGGTAGACGCCTGGAAAGGCATGTATGAACTCAGGGCATTCGGGAGAGCTAATGGAGCTGGAAAACAGATGCCTACGCTGTGTCAGCGCTCTGAACGAAAGAGGAAAATCTAATGCTTCATCCATCATCCAGTCAGAAGGCAAACTGATCTGTTCCCTAAACAGCACTTCTGTTCAACAAACAGTGGCCATAAAAGCAGGGACTCAGGAACTTTTAAGAGGCCATAAACCCTTTGGCAACTACACGCGGCTCAGAGAACATACACATGAATAAATAAAACCCAAAAACTACTGCTGAGACTGAGCTCTGTTCAGAGGGACACAGATCAACAGATTCTTAAAGGAAAGAAACACAGACAAAGCTGATGTGAGCACTTCACAGGGAGCCACCCAGAGGTGACCGCCCTGCAGACACTCCACTTCCCCAAAAGCACTGAGGGAAGTCAACCGGCTCAGATCCTGCTGAACTGCAAGGCTGTGTTGCAACACAAAATCGATGTCGTTTATTGGTAAACCAAATGGCTACCTTGATGAACTCCTCACAGGCCCACTGACACTATACTCTGAGGAGGGAGAGGAAGGCTCTGTGTGTCTGGGGACACAGACATAGAACGCCCTGAGTTCCCAAGCTCGTGCTCAGCCTCCAAACAAAGTGCTTCAGTGATGTATGTAGTGAACTCTTCACATTTGGCAAGTTTGGCATTGAAGCTGGATTTCTCTATTGAGAGCCGGCTACAAAGACCCCACAGTCTCTGCAGCCTGCTTAGACCAAGGCTTTGTCCTTGATTTGAAAACATTCTTTTCCCTGTGGACCTTTGAGCCAGGACTGTAAAGAACTGGGACGAGGCCCTTGAAGTCAGGCAGAATTAATATGAGTCACTCCTGCTGCCGGGCGTCAAGACTGACCACTTGAAATACAGGCTGCACCCATCTAGTGCTTCTCCCTGCAATGGTATGTCAAGGCTGCCAGGCTAAGCTTCAGCGATAATTTGCAACAGAATCAGAGCTGAGTTTTTATCTGTGGGAGAGTCTTTCTCACATCTCTTATTCCTCTTGAAGCACACCTCTCCAATCAAGAAGCCAAGCACACATTTTATCAAGGCTGCAGAATACATACAAACAAGTATTCTGGGAAAAAGCAGGACAGATAGAGGTCCCGTCACAGTCACTGAAATGAGACAGAGCTTGGCAAATAGAAATTTCTTCTTCAATTTCAGCAGCAGTTGGCGGCGGAGAGGGTAAGGGGTGCAGAGTGTAATAAGATAAGGCAAAATGAGAAATGAACCTATTGCAGAATCACTCCATATTTCGTGAGCACTTATTATGTGCTGGTGCCATGCTGGGTGATGGAGTCATAAGCAATTCAGGGGCAAAGGAGAAAGAAGACAAAGGAGCCTGCTGGAAAGCAGGTGTGCCTTTGGAAATTACAGAACATCGTATCAGAAGAGTCTATAGAAGGACAGGTCTAATCCTTCATCTTCCAGGTGAAGAAACTGAGATACGGAGACGATAAACAAAATGTAGCCTTCAAAAAACTGATAATGAAGTCTGTGACTCCTAAGTCGCAGGAGTTTCGTGTCAGGAAAACTCTGAGTCTTCTGGGTTTGAGTTGCCATGTGGATCAAACAAGCCACGTGATCTGGGGAGTGCCCAGTGATAAGAAGGACTCTGGTTATTTTTTGGTGGGGCAGGGATAGAAGTTTGGGGCTCCTGCAATATCTTCTTCTATACTGAGCTAATAGAGGCAAACTATGTTCTTTTTTTTTTTTTAACAGCTTGGCTAAATTCTATATTTTCCTTAAATAAAAACCTTCCTGTCCTAGAAAACACATTTTTACCACCTCCTGTGTATCTAACACTGCACTAAATGCTTCGTAGTTAATCCTCATAACACTCTTATGAGGTTGGCATGCATCATCCTCATTTTTTAAAGGATGTGGATATCGAGGCTCAGAGAGGTTAAACTACTTGCCAAAAGTCACACAGCTTGCCATGATCTGCCATCACTAAAGTCCATGTATGCTCTTTACCAAAACTAAAAACTGAAGCAGTTGCCATCAGGTTGAGCCCAACTCATGGTGATGCTTTGTGTGTCAGAACAGAATTGCACTACATGGGCCTTTCAGTGCTGATTTTGCAGAAGTGTATCACCAGATCTTTCTTCTGAGACATCTCTGGGTATACTGGAACCACCAACATTTGGTTGGCAGCTGAGTGCTTAACTGTGTGAGGCCCTCTGGGACCCATGCTGTTTATAATATTAGTAAAATTCTCTTAGATTTATTTGCCACACAGGCAGCTTATCATGTTTCTTTCCATGATAGCAGGGGCAGACAGAGCAGATGAGCAAACTCTATTCCATCATCCAGTCTCTGACAAAGGCTGTTCTCAGAGACAGGACACCAGTGTGAAAGAGCTACCCTCTCCTTAAGCCTATGGTAGAGCCAAGATTTGAAAACAAATCTGTCTCTAAAGCCCATGAAGTTTCTACTATATTAAATAGCAGGTTATCTAAAGGATGATCCTTTAACATTCAAGGGGCAGGAAGTTCTTTTTCCAGCAATTGCCATGATGTTGCTGAGCTGTCCCCTCTACAGTCCACACAAATAGATGGCCTGAGGCTACTGGACTATAAAGGGACTCTGGTGATGGAATTATGGCGGCAGCAGCAGCTGTGCCCGGTGTATTACAGGCTAGTCATGCAGTAATTCCTCTATTCTTCCACCAAGCCCACAGGTCACCCTAGCTGCACCCAACGAGATTTCATTTGTCATTGGTGTTGAAATGGTCTTTTCAGTCATATCTACCGGTAAGAGTCAACAGTATGTGTTTATAGTTCCTTAACATAGTTCTCCCTGATATTTTCATTATAACACCTGGGAATTTGGTAGAGCCTAATTAGATGAATCCATTTACGCATTCATCACACACTGATGGATCATCCTTTAGCTAAACTGCTGTTCAATGAGGTAGAAATTTCATGGGCTTTAGAACAAGACATGAGACTCATTTCCAAATTGTGGCTCTGCCAAAACAAGCTTAACAGAATTATAGGACCTTTCTATTTTCTCATCTGTGTATCTGCTTCATAAGGGTCAGGTGGCATTACATGGAATACCACTCAGAATAGTAAGATGTGGTATGATTAGACTCAAATGATAATGTCAAGTGATAACTGACATGAATGTTTCTGCGTTTTCCCTTAATCTGGGCCTCTTCCACATTAGACATAGGCCTTCAGTGGCTTTAATTCTTGGCCAAAGGTTTAAGAACTCCTAGGGACATGTAGGTTATTGATGACTGAAATAGATGATAGATGATATATAATGGATGGATGGATGGGTAGGTGGGTGGGTGGATGGATAAATGGGTGGATGCCTAGGTACTTATATAGGTGATATATACGCACATCATGTAGATGATATAGATGATGGAAGAAAGGGAGGGAAGAAGGAGAAATCGTGGATGATGCTTTTTTATCTTCCTAAAACGTGGACAAGGAGCAAAGATTTAAAAAACCCCAAACCAGACCCACTGCCATCAAGTCAATTCTGATTCATAGTGACCCTATAGGACAGGGTAGAACTGGCCTCATTTGGTTTCCTGGGAGTATCTGGTGGATTGAACTGCGGGCCTTTTGGTTAGAAGTTGTAGCACAGGATTTCGAAAGAAAGGATAGAAAAATATAAATGAATGAAACCTGTAGAATACAAACGACTCACTTTTGTTCTTCACACTCCCAAAACAAGAAGCTTTAGAGGCAAGATTCAGAGTTTGCCCGTGTTTCTTTTCTAGATATCAACGATGGGTAGATACACTTCACAGCAACTTCACCCATCATCAACAGGGGAATCAAGTCAGCATAAAATAGAATTCTAAGGACCAAAGAGTTTGTCCTCTCTATCCTGTGTGAGACAGAAGACTCTAAGAGGAGGAAACTGTCCCGGAGGTATCTTGCACTTGAGCCTGCGGCCCAGGCAGCCCTGTTTCTTTCACTCCAGTTTGTTGTCTCTGTCCCTGGCTGCCCCCTACAGAAAGCAGAGATTAGGGTAATATGTCAAACCACTCAATTTCCATTCTAAAGAATGTGGCCATTTAGGGATAAAAGACCCTACCCAGAGCTAACTACTGTGTATTAGTAACAGGAAGTCCCCCCCAGCAGTTAGGGTCCCATATAGATTCTGCTAGGGACTAGAAGGCTTTTATTATGACATGAACCCCAGTGGGGCTTCAGTAGTTCTAAGCTTCTGTTAAAACGAGAGCAAAAGCATAGACGATGGGAATTTCTTTCTCTACCGAAAGCAGATTTTCTCTCATTACCTGGAAACAAAGAAAAATTACTTGCAATTATTCTAGACTGAAAAATAGCAAGTTTTGGAAGTTTTCGACTCCCCCTACAATGCCCGTTAATACATATAAAAAGCAAATAACACTGCGTGTTGATTTAGAGTAACGCAATATATCAGAACAAGATTTCACTTCTTAAGACGAGGTGGGCGAGAAGGATCTACCGTTAAAGAACGCCAATTAAAGTAATTACCATTGTTAAAAAAAAATTACTGTTTTAAAAAAGACTGAAGTCCTCCATTGGCGAAAACTTTAGATGGGGAAGAAAAAAAGAAACCTCACATGACCAGCACAATTAAAAGAACAAAAGCCGAGCATTGTTTAAACCGATCTGCTTAAATCCTCCCATGCCACCGTTCCTTTGTGTGCAGTCACCATTTCTGAAAGCCTGTCATACTTTCTGAAGTTTTCAAAGAGCTGTCAGACATCGGCAAGGACGGGGAGAGGAGGGTGCCACCACGTGAGCCGAGCCGCACGCGTCCGGGCGCGCTTCGCCGGCGAGGGGACGCTAGCTGCCGCTTCAGCTCCTCGACTTCTCTGCAGAATAGGGGGCTCTGGATGCCTCGCTGGCCTCCGGGGGCCGCTTACGCTGGGTCAGAGAGTGAAAGGACCACTGTGCGGGAACCTAGGTCCGAGAACACAGCATTCAGACTACAAAATCACAGTGCATGAAGAAATAAGAAAAGGCCTAGACGGTCGCTGGGTAGACAGGGCAGGTAGACAACGGTGTGCTGGAAAAATTGTTTACGATAACCTTTATGCTCTTGGCCTGGTGCTAGTGTGATGTGATTGGGGTTTGACGGGGGTGTGGGTGCTGTTGAATTATGATGGGAGGCCCAGGTTTCTGAATATCCAGCCTGTTGCAGAGATTTGTTTATTTGAGGGGGCAGAGGAGGGGTGAAAGGCTATGTAAATGAATTACTAGAAAAGTGAAATTAATAAAGAAATACAAAAGGCAAGCCCCATGACTTTATCATTGGGTTCAACAGACATTAAAATTACTTTCTCATATTACATACACATTTCCGAAAGCTTGCTCTGCATTTCTGTATCCATCCTTGGATTTGTCCTTAGGCCAAATAGATATTATTTCAGGCTAGCAGGAACAGTCCTCAGGCTGGGACCATAGTCCACCAGTCACACATGGAGCAGCACTGGCCTGGGACAGCACATCTTTAAGCTGTGACGGAAATCCTTGTCACTGAAGATGATCACCAGGAAATGGATCTCATGGTCTTTGGTTTGGAAAACATTATATATCCTTTTGCACATTCACAATGTCTGATTATATATTGAAGGCTCTGAGAAATCCTGTCTTTTTTTAAATTCTCTTTTATTTAGCTCAGTTTTTCCAAATTTATTTGACCTCTTTCACTTTCAATTTTTTTTTAATTTACTCATTAATTTCACTTAGCATAACGCCTTCAACATTGGCCAGACTTCAGTCTGCCAATCACATGCTAACAAACGCGTGTCCAGGGTTTGACCTCATGTATCTGCCCAGCCTGTAGAAGCAGGTCAGTAATGCTGGATCCCCAGCATGGAAAGCCACGTGGTCTTTGTCAGCCGGTCACCCCTGAGGTGGTGATGCAGCCACGCGTAGGCCCCTTTACAGACCACACCAAGCCGTCTGGTGAAACTGGGGCTCTTCTTTAATTGTTTTGTTGCAACACATAAGAACTCCAGCTGCTAATGCTACTACCTCTTGGTAATCGCCTAACATGGTGGCTTTTAGCAAGATCGTGCATGGAATAAAGTCAATCAAGTGTAAGGAGACGACGAGTTATACTGGGGAACTCCAGGATACCAGCTATAGCAACACTATTTATCCTTCCCTGGGCTCACTCAGGCTAGGCCCCAGAATGCGTTTTCCTAATTAGTTGGCATCGGGCACATATCCCATGGTGCAATCAATTTCCTTACAGAAGGCTTTAGAATACTGCTTGGAAGTACACTTGAAATCACTAAGCCTCCCTCTTCCCCTCTAACAAAACAATTATCTATAGTCTGGTTTCTACACAAGGACCCCGAGTGCACTCACTCTGAGGTCAGTTGAATGAGTGGTATAGTTATGCCAGAGCTTGATTCCCTATTTGTTAAATAATAGTCCTGGAGGTAACAGCCTATTCTATCCAGTTTAGAATACTGCTATGTCTCAGAAATGGGAGCTTTTTTTTTTTTTTTTTTTTTTTTTGTCGTTTTATTGCAAACCAAAGGTAAACCAAATTCAAAGCCATTTTCTTGCCTACTGCTCAATCTCCTTCCTGTCTCCTGCCTTTGGAACATTATTGTGTATTGTTGTGGGATTACTGCTTGACAGTCTACTCTGACACACGCCATCCTGAGTCACAGGAAAATGTTTCCAGGCCTAGGGGCTTTCCTGGTGACCCAAGAGATACATTCTTTAGTCTCAGAAAATCTAGTTACTTCTCTGTTCTTCACACTTACCTCTGCCACCCAAATTGACTGCTGCTGAATCAATCCCAACTCACAGCACCCTACAGTCAGAGTCGAACCGCCCCATAGAGCTTCTGAGGAGGGCCTGTTGGATTTGAACAGTTGACCTTCTGGTTAGCAGCCACAGCATTTAACCACCATCCCACCAGGGTTTCCGGTATATACCACACCCCTACCACTGATCCAGCCCAAACTGTCAGCCATTACAGGCATAAGAGAATGTCTAGTGACCCAGGATATAATTAAGGAGCTCCTCAGTCTATGTCACTGACTTCTGTGATTATAAAACACATTAGCAAACTTTTTGATACTCCTCCCCACAAAAAACTCCATTGCCAATGAGTTGATTCCAACTGATGGAAACCTCTTTTATGTATTACTGTAAAACTGCTCCATAGGGTTTTCTTGGCTGTAATCTTTACGGAAGCAGATTGCCTGGCCTTACTTCTGCAGCGCCGCAGGGTATGTGCAAACCACCATCCTTTAGGTTAGTGGACAAGTGCAAATCATTTGCACCATATGGTACAGTCTAACTCCCCTCCCTTTAAATAACAGCCAGCCAGCCTTGAGTACCCGCCTGGAATGAACAAATTTCAGCAAAAGAGACGGCTGCCTGTCTTCTAAGGTAGCAAAGGGGATACAGTTTCCTCCTGGTTGTCTGTCTGGGGACACACAGCTTTGAAACCCCGAGCTGTCATGTAATAAATGATCCTGACCTGAAGTCACCATGCAGGAAAGACTGCATACAGAGAGAGGTTCCCCTAGAAAACAGCCCCAGTTGTACCCATGTCCCCAGCCCAGATGCAGCATGAGAGTGAAGAACTCTGGGATGTTCCTGCCTCAGGACTGCTCAGCTAAGATGCTTCTGAATTGTGAAAGGGAATAAATTATTATAGCTATTTTACTGCACCCTGTTTTGAGGTGACTTGTTACTCAGCAATTGGTAACTTTGACATACTTCCTAAAAGGGGTCAAATTTGTACTCTGCTAATTCTCTTTTTCTTAGTCCACACCATTGGTCTCTTTAAGACTTTACAAGCTGAGGAGGCCAACTGAAAAATGAACGGTAAAGCACACCTAGCCATTCATAGACTTAGTTCTGGCCACCCACTTCACCGAGTCACAGGTAAGGCTTCAAACCTGGTTCCTTCCAGTTTGAACCCCTGCTGAGAATTAGCATTTCTAAGTTCCCAGGGGATGCTAATGGGATGATAGTGATGCTGGTTGCTGACCCATTCTGAGAACCAGTAGCAGGGCAATGGTTCTCAAAATTCCTTGTACATAAGAATCACCCAGGGATCTTGTCAAATGTAGATTCTTTTAAAAAATACATATTTTATTGTGTTTTCCATAAAAGTTTACATAGCAAATTGGGTTACCATTTAACAATTTTTTATACAACTGCTCCATGACATTGGTTACGTATCTTACTTACCATATACCAGCATTCTCATTATTTCCATTCTGTTTGTTCTATTTCCCTTAGTCTAGCTCCCCTGCCCCACCCATAGCTTCTCATCTTTGCGTTAGGATAAGTGCTGACCATTTAGTCTCCTACAGTTGATAATTTAAGGGAGCACAGTAATCATGACCGACATTATTTTATAAAGCCAAGCCAAGCCAAGTGCCATCGAGTCGGATCCGACTCTAAGCCAACCTATTATTTGATTGAAAACTGGCCACCAGCAGTGGCTTCAGTTCCAAGTTCAAATGGTGCCTTTGAGCAATAGTCTCGGGGTTCCTCTAGTCTCTACCAGTCTACTAAGTCTGACCTTATTCAGGAATCTGAATTTTGTGCTGTATTTTTCTCCCTTTCTGCCCATTCTAGTTGGAATGGTTGGTAGTGCAGCAGACACCAGCTAGTTCTTCTGGTCTCAGGCTGGTTCACATGGGCTATCGGTCCTGTGGATTAGTTTCTTCGAGTCTTTGGTTTCCTTCATTCTCATTTGCTCCAATAGAGACCAATAATTATATCTTAGCTGGCTGCTTGCAAGACCTCCGATGCTACTCACCAAACTAACATATAGAACGTTATCTTTCTGGTAATTGACAGAGTTGTCCCTCGAGACTGTGGTCGCAAGCCTTCAAATGCAGTAATCCAATCCTGTGAGCTGTTTGGTTATGCCTGGGAAGTATTCATAACTGTGCCCCCATGTGGTTTTATGTATGAATATATATGTAGTGTACATTTATATATATATACACATATATGCACATGCCTGCAGATACACCTGTACCTGTACCCCATAAACTCACATGTGTCTTCCTACACACCTGTATGCATACATGTCTACTTACATAATATAGAGCATAGGTAAATACTATAACATATAATAGTGTAACAACAATAACAACCGAAAAGACAGGTAAGCATTTAAAAAGGCAGATTTGGATTAAGTATATCTGGGGTGAAAATGTGAATTCTCAGCAGGCAGTCAAACCGGAACATCTTGTTGCCACACCCCTTTCTTTACACTCTTCCCCTCTTCTTGCTGACTCCTTTTTTTTCTACTTTAGATGCTTCTAAGCATGAAGCCCAATCGGATCCTTGGTGGCTAAACCTTTGACACATCCCCCTCCTGGCTTAACGAGCTCAGCTCTCCCCTCTGCATGTCTCTGGGCACATCTTAAGATTCACCCTTGGCTTCTACCCTCCCAAGTGAGGATGCCTGTCAGGACCAAGCAGGACCCCTCCAGGGTCACATCCTTGCTCATGGACTCACTCAAGGGTTTGCGGAGCATGCCTGAGGCTACAGGAGCAGAACAAAGCTGATAATCTCTCCTTGTGCAGGAGGAGAGCAAGGAGAAAACTATTGTCTTCGCTAACAGTGTGGTGAGCCAGTACCAACCAGTACATTGCACAGATAAGACAGAAAAATTTAACAGGCAAGAAATATGTTCCATTGCATAAGGTCTTATGAGGCTGTGGATGGACATAACCAGTAATTTTCTTATCCCCCAAATACAGAATAGTGCTGTTGTAAGAATTAAGTGGGACAGTGTATGTAAAATGCTTCACCCAGCGCCTGACTTATAGAAAGAGCTCGATAAATGTAGGCTATGCTTATTCTGATCACATATTAGCTGCCGTTTAAGAAATCTCATACTGAGCTCTAATGTTCCCTCCGCTCCTCCCCATCTTCCCATCACCCTTCAAGTCGCTCAGCCAGAAGCACCCAGCGTCTTCCCTGTTACCTTTCCTTCTCACTTTCCACAGGCAACCCAGTGAAAAGCTTTTTAGCTCCATTTTCAAGATGCATTCAGAAGTGACCACTCCGCCCCTCTTCACTGCTACCGCACTGTCTGATCCCCTATCACCTCTCACTTAGTGCCCGGCCAGTTCTGCCTGCTTCCACTCTCCCCACCACCTGCCCAGCCTGGCAGCCAGGGGATGCTGCTAAAACAGAAGCCAAACCAAGTCATTTGGGGCTCCAAACTTTCCAATACTTTTCCATTTTTCTCAGGTTACAGCCAGACCCTTCTAATGACTTAATGATCTGATGGTCAGGTGGGTTCCAACTGCTCACCTTCCAGTTAGCGGCCCAGCACTTTAAGCACTGTGCCGCCGGGCGTCTTCAGAATTCTCTGCTCTCACCCGTGTCTCACCTGCTCGCACACACTCTGCTTTAGCTGCGCGGGCCTCCTTCTTCACCAAGCACAACCGGCCCGCTCCTGACTCATCCCTCGAACCTGCTCTTCCTCCCTCTTCCTGGAAGACACTTCCCTAATCATCTAGATGGCTTGCCCCCGTGTCTTCTAGTCTATTCTCAAAGGTCAACATCTCAGGGACACCTTCACGGACTACCCTAATTAAAATTGACTCCTCCTCCACGTTTTCTCTCTCTCCTCCATGCTTTATTATTTCCAGCTGGCTCCTCTCACGGTACATATAACATACTTCACATTAACCTTGCTGTTTCCCCCACTGTCATACAAGCTCACACAGGCACGGGGTTTTATCTGTTTTGTACCCTACTGTATTCCCAGGGGCTAGACAGTGTCTGATACATAGCAAATGTTCAGTCAGCGTCCACTGAAGGGAGGGAGGGAGGGAGGGAGGGGGAATACAGGTGAACACAGTGTACTACTTTTGTCTCAAGTGACCCAGAAAAAACAGTCCACCCTGGTCATCTGTGGCTCCTTGCTTGCTTTCTAAATCACAATGGAGAAATCTCGTCTACTTCCTTAGCTGGACAGACAAGCACAGCAACTCCCTGGATATCTCTTCTTCATCTTTCAGTTAGTGTGGCCACAGAGCAGTTACCATGAGTGTGGGGCTCACGCTTCGGATCCTAGACACCGACCTCATTTGCAAATGGTGATAAGTTAGCTTAACCTCCTTGGAACTTGAAGGGCAGAATGAGGGTTACAGACCAATCCTTCTTTCTTGACTTCTGATTTTTTGGGAGGCTCTTTGGCAAGATCAGCGGCACATCCCCAAGTGCCACTAGGCGTTCAGATTGATACATGGGCAGTACGCAGTTCCGGAATACATAAACAGCTTGACACATTAGAAGGCACGTCAAATTGGAGCTCCCACAACATAGGTTTTAGTCGAGGCTCCACAATCAACCGGGTCCTCATCTACAGACGAGGAAGCTGAGCCCCAGAGAAGGAAAAGTTCCTCCAAGCCGGATCTGCTACACCCCACAACTCCATGAATGACTCTTCTTCTTTCAGGAGGTAAGCAGCCCCCTGGTGTGTTTAAGACAGAAGTCTTGGCCATCGTCAGTGGGACAGACAAGAAAGCGGCTGGTGGTACTAAGGATCTCCTTTTGCTTTTCTTGTTTTCATTAATTTCTTCAAGAAATAGTTGCTATAGATCTTACCCTTAGAGGGCTCTCATGTCTTCTGTCTTTGATTCTGTTTCTTCTCTGTGGTCTCCTTACCATATGTTTGTCCTTGGGGTGAAGCTTAGGGGAAGACAGTGGCTGCTCTCATGCCAAATGGTCAACACAGATGCTCTCTTTGGGGATGTTATTGCCCTCCAAAGGCCCAGCTGGCATTTGCTGGGAGGACCAAACATTCTGTAAGTCCACAGCATGACAGAGAACGGGGAAACCTGTCTTGATGCAGATTTTAAAAACTACTGTAAGAGAAAGACACAGGTGAAGGCAGGAGGGCAACTACTAAAGATTTGCCGGAAATGAATGTGTCAGGAGCTCTGGGTTCTGTAGGAATGGGTTTGTCAGAGTTGGCACTTCCACATGGCACAAGGCCCAGGCACAGCAGGTGTCACAGACACAGCCTTAATTGACAGCTTAATTAAGGAATTATGTAGGTTATAACTTCCAGTCTAAAGCTTAGTTAGGCTAAATTTCATTATCACCCTTTCTCAGAGAAACGTACCTACAGAAGTGAACGAGGAGTGCATGTCATCCCCTTAAGAGCTGCTGCTAACACGGTCTGGCCCATCTGCTTGTGTGATAGAAAGAAAAACAACGTGCTAAGGAGAAAATGTCAATAGGCATTTCTTCCATTTGCTAGAAGCTGTTCTGGGAAACCCCCAAAGGCAACAATTTACCCTTTTCCCTCGAGAGCTTGCTGAATTGCTTCCTGAAGAAAAGAATTACGCTGTCCCACCGATAGGTCGGAGCCTCCAAAGATTCTCAGCCTGTGAAATAAATGCAGTCTGCACACACATGGAGGGAGAAGACACGTAACCATTTCAAGTATCTCCATGAGCTCGGCCGAGGAGAACTACCACATGCTTGTGAGCCGTAACGTGTATTGGTCTCTTCCAACTGGTAGAGTGGTCCCTGGCCCCTCAAAGTCACCAGGCTGCCTGCGCAGGTGTGTGGTGGAGAGTAGTGGGCTCACTGCTCTTCAAGGAAGCCTATCTACTCAGTGTCAGCTCCAGACTAGCTGCATAACCACCACCTCTGAGCTAATACAAAACACTGGAGACCTTACTGAAGATCTACTGAATCAGATCTACTGAATCAGAATCTGCATTTTAACAAGATTCTTAGGTGAGTAATCTGCACATTGAAGTTCAAAAAGCAGTGACTTGTGTGCCAGTGTGGTCAAACTTCCAGTTAAAGCAAACCCTTTCCTCGAAAAATTCTATATAACTTAAGACTGTTAAGAAGAGGCCTGTGAAAAACTAGGCTGCTTCGTGGAGATCAGTAACTGAAATCTGGCACCCTTGTTTAAATATAATGTTGAGGCTTATAGAAGTGATAACAGACGGTAAGAGTCTCAGATACAGTGAGGGATACAAAGCCATGGGGAAGAGAGGAAGGGTGTGGAAGACACTAAAGACCAACCATACTTGTAACCCTGCTAACAGGCTGGTGGATGGCACGCTTCATGTGCAAAACAGAACATTTTCCGACTGTGGGGCACCACGAAATTTAAGACATTGGCCAAGCTCTTGAAAATATGAGGTCTGACAATTAAGTCCATGAACTTAATTGTTCTAAGTTCCTCATTGTTGTAACAGTACGGTCGCCTTCGAAGTCCTCCCCTTGAGAAGCTATGCACCAATGCCAGTGCCTGGTCAACTCTTCAGAGCAACTCTGGAATGCTTTCTGGAATGACCATGGTATATGGTGCCAAGTTCATGAACTTAACCGTACAGTTGTCTGTGAAGGAGTTTTCAGCCAGTAAACAAATAACAAGGGAAAGCCCAACCCCGTGAGTTACGGGTTCAGCTGCACCCCGTTACTGATGTACTATGTCAGCAAAGTCCTTCCTTTCCATACAACCATCCATTGCCTGAGTCACTTCCAAGATGGGTCTGGGACCCGAGCAAGCGCAACTTAAAAAACAAACTCTGCTTCAAAAGAGGTTCACAGTACACATCACACAACTGAGCAGTTTATTTTGATGGCCATTGGAAGCCACTGGAGATATTTAAGCAGGAGAAGGGGTAATCCAAAGTAGTCTTTAGAAGTAAATTTAGAGATGGTGAGACTGAGTAGAAGTTACTGCAACAATTTGGACAACTGTTAATAAGGGCTTCCAGGGACATTCTTTTGCAAATTAGGAGTGTTGTGGACAAAATCTAACGTTATTCTGATGGACACTTACCGACACACATTATTCACTGAGTGATTTGTAGAGTTCATTATACGTACCCATCTGTACACAGTGAACGTAGTTGACCCATATTAATTGGTCCAACATACCCATTTCTTGAATATTTATAACTCTTTTTATTGTCTGAAAACCCCAATGGTGTAGTGGTTAAGTGCTACATCTGCTAATCAACACGGAGGCAGTTTAAATCCATCTGGTGCTCCTTTGGGACAGTTATACTCTGTTCTATAGGGTCGCTATGAGTCAGAATCGACTCGATGGCAGTGTAGTTGGTTTTAGTTTTTTCGTTGTTGTTTCAAATTTAACCAGCTTTTTATCCTTTCTCTATTTTCAGGTTGAGGGCTGTTTGGGTGCAGGCTGGGTGTGTCCACTCCCCACCTTGTGATACACTGCTTTGAATCTGCTTTGGGATGGAGCAGGAGTTGGGAAACAGGGGATCTGGTCCCTGTCTACTTAAAAAGTCACTGTAGACAAATTACTTAACAATTGCAGGCTCATTTTTTCACTTACAAAACATAAGCCATAAAACTGGGAGAGCTTTAAAGACTACCTAATTTTAGATCACTCACACATAGTGAACCTCATGGAGCTATGTGTAATTTACGATGCTGTCCTAATGGGTTTTTCAACAGGGTCAAGGTGTTTGCACTGTGCCACGTAAGTACACAACAAGATGAGTACTTTTAGTTCCCAGGTAAAGTAGCCAAGTGACTGAATTCTGGATACCTGCCTCACATCACCACACTTTATCAGAAAATAATTGGATTTCTTTGCACGTTCATATGCCTTGTATCAGCTTCAGTTTGGTTGTAGAGTCCTACACTTAGACTCATCTCAGACATAACTCATGGACTAAAGGTGGGCTTTTTAAAATACAATGCACAGTGCCCTTCTTGGGACTCAGATGAAACTCACATACTCCATCTGGTGTCACAGAAGCTGTTTCAAGCCTGGATTCCATCTCTGAGGTAGTATGCCAAAAACCTATCTGTAAATTAATAGTTGTGGTATGTTTATTAGTATGTTGACTCTAAGGCATAAGTTTATTTAGCCTTTGGTTTGGCCAAAGAATTACGTTTTCCATAAACCATGTAATCTAATCACATTGCCTGGTATGAGAACAAAGACTAATGCAATGATCCTTAAATGCCATTGTGTGTGGACCAGTGCTGATCCACAGGTTTTTCACCAGTGTACAATGAAGTTAAAAAAAAAAGTCAACAGTTGATGTTTTAAAAAGCTAACTGTACTCAACTTAAAGAAATATACATTTGCTGAGATTATACTACTTTTGCACAGATACCCTGGTGGCACGATGGTTAAGTGCTACAGCTGCTAACTAGAAGGTCGGCAGTTCAAATCCTCCAGGCACTCCCTGAAAACTCTATGGGGCAGTTCTACTTTGACCTGTAGGGTTGCTATGAGTGGGAATCAACTCAAGAGCACCAGATTTGGCTTTTGTTTTGGTTGCTTTTGCATGTGTCAATAATGGTCTATCAGTTTTTCTCTTAATAGATGGATTTGACAAAAAGAGGACACCTCTATGACAGTGCCCCAAATTGTGGGATACATTTTGACTCAAGAAAAGCAAAACAATAGAACACCCTGGACAAGCAGATCATCCAGTGACTTAAAAGGGGGACAAAAATGAGTTTAAAAACTTTTCCGCCTCTTTTCTAGTGTTGTTATCATCTTCTCACCATTTCTGATCGGAGTCTGCTGTGGATGTAGAGGCTGAATTCCCAAACATGCTTTTAAACAGATTTCAAGCCGAAGTCTGTCATCAATTTATTCAACAGGAAGAGAGTATGAGGCACCTGGTCTCAGGCGACCCCGTATTTCAAGGGCCTTCACGTTTCTGAGATAACTGCCTTCGAAACAGTATGTGGTATTAGTATCATTATGATTGCTTTTGTAACTCTCACTCACTAGGCATTGTTCTGATACTCAATTTCAGTGGTAAAATAATGCAGCCCTTTCATTCCTAGGCTACTCCGGGCTTGGGTAAGGAAGGGGTCGCTGCTACTCAGTGTCCCGAGGCTTCCAGGCTCCCAGGCTGACTGACCTCTTTTCACTCCCACCCTTGAAAGAGAAAGAACAGAAAGACCAAAACTTTCATGGGAAAACAGTTTTGGAGCTTCTCTGTTAAGAATAGTAATGGTTGAATTCTGTTCATTCATGGTTGAAACGTAAACAGGTCACCAGGTGGGGAATATGTGTTAAGATTAGTGTAACTTGTATTTTGCACTTGTATGTTACCTCCTATTCCCATCTACCTGGGAGTCCCCTTCCCCCTTTGAGAGGCCATTTCCTGTCCCTCTTATTTCAACAATGTCAACTCTTAATATCCAAGTGCCTGATCTCAGTTCTAAAATATTCTTCATGTTTGTCCTAAAAGCTCTCCAACTCTCTACACAAAAACAAACTTCTCAAGACCATCTGTATAGTCAACTCATTCCCATTCTACCCATGATGTTCATCACAATAATTCTGAGTCTTCTTTCCAGGCTGGTCTGAGGTGAAGCCAGAAGCTCAGAGCCAACTAAGGGTTATAGGGAGACTTTTTTTTTTTAAACCTCTTCTCATTTAGCAATAATCAGACATCTTCCTATACTGGTACATATAAAGCTACCTACATGTTTTTAAAGGATGAACAGCATTCTCTTACATAGTTATACAATTTAACCCATCCTCTACTGATGAAAATGTTATTTCCAACATTTATTACAAACAGTGGTGCAATGAACATATTTTTACATACATCTTTTTGCACTTACATTTCCATGTGATAGCCACAGAAGTAGTATCACTAGATGAAAAGATACATTTAAATTCCGACAGTGGGAAAGTGGTACATTTTGGAATATAATTTTTCTGTTTCTAACAGGGCATGAACCTTCTTCTTGCCAATTATCTTTGCCAGTCATTGTTTCCATTTCAATTTCTCCAATTAATGTGGGTGTAGAATGTGCTTAATAACTTTGCACTTTTATATCTATATAGTTTAATATTTTTTGCTTGTTTCTTCTGGGGTGTTTTACAAACCAAAAAGGGGGAGAGGGTGAAGCCCTTTAAATATGAATGATACTAGTTTTTTCCCTATGTAAGCCTTCATGATCATCATTTAACATTTATTGACGGTCTGTGTTCCAGGCACTATATTATACATACATCAGCTCCATTAAACCCTGAAACAGCCTTACAGTGAAGGCCTCCTCTTATTTTATACGTGACAGTGAGGTCCAAGGTTAAGGGAAAAGCTGAAACTCACATCCAAGTTTGTCTTCAAGCCTGTATTCTTTCTACTGTATCATTAAATCCTCTAAAAAAAAAAAATGTAATTCCCTAATACGCTTTTAAAGTGGTTTCTTGATTGTAACAGAATAAATACATGGGAGCTGGAGGAATAAAAATATAGAGAGAACGACATCTCTTCTTCTCTTTGGGTCAAACCAGTTTTCACTTAACAGGAATAGTCATTCATGGTTTCTTATCAAGGGTTTGGAGTTGAAGGTTCTGATTTCTTGTAGTCTATCCCTAATTTAATTATATTACCATGGAACAGTACAGATTATAAGGGCTAGATTACACAATCATGGAATGTTTGATTACATTAGTGCTAGTTAGGTTAAAAAATGTACTAGTTCTTCAGCCCCATCTGAAGAGATTCTGATTTAATTGCCCGGGGGTAGGTGTAGGTATCAGTATTTTTGGAAGCTCACCAACTGATTCTCACTGCAGCTATAGTTCAGAGTTTTCTCCATCATCAATCAGCAAGCATTCAAATATGTCAGTCATATTTCAATCAGTCAATGATCGTTTCCCCTGCCTCTTCTTAACTGTCAGTGCACCCCTAAGCTCACCCCATCCTTAGCTTGCTCATGTTCTTCCCATAACGTCCCCACTGGATAAGCTCCGCCACTCTTGTGACTTTAAGCACCTCCTACATGCTAGTGAGTACCGTCTTTCTCTGGAATAGCCAACTGCCTGTCAGACAACACCATCTGTCAATTCCCTAAGCACTTCAAATTCTACATGCCGAAACAGAAACCATTTTTCCACTAAACCTAAACGGATTCTGTCTTCTGTACTGGTTTTATCAGATGACTGCCCCATTCAACCTGAGAACTGGAAAAATAAATCCCAATCTTTCCTCTCCACTAAACAGGAAGGCATTATGTCCAACATGGGCTCCACGGAAAATAATTCCATTCACAAGAGTGTCAAGAATAATGAAATACTTAGACACTTTAACAAGTACAAGACATATACTAAAGCTACAAAACCTTGCTGAAAGAAACATTAAAGGTGATCTAAATAAATGGAGACATTCTATGTTCACGGAGTAGAACACCCAACATGACTAAGCTGACCATTCTTCCCACACTGAGACACAGATTCAACACGATCCCTATCAAAATCCCAACAGGCTTTTTTGTAGAAATTGACAAGGTGATCTTAGCAAAAGCTAAGGTGCAAAAGCCTTCACCTCCCAAGCCAAAATAATTAGAAAAAGAAGCACAAAATTAGAGGACTTCAACTTTCTGATTTCAAAACCCACTATTAAAATACAGTAATCAAGCCTGTGTGGTACTGGCATAAGAGCAGACACAGATTAATGGAACAGAATCCAAAATGCAGAACTGAACCCATACATGGGTGTATACACATAGACATTCACAGTCTACTGATTTGCTGATGGAGGTATCAAGGTAATTCACTGGGGAAAGGAGAGCTTTGCAATTTATGGTGCTAAAACCAACTAGAAAGTCTCATGAATTTAGATTCATAACTTACATCACACATAAGAACAAACTGAAGATGGTTCATAAAACCACCACACCTGCTGCCAATGAGTTGATTTAACTTACAGTGACCCTATCTAGACCCAAATACAATAGCTAACACTATAAAACTACTAGAATCAGACACAGGAGAAAGTTTCTGTGACCTTGGGGAAGCCAAATAGACACAATACTAAAAGCACAATGCCCTCCAAAAAACTACTAAGTTGGATTTCATTAAAAACTTTTATACTTCAAAAGATACCATGAAGTAATGGGGGGGGGGGGGAGATCACTCACTGGAAGGAAACATGTGTAAATTACGTATCTTATAAAGGATCTGTATTGAGAATATATGAAGAACTTTTACTACTCAACAATAACAACCCAATTGAAAAAGGAGCAAAAGCTTTGGATATCTCACCAAAAAAGACATACAAATGGCCCATAAGCACATGAAAACATGCTCAGCATCATTAGCCATCAAGGAAATGTACATCAAAACTACCACAAGATACCACTTCACATCCATAATAATGGCTGTAATTGAAAAAGAATAACAAGAGTTGGCTAGGATACAGAGAAACTGGAACCTTCACACTTTGCTGATGGATTGTTAAATGGTGCTGTCATTTCGAAAAGTTTCTTAGAAAGCTAAATCATTAATTTGCTATACAATACTCTTCTTAGGTATATACCAGAGGGAAACAAAAAGATGTCTAGATAAAAACTTGCCTATGAATGTTCACGGTAGCATTATTTATAGTAGCCAAAAAGCAAAACCAATCAAAATGTCTATCAACTGGTAAATGAATAAACAAAATGTGATACAGTCATACAATTGAATATTCTTCAGCAATAAAAACTACTGAGACACACTACAACATGGATGGACCTGAAAAATATGCTTGGTAAAAGAACTCAAGACACCAAAGCCACATATTTTATGATCGCACTTACATGAATGTTCCGAAAAAGTAAACCTACTGGGAGAGTGTATTTAGCAGTTGCTTGACGCTGGAGTGGAAACAGGAATTGACTGCACAAGAAAAATCTTTTTGAAGTGATGGAAGTGTTCTAAAACTGGGTAGTTGTGATTATTGCACAATTCTATAATTACAGAAAAAGAAAAAAGAGAAAAAAAACACTGTTCACTTAAAACAGGTGAATTTCATAGTACATAAATTATACCCCTATAAAGCTGTTGGGGTGACAAGGGCGTAAGACAAGGACAGGCCCTGGATTCAGAGTGACTGAAGTCTAGGTTTATCACCAACTAGCTGTGTCCCTTCAGACAAGTTACGTAGACTTTCTGGGTCTTAGTGTTCGCATTTGTAAATGGGGAATTATTATTTCTTACACACTTCATAGAGTCACTGTGAAGATGAAATGATTCATACAGGTACAACACAACACTATGTCAGTCACATAGTAAGAACGTAACAACTGTTATCTATTTTTCTTATGAGTACATTCAACTAATTATCAAGTCTTGCCAATTTTATTTAGTAAATATTCCTCAAAGCAATTTCCTCTGTTTCATATCTTCTTCCTTGCCCATGTTAAGTTCCATTCCATACCACTTTTTAGGGAGAACACTTGGCAACAATCCTGTGTCTTCCTAACTGCCTCCAGGTTTGGGCCCTCACATCTGACTCGTACAGCCTCAAAAGACTACACATGAAATAGAAACACAAGCCCGGCAAAATGTGCCTACAAGATCGAGTTCAGTGGCATACAAAGTCCTCCATGATCTGATCAATATGCAAATTTGTTACTGCACTACTCTTGCCCTCCAGCACATCAAAGCGGCCAAATCCCAGCCCGCAACCCCCGCCATGCAGTTGTCCTGCCACCCTTGTACAGAAGTATCACTTGTTCCTCCCTTTGTCTGCCCACTGACTACTGCCTGTGTCCTTGTCATGCAAGAGCTTCCAGGCTCACCTGAGTCATCAACTCCCCCATATGTCTTCTCAGCTGTTGTGGGTTGGATTCACTATTTGGCCTGTTTCTGTATCAGCTGTATCACCAATAGTGCACTGAGATACATGTGTGTCCTCTCTGAAGTGTGAAGCTAGCACAGTCCTTGGTACACCACCCACATTATACATGCCTGATAAAATGCTGACTGGTGGCATCAATGGCCAGACTAGTTAGCATTTTCTGAGCTCTTCACATACTGAAAACTCATCTAGGCTTCCAAACAGTTGATTTATTTTTTTATTTTGGAATGTCACTTAAGGCAAATTTAAAAGAAGAGATTATCTTAGAAAATGAAAATCTTAATATAATGACGACCAATTAAGTTTGTGAACTCATCCTAGAAAATACCTCACCTCTGGATATTGCTGTGGTCACTTCCAAAGTGCTCCCCTTCAGGAAGCTACGCACCGACACACCAGCAACTAGTCCACCCTTGAGAGCAATTCTGGAACTCTTTTTCTGGAATGGTTACCAAAGCCATCATCATATTACCCTTGATGTCCTGAATGTCATCAAAACATTTTCTTTTCAATATTTCTCTTATCTTTGGGTAAAGAAAAAGTCATTGGGGCCAGATCAGGTGAGTAGGGAGAGTGTTCCAATACAGTTATTTGTTTACCGGCTAAAAACTCCCTCACAGACAACCATACAATTAAGTTCATGAACTTGCCACTTTATGTATTATGCGCAATGACAATTCCAGAAGGAGTTCCAAAACTGCTTTGAAGGGTGGACTAGGCACTGACATTGGTGCTTACCTTCTCAAGGGGAGGACTTTGAAGGTGACTGTAGTGATATTCAGCAATGAGGTATGGAGCACTTAGAACAATTAAGTTCACAGACTTAACTGTCAGACCTTGTATGGCTCTACCAATACTGAAGGACTACTGTAACTAGCAAATGAGATCAAGTACAGGCTTATGCCACCTTCCATGTGAAGCAATTTATACAGTCCATGACTGATAGTAGTTCATCAAAACTTACAGAAATGGTTAGCATTGTTACTATTAGAGGGAAATTTTCCCTAATTTGAAGAGCTTTTTAAAAAACAGCCTAACTGACTGAACTTTAAATTAAGAAGAAAAAAGAAGACAATCATCTGATGTCTACCCCAGATACTGTGATTTAAGCGGTCTGGATATCACCTAGGCAGGGATTTTTTTTTTTTTTTTTTAAGTTTTCTGGATAATTTTAAAGAACACCAAGGTCAAGATCCACTCTTACACAATTTTCAGTTAGTTCCTTTGTTTCTCAGTTTTCTCATCTATAAAATTTTGTAGTAGCTCATACTTATGGATAACCAAAAAATTTTTCTGAAGGTAAAACTCATAAATAAATATTAAATAGAATCCTTTCTCCTATCCTCAATACATTGGGTCATCTTAAAAACAGAATATGACTTATAAAAGTCTCCTGATCAGTAAGGATTACTATCCACATTAGATACAGACATTTAAAAAATAACAACTCCCCTTCCAAATACACTCATTTTTATAAACCATAATCAAATATATCCTAAAATAAAGATGAGATTCTCAAAGATAACAATAATGATATTTCCAGAAGACTACACTGTAGGTCCTCTGTAAATAAATCCATTATTTGTGTATATGATGAGTTTTTCTCTAGCCATGAAAATGAAAATAGATCTTGGACACATACTGACTAAACATTATATCTATGTTTGTATTGAGAGATCAAAAATGACTACAACTTGACAGTCAGGTTTAAAATTGTATTTGGTGTGACATAAAATTTAATATTAGGACCTTAAAATGGACAAAGAAAGCTAAATCACATCTTATAGACATCTACTGTTCTTTTCCAGCAAAGGCCTACTGAGTAATCACTCTTCATTCTATCAAGGAACATTGATCATTGATACCCTGATGTCTGACTACATATATACATACATATATCCCAATTTTAAAAGCTGCTCATTTAAAAAAAAAAAACTCATAAAAACATAAGCCCCTGAAAGCACTGAAGTTTTAAAGCTCTTTGATCTTCTCTGTTTATGCTACAGAATTATAAGCCCAAAACAGGGAAAAATAAATAAATGGAAA
Source organism: Heterohyrax brucei (assembly GCA_028571685.1). Classification (NCBI taxonomy): domain Eukaryota; kingdom Metazoa; phylum Chordata; class Mammalia; order Hyracoidea; family Procaviidae; genus Heterohyrax; species Heterohyrax brucei. The sequence goes on along the minus strand of CM053142.1, from coordinate 48,617,350 downwards.
CTGAATAACACCTTACTTAAAAAACACTGGGTAGAATAAATTAAAAAGAATTCTTAAAATCACATGAGAATAAAAACACAGAATACCCAAAGCTTGGAGACACAGTAAAAGCAGTGCACAGGGGAGAACTTACAGCAATGAACACACATGTTAAAAAAGAAAGCGTCAAAATAAAGTTTAGTTCTACAACTCAGTGAGAAGAGCAGCAAAGGAAGTTATCAAAATAATAAAGATCACATGAGACATAAAATAGAAAACAGAGAAAAAGTAGAAAGGGTCAACAAGAGTAGAAACTGATTAGAGGATAAAAAATTTGACAAGCCACTGGCCAAACTGACAAAAGGAAAAAAGAGAAAATACAAATAGCCAGAATGAGAGATGAAACGGGTGACATTACAACAGAACCAACTTAGCTTAAAAAAAGAGAAAAAAAAGATCATAACTGAATGTTATGAAAAATTATATTCCAAAAAATTTGAAAATGTAGGAAAAAAAAAAGGACAGATGTCTAGGAACTGAAGGCAACACTTGAAAAACAAACAAACAAACAAAACAAAGTCCCAGCCCAAAAATCTTCACTGGAGAACTGTACCAAGCATTCAGAGTAGCGCTGACACCAATTCTACAATTCTACTCCAACTACTGAAGAACACAGGAAAAAAAAACCCTAATTCATTTGATGAAGCCAGTATAACCTTAATATTAAAGCCAGGCAAACACACCCCCAAGAAAGAAAATTACACACCTATTACCCCTCATGAATATAAATGTAAAACTTCTCAACAGAATTCTAGCTGACAGAATTAAACAGCATACCAACAAAATAATACATCATAATCAAGTAGCATTCATACAAGCAATGCAAGGATGGTTCAACATAAGAAAATCAATCACTGTAAATCACCACATAAATGAAGTTAAAGGAAAAGACTCATATGACCATCTCCATCAATACAGAAAAGGCATGTGATAAAATCCAACACTCTTTCCTAACAAAAACTCTCTACAAGGTAGAATGGAAAGTCCTCAACATAATTAAAGGTATATATGCAAAACCAATAGCCAACATTATTCACAATGGAGAAGGATCAAGAGCATTCCCCATGAGAAAGGGAAAGACACAAGGATACCCTTTATCACCACTCTTACTCAATATTGTACTGGAAGCCCCAGCTACAGCACTAAGTCAAGAAAAACGAAATAAAGGGAATCCAAATTAGAAATGAAGACTGAGTTTATTTGCATATGTCATGATCCTATACACAGAAATCCCAGAGGTTCCACAAGAAAGTTACTGAAACTAATAACAGTATTCAGCAAAATGGCAGAGTTACAAGATGAACACACCAAAATCATTTAGGTTCCTCTACACTAACAAGGACAGTGAAAAGGAAATCCAGAAATCAGTCCTATTTATAACAGCCCCTCAAAGGATAAAATGCCCAGCAATAAACCTAACTGTGAATGTAAAAATCATACAATGAAAACTATAAAGCACTATTGTAAGAAACTAAAAGAGATCTACGTAAACAGAAAAACATTTCATGTGCATGAACTGAACACTTAACATTGTGAAAACGTCAATACTACGAAAAACATTCTAGAGATACAATGAAATCCCAACCCAAATTCCAACAACATTTTTTAATGAAATGGAGAAGTTAATCTACAGCTTTGTATGAAAAGGAAACCAAACTGAACCCACTGCTGTCAAATTGATTCAGACGCAGCATACTGACCCACCAGGAATGCCTTGTGGATTTGAACAGACGACTTTCTGGTTAGCAGCCGAAGCACTTATCCACTATGCTACGAGGGCTTTCATATGGAAAAGAAGGCACCACACAGCTACAGCAATAGTGAAGAAGAACGCAGTAGGTGGCATCACATTTCCCTATCTCAGTGCTTACTTAAGAGCTACGATAATCAAGAAAGCCTGGTACTGGTTCAGTGACAGACATACACAAAAAAGGAATAGAACTGAGAACCAGAAGCAAATTCAATCCATTCGTCTCTGGGGAGCTGATCTTGGACAAATGATCAAAGTGCACTCAGTCAGGAAGTGACAGTCTCTTTAACAAATGGTGCTGACAAAACCGGATATTCACATGCAGAAAAATGAATCAGGATCCCTGACTCATACAATACACAGAAACTAACTCAAAATGGATTAACGACTTCAATGTTAAAAGTATAAAGTTTCTGAAACAAACTAGGGGACCTAATTTTTTGAAAAATACCAACCTAAATAGTCCATCAAAATTTAAAAAATGCATAAATGACAGAAGTTAGGCAATACAGATCTCTCAATAACCAAATGCTTATACTCATCAAAAGACTTAACCAAGAGGGTAAAAAGAGAACCTAAGAGACTGGGAAAAAAAACCTTTGGCAATGACATACCTGCTAAGTGTCTAATCTCTAAATTATGCAAAACTTCAACAATAGAAAGATAATCCAGTAAAAAAAAAAAAAACACAGGCAAAGGACACTAACAGACACCTCAAAGAGCACATTCAGGGCAGCAACAAATACATGAAAAGATGGTCATTAGTCATTAAACCAAAAAACCCAAACCAAAGCCACTGCCATCGAGTCAATTTTCACTCACAGCAACCCTATAGGACAGAGCAGAAGTGCCCCACAGAGTCTGCAAGAGCACCTGGTAGATTTGAATCGCCAATCTTTTGGTTAGCAGTTGTAGCACTTAACTAGTAGGCCATCAGGATTTCCTAGAAAGATGTAAATCAAATTACCATAAAATACCACCTCACCCCTGCAAAAATGGTAATGATCATAAGAGAAAACAACAAATACTGACAAAATAGCAGGGAGACTGAACTCTTAAGACTTTGCTGGTGGACTGTAAAACAACGCGATCATTATGGAAAACAGTATGGTGCTTCATCAGAGAGTTAGAAATAGAAACACCTTTGATTCAGCAATCCCACTCCTATGTATATATCCTAGAGATATAAGAGCAACAACACAAAAAGACATATGAACACCTATGTTCACTGTAAAATAATATAATAGCAAAAAGATGGAAACCAAAGTGCCCATCAACAAATGAATGATAAACAAACTGTGTTACATTCATACAGTGCAATACTATGCAACTCTAGAGAAGAATGAGAAGTCTATGAAACATCTTATAACATGGATGTGTTGGAAGCACATTATGCTGAGTGAAATAAGTCAATCACAAAAAGACCAATATTGTATGATTCCACTATTACAAAATGTCAAGAATAGATACACATACTACTGAAACCTAAGTACTTCGATAGCTGTCAGGGATGGGAAGTCACTTTCTAAATAGTAGACCCCTGTTACTTTTGGTGATGGGAAAGGCAATTTTCAAATTTTCATGAAGTTCACCACAACATGACAAAGGTAAATGAAGACACTAAGAAAAATACATGAGAAAAAGGGACAAATCTGGTAAATTCTCTAACATAATACAATTTTCCAACAGGAAAAACCACCAAATACATGAGTGTGGTTACACAGGCACATATGGATGCATATATGTGTACAGGAAGGCATATGCAAGTAAAGGTACAGGCATGACAGGTGTATTTATAGGCATATGCTTGCTGTCAAATAATTCCAACACATAGCAACCCCACAGGACAGGGCAGAACTGTCTCAGAGTTTCCAAAGAATAGCTGGCTGGTAGAGCTGAACCGCTGACCTTTTGGTTAGCAGCTGTAGATCTTAACCACTATGATTCCCGGTTTTCTGCTGCATGTATACCCACATATGTACCAAAGCACATGGTGGCACTGTTACAGTGGCTTCCTAGACCTACGCAAACAACCTGTGGGATTCATTCAATGAGTTAGAAGGTTGAGAACTCAAGTCTCAGGGGACAACTTAGTAAACTGGCAGAACACAGTTCAGAACGATAATATTCCACACATGAGTTTCATGAGTAGCGTCTGGGGTCTTAACAGCTTATGAGCAGTCATCTAAGAATCAACTGTTGGCTGGCACTCATCTGGAGCAAAAGACAATGAATGAAATCAAAGGCTCAAAGATGAACCAGTCTATGGGACTAAAAGCCCACACAACAGCAACCTCTTCAAACCTGACACCAGAAGGAAACAGTGCCTGCTGCTACCAACCATTCTAACAAGAGATACAAAAACGTCCCAGGTAAAATGAGACAAATGTGTGGAATTACAACTTTCTACCAGACCTACAGGACTGACAAGAGACTAGAGGAACTCCTGAGACTGCTGCCCTAAGATACCTCTTGACCTGGAATCGAACCTACTTCTGCAGGTCACCTTTCAGTCACATAACACCTTATACAACACACAGTATTACCCATGAATAATGTGCCTTCTTAAATAACTGACTACAGGAGGCCAAGTGGTCAACATTTACCCAAAATCAAAGCTGAGACAGCATGGAGGGGAAAGGGAAGCCAGATCAATAGAAACAGAACAGACAGAGTGAAAATAATGAGAAGGCTGACACACTAAAAATTATAACCAATGGCATAGAACAATTTGTATGAAAATTGTTAAAGGGGGATCTAACTTGCTGTGTAAACTTTTACCTAAAACATTTGAGATCTTAAGTCTAGTTTGTTTAGCTTTCCCAACTAAATTTAAGAAAATAAAAATTATACCACAATACTTGTTAAATTAAGCAAAACTGCCATGAAGACTGAACAATGGCAAAATTTTTAAACCATACATGTGCAGTTAGAGTAAAACAGTGTTCACAGCATAAAAATCCTTAACCACATGTCTCATAAATATATTTTGACCCACATTATCAATTTTCTTAGATCTATTAAAAAATCTGAAAAGGTAAAACTGTATGATGGCAAAATAATTTAAAATTAAAATTTCCTACTTAAAAAAATAGAGAACAACATTTTATAATGGAGAAGGCTGGAAACAGTATCTTATTGCTATTAATAATGGCATAATAAACACCATACAGGAAAAGGGATGTAGTTCTAAATACAGCATTACTTGAAGTTAGTAAAGCATACAACATACAACTGTGATACAACACAGAGTACTGCACACAGACAATGGGCAATATGAACTCAGTCAGACAAGCATCAGCTGGACCAGCATCAGATGCAGCAGCTCTGCCTTACAGAAAAAAAAATGCACATAAAAGACACAAAAACGACATACACTTATTACTTTTAGCATGTTAAAAATAATCACATAAAAAAGGTATACAGATAAAAAAGTCATAGATGACATAAGAGAACGGGTGTGTGTGTGTGTGTGTGTATACATGTCCAGTTGCTGACACAGACATTCTGAAGCAGCTCTGATGCTGCTATCAGAAAGTAAATTGTACAGCTTGGTTTCTTACAAATCACAGAATCATGGTTTTAAAAATTAGAATACCCTCTACTACAATTTTATACACATTTATTTCTAACGCTTTCACATGATCTAAATCAAGAGCCCAGTGGTACTAATTTTTAGGATTTTGAGTTTCAGTGTAGTGCTCAGCTGCTGATACACTGCATTTGTTTTGCCATTGAATCACATCATTACCAAGTTGATTAAAATTACATTAGACTCATTATATACATAAAAAAATATTGTCACATTCACTAACTAAACAAGTGTTACTTTCATTTTAAAAGACAAACTTTTGTACCTTGAAATTTAAAGCCCCAGCTTGCATTGAGAGCCGTCGCTGCTACAGGTTCTCTGCTCTCTACTGTGCAGACATGAGCAACGTCATGTGCAAAGGAAGTTCTCCAACTCTATGCCAAGCCACATGTTCTTACAGTATCCCAAATTTTGTCAATGTTTTGGCAATTGTAGTGCAACAGAATATTTTCAAAGACACTTAAAATTTTACATCATGAACCTGCATTTTGTCCTTTTTATTGAAAAAGAGTTTTCAGAAAGTGTGTAAGACACACTATTTTTATCTGAAAAACCCAAATCTCAGATTCCTTTACTAGCTGGCATCATTTTTTACAATTTTACACAACGATAATTTAATGGCCTGACAAGCACAGTAATATCCATTGACTACATTCTTCAAAGAAAGAGTGCCAGAAAAAGATGGTGCAAATGACCACCCTGGGCCCTCTGAGGTGATGCCTTACAGGAACTGAAAGGGCGGAAGGGAGAAGTAACCGTACTGATAACCCCATTTTCACACGAATTCCAGGAGTTGGTTCTGCGGCCCCCTGGGAGGGCTTGATGGTCAGGAACTGGCAACCTCCCCTGCTGGCACTCCCTGGAGAGCTCCACTGCTGCACTTCCTCCTCAGCATCCGGCAAGGACCAGTCAGCTCCGAGCAGACCAAGGGCGCGGCAGCACCACAACTCACCTTGTGCACGCAGATACAAGGGGAGCCGCACCTCTGACCATGAACTATGCACTGACTGCCCGAGCTGTAAACACCATTAAGTGATTGGCCTTTCCCTCCCATGTCTTGAACTTTTGTATTGAAGGAAAATGACAGCAATTGAAGGAGAACGAGGACTGTTCTGTGAGATGTCGCATTAACAAAGCCAGGGAAATTTCTTTAGTCAGTTTTAGGGCCTGGGCTAAAAAAATCAGAGGGTAGAAAATAACCTGATTAAAAGACAAGCTAAGGAAAGTAAGAAAAGCAAATTATTCCATGGATCTAGAGTAAAAGTAGCCGCTTTAACATTTCCTCAGTTGTGCATTTAAAGGTGTATGTGTAGATGACTGTGATGATCGATTAAAGGACGCATATGCTACATGTAGCCTTAAAAATATCTATTCTACACAATTTTTCAGTGCTTTGTAACATTACTCAAAATAGAATGGGCCAATAGAGTAAAAATGGTCAGGTTTTAGAGAAAGATGTAATGAATTATCACTGTGTCTGCATCCCTAAATGCTATTGCTATGTTTCAAAGTTAAATTATTTTCAACAGGTTCCGTGATGACACCATCTATAATGCTCACCTGAAGCAGCATCTATACGGGATGAAACCATTTTCATATATTCTTATTACTAACATACATGGGCATTGTGCAAGTTGTTTACAATTGTATAAAATACTGCTTTGGCAATTATAAACACAGCAATGTGGGTCTTATAAGGTTTGTGTTCTAGTGTCTTTAGCAAGTATAGATAAAATTCTCACAGCAATACTGATTCTTGAATAGACAGTCCGTCCCGATTTCTGTAGTGATATGTGGGAGGGGAGGGCCCTGAATATTGAAACCGAGACGAACTGGCATCTTCCAGAGCTGGCGAAGTTCTATACCGCACAGGGCTATCCACTGAAACTGCCGGGAGGTTATGGTCCTGAAAGGTTACGTGCTGGAAGGCTGAATATTTTGGTAAATTGCTTAAGTGGCTATGGTTGGCATCTCGACGCCATGATTTTCCCTGCACCTCAGGTCTGTATGTGTGACTAACTTCTGACCACTTTCTGTTATCTGGCAAATAATCCACTGGTGGAATGATAAAATTTGCACTCTTTGGTGACCTTGAATATCCCCCAGCACCAGTATCAACAGGAAGAACTTCTATTCGACTAGATGGGAGAACAAGAGGAGCTGGGCGGATGTAGGATTTCTCCGGGGAAGTATCCACTGACAGAGTAGAAGCATAAGGTCTCCGGGAAGGATTACTTTGTATCCCATGGCTAACCTGTGGAGACATGGCGCTGCTATTAACAGTAGGAATGTGTTTTGGAGAATTTCCATGGTAAACAGGGGGATTACTATAGGATGGTGGATGTACTGGCCCATGATCGTCTCCATCTAACTGAGGTGGGTATCTTCCGTAACTTGGAGGCTGTACTTTAAAAGTAAAATGGTTTGATACTTTTGGTGGAAAAGAACTTGGTTCAGCCTGCTTTCTTGGACTGCTGGAATAACCAAGATGCCTTGGACTCTGAGAGTAAGCCCTTTCTAGTGCTTCTTCAACAGAAGCTCCATTTTCATTTTCCGCCCCAGGTACATTGTCATACTGGGATGCATTGGAGCCACGTTTCCCTTCATCAACATCCAAAACCTTCATCTTTTGCCGTACATTCGATATTCGAGTATCAGTAGAACTTGGGATGGTGACCGTGAGCATGGAGTTTACTGATCTACTTTTACCTTCAATAGCATATTTGGCCGTTTTTTCAGCAGCTGAAATATCTGAAGGTTTATTCCATCTGGGCACAAATTCCTTTCTGACATTTGAAGTAGCATTGCTATTTTGATTAGCAGACGCATTACCATATTGCTTGGAACCATCCTGGGCAACGGATGGAAGTTTTCCTTCAACATCTGCCTCACTCTTAAGCTTTTTACTATCCTCATCCATGGACTTCCGCCGTGGCTGCCTTACTTTCTCTGGTGTACCAATTCTACTTTGATGACGAGGGGAATGCTCGTGTTTTTTGTGAGGAGACGCGCCACTTTCTCTCCTGCTGCCCGTATGGGGACTGGACGTGGCAACACTTCTTTGTCCATTGCTCAGGTGAGTTTCAGGTGGAAGTTGCCCCAAAGGTTTTTTGGGATATTCATCCTCTTTCCCTAAAGGGAAAGATACATGAGTAAGTAAAATAAATACATGAGCAAATCATATCCAATACACTGCTAATAACTACATGCTTATCAGAGGATACTAATACAAACATTTACACATGAGGTTTGATTGTTCTAAGTGCTACACATCTCACTGCTGACTATCACTACGGTCACTCTCAAGTACTCCCCTTGGGAAGCTACCCACCAATGCCAGCACCTAATCCACCCTCCAAAGCAATTTTGGACCTTTTTCTGGAATGGCCATTGCACATGGTGGCACAGGGGCAAGCTGGTGAACTGAACTGTACAGCTGCCTGTGAAGGAGTTTCTAGCCAGTAAGCCAGTAACTGTATTACAACACCCTCCCTACTCACCTGATCTCGCCCCGAATGACTTTTTCTTCACCCAGAGATAAATGAAATACAAGACATTTTGATGACAGTCAGGACATCAACAGTAATACAACAACAGCTCTGACAGCTGTTCCAGAAATTGCTTTGAAGGGCGAACTAAGCGATGGCATGGGTGCATAACTTCCCAGGGGAACTACTTTGAAGGTGACCACTGTGATATTCACCAACGAGGTACGCAGCACTTATTCTACTATGAGTTTGCCAACTTAACTGGCAGTCCTCTTACACCAGAGAATTTTAGTGGCTAAGGAGAAGAATTTTTAACTCTAACAAAAATCAAAATGTTATTAGGCAATGCATAAGTGGGAATATTTTGTAGCCTTATGATTACGACTCATAAAATTGTGCATATGTGATTTTTATATCTTCTTAAAACATTATTACAGGCTTTTTCAAGAGTGTAAAGCTGATTATACTTATTTTTATTCTTAAAACAACCCTGAGGTCACTAGTTCAACATCTTACTATTGCATTGCTTCCACTTTAATTCTACCTCAACTACAATGGCTTGAAATCTCAGTAAAAATTTTCCTATCAGCTTCAAGCAGGTCTGCCAAATTTAAAAGCCAAATTGATGACCAACTGTGGTCTTAGTCCGTACCCAAGAAGCTGATTATTATTATCTTTAGTGCCTTCCACAGTAGAATTTCATGATAAAAAGGAATAGTGCTTTCTATCTGAAAGTAAACATTCTAAAAGTATTCTATTTAAAATGAAAAGGGGGGGGGTGAACAAGAAAGGAAAAATCATATTAGACTACATTGGATACTTTTCACTTTATGTTTCAACTAGTATCAGAAAATTCATCAGGAATTAAACGAAGATTAAGTTAATTGGGTGTTCAGTAGGCAGTGTTTCAAAATTAGCCATCACAATATGCTTATCTAATACATATCTTGGAGAAGCTGGAATTCGCTAGAAAAAAGTACCATGGTTTAAGTCTTTCATCTGTTAATTATTAAACAATATACTTAAAATAATTTTTTCCTATCTTCAAACACCTGCCCACTTACCCACCCCATCCATCTAGCAAATACATACTGGGCTAAGGAGCCCTGGTGGCACAATGGTTACGGGCTTGGCTGCTAACCAAAACGTCAGCAGTTTGACCCTACTAACTGTTCTTAGAAAGCTGTGGCACTCTGATTCCGTAAAGACTTATGGCCTTGGAAATTCTAGATGGGGTGGTTCTACTCTGTCCTCTTAGGGTCACTGTGTGCCAAGCACTGTGCTAGGCAACAGCAGGTCCAACAGTGTTCGGCAAACAGGTATGGTCTTTCCTCTAACAAGGCTTACAGCCTTGGTGATTATTTTATTTCTTATCTGTATATCATAATTGTCTTAAACATATTTGAAAAAGGTGCATTATTTTCCATTAGGGTGGGGAGAATGGGAAGGGAACAATACCCTTCAAATAGAGGCTAGCAGATCCAGAATCACTGAGCTAAAAAGAGTACTTGTGCTGTTCTAATCCACTGGTTCTAAAACTTTTGAAAAGCAGACTCCTTTCTAAAACTAAATTTAATATGACCTCAATATATAAAGATAACATGAACAAAACTGCTTCAGTCAAAGAGAAGGGATTTAGGGCCCCTCCAGGTTCCAAAGAGACATCGATGTAGGTCTGCCTGTACCCGATCACTGGTAAGGCACAGATCTTACAGTGGCAGATGCTGAGTGAGAGCCAGGACCCAGGGTTTCTCCTCCCAGTTTGCTACTGTATTCCATTATGCTGTTTTCATAAAACCCTACAGAAAATTGTGATGATGCTTACGGAATTTAGTTTTACTCTGACAACATTTGTGTAAGCTTTTCAATTTATACACTTCATTTTATGCACAGAAAGCATCACAATAGGTATATATTTTGTATATTTCATTGATTAATTCAACAAATACATGTTCAGTAATTACCAGGTATACACATCGTTCTAGGAGCTGACAATACAATGACGAAACAAGCCTTTGTGGAGCTTATATTCTAGTTGTGTAAAGAACTATGAGGAAAATGAAAACAGAATAAAAACAATTAAAGTGACTGGAGGTAGGGCAGAGCAGGGAAGAGTAGCACGAACAAAGGCTCTGTGTACCTGGAGAGTACAGCCAGAGATCAGGTGGGAACAACAATCAGATCACACAGGACCTTGGAGATCACAGAAAAGACTCTGGATTTCATTCTGAGTGCAATTCTACAATTACCAGAGGCTTCTCGGTCAGCAGTTTGAATCCACCAGGTGCTCCTTGGAAGCTCTACGAAACAGGTCTACTCTTACCCATAGGGTCACTATGAGTCAGAATTAACTGGATGGCAACAGGGTTTTTTTTCTTTTGGTTTCTCAGCAGGACTATAACATGATCTGATACATATCTTAAAGCCTGCTTTAAATACTGACCTTGACTTAAAGTGTGTGATAATGATAGTAATAATAACAATAATACTCATCAGGAGCCCTGGTGGCACTGTTCAAGAGCTTGGCTGTTAACTAGAAGGCCAGCAGTTTGAATCCCCTAGCTTCTCCCCAACAAAGGCAGTTCTATTTGTCCTATAGCACTCATTAAGCACTAACATGTGTCAGTCCCTGTTAAGACAGCTGCCACATGATGTCAACAACAGGCATGTTATGTAGGTATTTGCTATCACTCATTTCACAGATCAGGAAACTGAAGCACAGACATAAACTTGCCCAAGGTCTCCCAGCTAGTAAAGCCGCAGATCCAGAACTCAAACCAGAGGTGACGCCTGGGCCTTTGGTCTTTACTCCTACACTATGTGGTACAAGTGGTGACAAGAAGCTGAGTTTTCTATATATTTTTAAGGCACAGTTCACACACTTGCTGAATGGATTAGATGTTAAATATAAGGGAATGAGTGAAAGACGGTTCCTGCTTTAAACACAGCAACAGACAATACTATTCAACAAGAGTAACAATTGTTATTTTGTAACAATATAAACTATTTTTATATCTTCTATTTCGAGATCTCCTATCGTAAATAACACAAACTCTAAAATGCCTGACATTGAGAAAAATTCTCTTTGCTTTATGAATGTTATATTTGAAATGACTCCAGGCATCCTAACTTCGCTTCTGACTAGTCAACATAGGAAGCTGTAAACAAGGTAAAAAGCCAGCCAAGTTGACTTTAAAATGTAGCCTAAGTCAAGAATATTCCAACGGCCCCACATAGTTTTGATCAGCTCTACAAATAGTTAGTTACTCAGGCTCTCCTGAGTCAGAATTAACTGGATGGCAGCTAACAACAGTGAAGACGTGAATTCCTTTCCCTGCAGGCAAATAAACCCAACACATGCAAATTATCAATAAGCTCTAAAGACCTACTGTTGATAAACTTTTATCCCCCTTCTCTCACAATTTTCTAAGGGTGGGACACAGTAATCTGAAGGGTTGGTTCAATGGCTGGTTGCTATTCCAGCCAGAAAATACTATCAGCCAATCATCAACCCTTTCAGGTTCACTGGTAGGAAGCTGATGAAAAACATAACCACTAAAAGGAACAGCAAAAGTGTGGCACCTAGAGAGTGGTTAATGCGTGCCTCCAAGATGTGCTGTTACAAGGACGAAACGGGATTAGCTGTAGAGATTCTCACGCTGAGCCCTTCAAGCTGCCCCACTTCTCTACCACTCAGTGGCTTTCTGCAGCCTGCTGATCATTACCAACTTTTTAGTTCATACGAAATAACTGAAAATGTTTTTTAAATCCTCTGTAGAAGTACTGAAAAAAGAGAAGCAGATTTCCAAATAGCTGCAGTTCTACCTTGCGTGTACACTCACGGGAAAATCAATCTATTGTGGAAAGCTTCCAATATTCCTCTTAGCCTCAAACACAGGTGCTCATTTCCGCTTTCAGTGTTTCAAACCATCATCAACTGACAATTCATGAAAATTAAATTCACTTGAAATTGGGTGTTTCAAAGGTTAGCTATCCTTAGGTGCATATCCAAATCTCAAATCTGGCTTGTCTTCCTAAGAACAAATTTTATGAACTTTACCTTTCAGCAAAAAATCACACATTTCCTATTCAGAATGACCTGTTATTGTGATTCTAGTATATTTTCAATATCAACAATGTAATGAAATGAACTACAGCAATTAAAATTTATCTTCTACAACCACCTCAAAAAGACAAGTCAACAAAGCAAACACGCGATGGAGCAATGGCCCCCAGGCACCACCACAGCCCCATGACCTGGCTTCCCGAAACTTCCATGTCTTGTTACCACCAGCCTGCCGCAGAGGATGCTCAGTTTGAGGTTGGTTTCTCAAGCGTTTTTTCTACAAACACTCAGCCATAGCCACTTCTTGATAACGACAGAAATGAAAGGGTACCCTTTTAAAGCAGGGCACCCAGCAATCTTCTATGTTTGGACGAACCAGAAGAGAGCAGAATGGTGATTACTTCCCTTTTCCTGAACACTGGAGTTGGAATGCACTCGCTGTTCTGGCAGTCACATCACACCGCTGAGCCAAGCCCCTTCTACACATAATGTTCTGCAACGTTGTTGAGCTATACACCTCTGTGACACAGTAGAAACAGCAGGATCAAATACCCTGAGTTTAAATCCTGACTCTGCCCCTACCAAACTGTGTGAACCTGAACAAGCCTGAATCTCAGCTCTCACTGTAAACGAACACAAAAATCAGACCAAACCCTTTGATGTTGAGTGGATTCCAACTCATAGTGACCCATAGGACAGAAGACAGCTGTCCTGCAGGGTTTCCAAGGAGTACCTGGTGGATTCGCACTGTTAACCTTTTCGGTTAGCAGCTGTTTTCTCTTAACCACTACACCACTAGGGAAGGTAGCAATAGCTATTTTGCAGATTTGCTACGAGGATTAGTTAATATGTGAAAAGGGCTAGCATACTTTCTGGCACGTAGCAGAAGCTTAGTAAATGGAAGTTATTAGCACATTATTATTTTACACTTAGTTACTTTTAGACAGATTCACAGTGTTTTATATTTACTCCTATCTAAGTCTGTCTTATTTTGACTCATCATTTCAATCTGAGGTCTCTTTGGAATTTAAGACTAATTATTCCTCCCAGTGTAATATCATCCACAAACCTAAATGTCATGCTATCCATGTTTTCATCCAAGTGACTGATAAAAAGTATCAAATTTGGCAGGACCAAAAATTACGTATCTTAACTTCTTTAAAATACACGAAACTCTTAAAAATCAGTGAGACATTAATTGATACCTCATCCACCAGGCGCTGACGGCACTTGGCTTATAGAAAATTAAAAAGGATGCTAACAGGAAACTAAAAAAAAAAAAAGAGCCAGTAAATTATGTCAAAAGTTATTAGGGAAACGCAAATCAAAACACTTCTAAAATTAATATCTCTCACTACTATGAATTTGGGGAAACAGCTCACATAAGCTACTTACAAGGAATCCAAATCAGCGGAATTTTCTGCAGAGTAATCTGACGACATGTATTGAAGTTTAAGGCCTCTGGGTGGTACAAATGGTTTGCACTGACGACTAACCTACAGGCTGGTGGTTCAAGCCTATTCAGTGATGCTTCATAAGAAAAACTTGGCACTCTGCTTTCATCAAGATTATAGCCAAGAAAACACTATGCAGCACTTCCACTCTGTGATGCACTGGGCTCACCAAGAGTTGGAATTGACGTGATAGCAGTTTTTTTTCATTTTTACTGAAGTTTAGGATCCAGCAATCCCACCACTGGGAACTTTTAAGGAATGTACAACACCTTTGCTATTAGGTTGCTCATACTGCACTGTTTTAGAAAACAATTATAGGGAAAAGTTTTATGTTTAATAGAGAGGATAAGTAAAATTAAATGACAATTATGGAACAAAAATATGGTGAAATAAATTATGAGCATGAAGTTATAGAAGGCTATTCCCATGTTAATATACTAAACAAATCACCAATAAAAAAAGTTAAAAACAGTATGTGCAACATGACCCCATTTATTATGAACAATATATAAGTCTATAGGTCAGCAATTTGAATCCACCAGGTGCTCCTTGGAAATTCTATAGAGTCCTATAGGGTCGCTACAAGTAGGAATCAACTCCATGGCAGTTAGTTTGGTTTTATATATGTATAGAAAAATACCTATATCCAAATCCCAGAGTGGTTGCTATTGAGCTGATTCTGACACAGTCAAACCTACAGGGCTGAGTCCCACAGGGTTCTAAGGCAGCACTTCTTGACAGGAGTGGACTGCCACACCTCTGCTGCAGAGCACTGGTGCGTGTAAACCTGTGACCTTTCAGTTAGTACCTGAATAATTTTAACCACTGTGCTACCAGGGTTCCTTAGAAAAATGACTATAAGGAATATTAAGCTGTCAACATTAGTGGTTAACCCACATACCCAAACAAAGTGGGTTTAGCTTAAGTTATTTTGCCTTTTGTTCAACCATCATATAGCTTTTTTAAAAAATTATAAATAAATATTACTTGCATATAAAAATAAAAAGTTCAAGCATAGTGAATAATCTTTTATTAGACTCCCTCTAGGATAGTAACCTGAAGCTTTGGTGTATGGCTTTAATCAATATTTTCATTATGTGTAACAGTATCATTGAGACTTTGTCAAATGCTTTCTTTTTACTCAATATACTAGGCTGACAGCACTCTTCTGGCCTGCTAAACGCTACACCTTAAAAAAAAAAAAAAATGAACCTCAAGTATGACATTCTTAGTGAAGCTCTCTAAATTCATTCTTGTAATGATCAATTTATTGATTCTTGCCTCGGACAGACATGTTTACTGGCCTATGATGTACATTATCTAAGTTTTCTATCTTTGAAATGTGGAAACAATGATTTCTCATCTCCACTCTTGAAACACTTTTTTTAGTTCCACACTTTTTTAAAGATCATGGGCATATAGGAACCTCATCTGCAAGTTCACCTAGTCAAATGGAATTTCTCCTTCCAGGGCACATTTACTCAGATTAAGTAGCTGGTGTCTTAGTCACAACTTGCCCTGATTTGGCTTCAAGTTCCTCTTATACTTGAATCTTCTCATTCTAAAGCATCTTTTTACTGAAAAGACGGAAACACAGCATTAACTGAAATAGGGTCTACTTCTCTCAGCCAGACATAAAAAAAATAAACAAAAAAACCCACTGCTGTTGAGTCAATTCCGACTCACAGCAACTCTACAATACAGAGTAGAACTGTCCCATGGGATTTCCAAGGAGGAGCAGTCAGATTCAAACTGCCGACCTTGTGGTTAGCAGCCAAATGCTGAACTACTCTACCACCAGGACTTCAAAGAACCTCATGGATCTTCTCAAAGAGAGAAAACCCTGTGCCTGCCTTGGTTATACGGTCAGGGTAGAGCAAAGAGGATACAGATGTGAGCAAGGAGGCAGTGGGGTGCGACCAAAGAGATTAACAAAGGCCAAGGGAGTGGAAGTGAACAGACAAAAACCTTTAGAATGGGAATGGAAGGAAAGGTGTGGTGAGTGAGGAAAGAAGACCAGAGAAAGCTGAATATCCTTGGGGAAAACATTACCACGGCACAGACAGTCCCTTGGGTATAATATGCAGAGAATTTCATTCTGAATTTTTTAGATGCAGAAAGGGTATGTTATCAGTGAAGACGAACAGGACACAGTAAAATGTGATCTGAGGGATCTAAGGCATATATATCTCAGGAGAAGGAATAAAAATTACTGAAGAGGAAGTAATGGAGAAACTGAGGTGACAGTAATTTCATGCAAGAAACAAAATGGAAAAATATGTGTCCCATATAAGTGGGAAATTTAATTTTTCAATATAAAGGTTAAGAAAAAGAGTCAACTTACATTTAACACTACTTTATAATCAAGTCATTACAGAAATTCCTCTCTCAGGAAGAGTCATTAATAGTCTATGCACCTAGACAGCACATCAGAACTAAAAGAAAATTTCCCTGTTTTCTAAACAGACAAGAGTCTAAAATCCACATTCGTTTACAAAAACACAAACAAAAATACAGTGATTGTTCTAAAATATTTCATAAAGAAAAATTTAAGGTAGCCAACAATGCATTTCCATTTACTTCAAGTCGAACATAATCTATACACAGTGGGAGCTATACCTTTACTTCCTCAGTATTTCTTCTTACAGTATCTAAAACAGTAATAGAATTATAAGTACAGTGCTGATAAAATGCTCATTGTGTATATTTATATTAACTAGAGTACTGGGATACTGTTCACGTTAACAGTTCAGAAACATAATAGCTATAAATACTCAAGATCCATTCAGTTAAGAAACTAGACACAGAAGGTTTGGAAAACAACAGAAACAAGTATGGACAAAATGGCACTGCACCTAATTCATTCCTAAATGACAATCTCTCATTAAGTACTAGGATTCTCTAAGAAATACATGGAAAATACCACACATACACACAAAAACTTACAGAAGATAGCCTCTTTGCCACCATAAAGATTTTCAATCAGGAAAGAGGAAGGTAAGGTAATTTGAAAAAGGTGGTAGACAAGGATAAAAGAAGGAGCCTCCTAAAATATAAGCACTTAAAAAAAAGAAAGAAAAATCAGTTCCTCTGAATCTTAAAAAAAAATACAGCCACTTAAGACTAGGAGGCCCTGCATAGTGCTAACTAGGGGTACAGGTAAGGGGGGGTCACAGGTACCAGGACCAGCCTGCAGTACTGGATTTGCTTTATTTAAAATAACCCTGTTGACATCTAGTTTTTACAGTGATATTCAGCAGGGAGCATGTTAATACAAATGAATGGAATTAATATATGGCTTATGATACCAGCATCAACATTTGTCTTCAATAAATATTTGTCAATTCATAATACTGTTGGATTATGCCATACACAAATCACTCTCATATTGGCCAACACCTCTCTGAACAATGTAAAATTATCAGTAACTCAACAGTGACCAAATGTACAGATGTTGTTTGCATTTTAGTAAAGGTCAAAGGTCCTCAGGGCACCACTGTCTGATGGAAGAGGACAGTGTCTCTCTCAAGAGGAGGTGGCCTGAGTGAAGAGAGTAAGAGAAGTGAGAAAGAAGGAGGGAGGGAGAAGAGAAGGGGAATGCTACTGGGTCAATAAAGGAGAGGGCCGGGAAGAGCAGAAACGGAAGCAGGGAGGACGAGGAACTGTGAAGGCTGAAAATGGAGATGACTACCAGGAACCCATGAGCAGCGCATCTCCCTTCCTGGAGGCAGCTGTAACTCTCATGTCTGAGTGGAGACTCCTTCATATTTCATGGAAAACAGACAGGGCAGGGGCCTCATAATTCCAACAGCAGCACTGAAATGCAAGGATTGTACCCAGGCAATCTGGTAGCAGTAATTATGAAATCCAGAAGAAAAAGAAAGGAAATTCTTTTTTTTGAAGATTAACTAATTATCACTGCACAAAAGATATGCTATAAGATCCTGTAAAAAGAATAAGTGCCATTATCTGTAATATTTTCATATGTAATAAGTATGCACTGTTGTTTTTTCCTTTTCCACAAAAATAAATCCAAATAAAGCACTAAATTTTTTGTACAATCTTTTCTCATGTCTATCTCAACCTACTTTAAGTACCATCTACATACATCTCACATACATACATTCATGTACACACAAGCACACATTTACAAATACTGCTCTACATGGTCTTTGTTCGGCTTAAAAACCTCCTTTCACCCTTAAGCAATTAAGTGCAATTAAAAGATTGAGGAATAACTGATATCAAAACAGAAGACTATATAAATAGGTAGGAAACATTAATATTCACTACTTTCATCCTGGCCTTCTTTCAAAAGCAATAATCAAGGTTTTGTACATCCTACAATAGCTAGCTAGCTTCATACCTAAAATTTTATTCTTTTCTTCCTTCCCTGAAAATATGGGCATGGTAGGGTGGTCAAGAGTTTGGCTGCTAGCCAAGAGGTTGGCAACTGGAATCCAACAGCTCCTCCTGGAACCCCATGGGGCAGTTCTACCCTGTCTGTCCTACAGGGTTGCCGAGTCAGAATCAACTCGATGGCAATGGATAAAGGAGGAATTACTGCCTAACTCTTTAAAAGGTAGGTGTCTTCATTACCTAGTGTTGCTATAGCAGAAATACAAGTAAATTGTCTTTAACAAAAGAGAAGTTTATTCCTTCACAGTCTAGGAGCCTAGAAATCCTAATTCAGGGTACCAGCTCCAAGGGAAGTCTTCTCCCTCTGTTGGCTATCAGAAGGAACTTGTTTGTTAGTGGCATGAGGTCCCCCATGTCTCTCTGCTGATTTCTGTCTTTTGTATCCCCAAAGAGACTGACTTAATACACAACCTAATCCTGTACGTTGACTCCTGCCTCATTAACGTAACTGTCTCTAATTGTCTCATTAACATCAGAGAGGTAGGATTTCCAACACATAGAAAAATCACATCGGATCACAAAATGTTGGGCGATCATACAATATTGGGAATCACGGCCCTGCCAAGGTGACACACATTTGGGGGCAACATAATTCAAACCGTAACAGTTGGAAAACATGCCAATTTCTACTACATATAACATGGGTCACTTCTGTGAAAATATCACATTAATAATTTTAGTTACCAGTGTTCAATCACATAGTTGGAGAGTAATTTACTGTTAGTGCCAACAACTAGAACAATAGGCTCAATAAAAGAAAATATAACTTGATACAATTCAGAACAAAGGAAAATGTTATTAGTTGGCTTAGCTTATATAAAATTGTTTTTTCCTTAAAAATAAAAAAGGCCAACAAAAATACTTAATCATCCCTAAAAGATAGTCCCTTTGAAAGGTCACAGCTTTCATCTTACTCAAGCCTATGTCACCACCCAGTGGATGCTACATGCAACTACCAGACCTAAAGATTACATAATCACCTTAGAAGGCATTAACAGCTTTCTGGACCCACCAAGAGACATATAATTACAGCAAAGTGCTCTAAGTGCTCTCTCACGGGCAACATTCTACTTTTAATGTTCAGTAAGAGAATATACGTACTCAGACTGTTTTAACAGTTTTCAGTAAGAAATGATGGGGCCACTGTCAGAAAAATTATTCTGGGAAAGAGCCATCTTGGTAGGAAGGTCTTGTTCCCTTTCAGACCAAATACTAAGTCCAAGTACGTTTTAAAATACTCTCGCTAAGCTACTGGTGTCAAATTTATAAATGAAAAATCAAATGGTGATATTTCTGTTCAATGAATTATCAGCCAGAATAATACACAATTCAAAGCTTCAATAAGCTTAGTAAAAGAAAAGAAATAAAGCTGGTCTATGAAATTTCAATTATAGTAAACAAATGAACAAAACAACTCCAAAAATTTACTATAGTAGGTTTACAAGCTTCACTTTGTTCCTAAAGGCTAAACCCAAAACACAAAGGATACAGAAAGAAGACAATTATGTAAGTACATTTCTCAACATAAAACTATATAATGTCACATAAATTCAACAGGTCTTCAAGAAGTAATTGTTTAAATGTATCTTTGTGTTTCCCCCTAGATTTTCAATATGAACACAACACACATTTCATAAATGTCACAGACCAGCTTTATTTCTTTTCTTTTACTAAGTTTACTGTAAGAAGCTTTGAATTGTGTATTCTTCTGGCTGATAATTCATCGAACAGAAATATCACCATTTGATTTTTCATGTATAAATTTGACACCAGTAGCTTAGCGAGAGTATTTTAAAACTTACTTGGACTTAGTATTTGGTCTGAAAGGGAACAAGACCTTCCTACCAAGATGGCTCTTTCCCAGAATAATTTTTCTGACAGTGGCCCCATCATTTCCTACTGAAATGTAAACTCATGTAAAACCCCCAAAAGTGCAACAGAGATTTTTTTAACTAACATACAATAATACTGATTTGTATGTGTATGAAGCCCAACAATTAAGTCTGTGAACTTAATTGTTCTAAGTGCTACATACCTCACTGCTGAATATTGCTATGATCACGTTTGAAGTACTCCCCTTGAGAAGCTATGCACTGATGCCTGCAATTCTAGGACTCTTTCTGGAATGGCCATTGTGTATGGTGGCAAATTAGTGGACTTTTGTATAGTTGTCTGCAAAGGAGTTAAACAAGTAACTCTATTGGAACACCCTCCCTACTCACCTGATCTGCCCCCTAGTGACTTTCTTCTTTACCAGAAGATTAAGGAAATATTGAAAGGAAGACATTTTGATGACATTCAGGACATCATGTGTAACATGATGACAGCTCTGATGGCCATTTCAGAAGAAAGAGTTTAAAAACTGCTCTGAAGGGTGGACTGGGTGCATATCTTCCCAGAAGGAGTACTTCAAAGTTGACCATAGCGATACTCAGCAATGATGCATGCAGCACTTTTTCTAGGATGAGTTCACAAACTTAACTGGCAGTTCTTGTACGTCCATGTCTACAACTTTTAACATATATATGAATTGAAGCAAGCATTATCTAAATGAGGATACAGAAAAGTTCCATTGCCCCAAAAGCCTTCCTTTTGTAGAC
Source organism: Heterohyrax brucei (assembly GCA_028571685.1). Classification (NCBI taxonomy): domain Eukaryota; kingdom Metazoa; phylum Chordata; class Mammalia; order Hyracoidea; family Procaviidae; genus Heterohyrax; species Heterohyrax brucei. The sequence goes on along the minus strand of CM053142.1, from coordinate 48,595,942 downwards.
AGTAGGCTTTTATTACTTAAAAAAATACATTAGTACTTCATTGATTCATTCAGAAAATATTGATGGAGTGCCACTATATGCCAGGCACTGTACTAGGTGCTGGGGATAAAAGGATATAGTCACTATCAAGGAACTTATCCACGCAGAAACATAAAGACTGACAAGTAGCAAGGCACTGTAAGTATGAGGGTGGAAGCAGTACAGGCGAAGAGTTCAGGCAGAATATATAAAAAAAAAACAAAAAACAAAATCTGTTGCTATCAAGTTGATTCCAACTCATAACAACCCTATAGGACGGACAGAGAACTGCCCCACAGAGCTTACAAAGAGCACTTGGTGGATCAGAAGTACCAACTTTTTGGTCAGCTGTAGTATTGAACCACTATGCCATCAGGACTTCCCAGGCACAACATGCAAGTGCTCAATTCTCTGGCTGTGGGCAAGTTAGACACTGGCTGAGAAGGCTTCAGGAAAGAGGTGACGCTTAATTCAAGTTGTGAAAACTAAGAGGAGTGGAAGAAGACAAGGGCATTCACAGGGGAAAATCATCAGAGGCATGGTTGGAGGAAGAAGCATATTCAGAGGCAAAGAAATGTGAAACACATGGCACACTAGAACTGCAAACTGTAAAGAGTAGTAGCGAGTATGGTACACTGTCCTGCACTTTGGAAGCAGGTCTGGGTTCGACTATTATGTCTATTCTTTACTAGCTGTACGCCTTTGAACAAGTAGTTAACTTTGAAGTCTAAGTTTCCTCATCTGTAAACTACTAATTATAATACTGATAAACTGGAGCTACAAGTTAGCTAACACTACAAATGCTCTTCAAAATCAAAATAATTGCCATTTAATGCAAGAATTATGGCCCTACAGATGAGAAACAAATTAAAAGAACACAAGAATCCATATCAGGTTTAAGATATTCAAAGATAAAAGACCAAAGAAATGTTAAATCCATTCATGTGATAATCCTCCTTGGTGAGAAGACACAGACATCATTACAGACAGTAGAGAATTCAGTAATACGTTACTTGAATAGAAGACAGCTGGACTGCGTGACTAAAACATTTGATGAGCAGCAATCTGGCAAAAGAAAGACACTCAGCCTGACAGTTGGGGCCACAGATGAGAATTCAGTTGGAGGCCCCTCTCATATTTCAACTAACTGAGAAACTACTAAATCTGTCTGGAAAAATGCCTTTTAATTTCAGAAGATTTAGAATTAGATACAGAAAATCTTAAGAATATGAAATCTTAATTGTTTTTTCTGAGCTAAGGAATCTGTTTATATTGAGTAATCCCTGCATCATGCCCACTGCAGTCACTGTGTCAACGCACCCTGCTGAGGATCTTCCTCTTTTTCACTGACCCTCTACCTTACTTACCAAGCATGATGTCCTTCTCCAGGGATTGATCCCTCTTGACAACATGTCCCAAGTATATAAGATGTAGTCCTGCCATCCTTGCTTCTAAGGAGTACTATGGTTGTACTTCTTCCAAAACAGATGTTTGTTCTTTTGACAGTCCATGGTATGTTCAATATTCTCCAACACCACAAGTCAAAGGTATCAATTCGTCTTCTGTCTTCCTGCTTCACTGTCCAGCTTTCACATGCATATATAGCAACTGAAAATGCCATGGCCTGGGTCAGGCATACCTTAGTCATCAAGAAGGTGCTATCTTTAGTTTTTAATACTTTAAAAAAGAGGTCTTCTGTAGCAGATTTGCCCAGTGCAGTGCGTCCTGATTTCCTGACTGTTGCTTCCATGGGTGTTGATTGTAAAATGAAATCCTTGACAATGTCAACCCTTTCTCCATTTATCATGATGTTGCTTACTGGTCCAGTTTTGTGGATTTTTGTTTCCATGATGCTGAGGGATAATTCATACTGAGGGCTGTGGTCTATGATCTTCATCAGTAAGTGTTTCAAGTCCTCTTCACTTTAAGCAAGGCTGCATCATCTGCACAATGCAGTACATTAATGAGTCTTCCTCCAATCCTGAAGCTGTGTTCTTGATATAGTCTAGCTTCTCAAATTACATGATAGGCATTCAGACTGAACAGCTATGGCAAAAGGATACCACCCTGATGCACGCCTTTCCTGACTTTACACCATGTAGTATCCCCTTGTTCTGTTTGAATGACTGCCTCTTGATCTATGTACAGATTCCTCATGAGCACAATTAAGTATTCTGGAATTCTCATTCCCCAAAATGTTATTCATCATATGTTATGATCCACACAATTGGATACCTTTGCATAGTTAATAAAACAGAAGTAAAAGTTGTTCTGGTATTCTTTGTTTTCAGCCAAGATCCATCTGACATCAGCAACGTTATTTCCGGTTTCACATCCTCCTCTGAATTCAACTTGAATTTCTGGGAGTCCTCTGTCAATATACTGCTGGAGCAGCTTTTGAATGCCCCTTAGTGAAATTTTACTTCTATGTCATATTAATGATATCTTTTGATATTTTCTGTATCTGGCTAGATCACCTTTCTTGTGAACAAGCATAAATACAGATGTCTTCCAGATGCTTGGCCAAGTAGCATAGACAAATGAGCACTTCTAGCCCTGTAACCATTTGTTGAAATATCTTAATTGATATTCCATCAATTCTTGGAGCCTTATTTTTCACCAGTGCCTTCAATGATGTGTTCAGTCTGTCAAATCTATTCTTGAGATGGTCTCTAAATTCAGGTGGAATATACTCAAGGTTATACTTGGCTCTTGCGGACTTTTTCTGATTTTCTTCAGTTTCAACTTGAATTTATATACAAGGAATTGTGGTCTGTGCTGCAGGTGGCATGTGGCCTTCTTCTGAATGATGATATTGAGCTTTTCCATCATGTCTTTCCACAGATGTCGTTGACTTGACTTGTGTGTTCTATCTGGCAAAGTCGATGTATACAGCTGCTGTTTATGTTGGTGAAAAAAAGTATACACAGTGAAGTCACTGGCCTTGTAAAATTCTATCATGCAATCGTTGGCATCGTTTTTATCACCAAGGCCATATTTTCTAACCACCAATCCTTCTTAGCTTCCAACTGCTGCATTCCAAACACCAATAATTAACAATGCATGCTGATCACATTTGATCAATTTCAGACTGAAGAAGTTGGTAAAAATCTTCAATTTCTTCAGGATATATCTTAAAGCGTTCTCTTAGATGATGAAGACACCATTCTTCTTTAAGCTATAATCTTAGGCATAGCAGATCATATAGTTGTCTAATTCAAAATGGTGACAACCAGTCCATTTCAGCTCACTAATACCTAGGATATTAATGTTTATGCATTCTACATCATTTCTGATATCCAATTTTCCTAGACTCAAACTGTGTACATTTTATGTCCTGATTATCAATGGATTTCTACAGCTATCTTGTCCCATTATGAGTACTGCAACATCAGCAACTGAAGGTCTCAAAAGCTTAACTCCATCCACATCATTAAGGGGGCAGCTCTTCCCTAGTCATCTTTTAAGTGCCTTCCAACCTGAGAGGCTCATTTTCTGGCACTATTTCAGACAATATTCGGCTGCTACTTATAACATTTTCACTGGCTAATTCTTTTCAGAAGTAAACTGCTGTGTCCTTCTTCCTAGTTTGTCTTAGAAATCTGTCTGCATGGGTGACTCACTTGTATCTGAGTATTGGTGGCATAACTTCCAGAAACACAGCAACACACAACCCTCCACTGTACAACAAACTGACATACATGTTGGGGTAAAGGAACTTATGGTTTAGTAAACTCTTATGTTTGAACTAATTAGGGGGGCAGAGTCAAGATGGCAGATTACGCACACATCTCCCTATATCCCTCTGGAAATCAAGACCTGAACTGATAATCAAACAGAGCCTTCTGACCACCTTATCAGTCCCAGGACATGGCACAGGGCTGTTAATTTGGACTTTATACCACTGAGTGAAAAACCTCCTCTCTTTCATTAACTCCCGCTCCTGGCTAGCCTTGGCTCTCATGGACTGAAGGTAAACGCACCATTTTTATTTTGTTTTTTCTCTGTCTTGGCCGGTGGGCGGAGCTGGGTCTCACCTAGTGGCTAGACTGAGACGCAATGCTTGGGGGGATAGACAGGCGAAATTCCCATATTTTGAGAGCCAGGCTTAGGCCTCTGTTAATCTAGCCACTTGGGGCCTGTCTTTTTATCAGTGCCACAGCAGGGTATGTATGGAATCGCACTGTCAGTGTGCGTGATGCCATGTTGGATACGGAGATTTTAGCAGGACCTAACTCTTAGCCTGGGAGCCAGCACCTGCAAAGAGGACAGGCCTTCTCCAACAGAAAAGCAGTAATTTACACAGTGTCGCCTACGGTGGGGGCCCCGCAACAGAAGCAGAGGAATCACTACCTCTCGGCACCTTTAGCCCCTCTGTCTGCTGCCTGTGTGGAGGGCGCCACCTTGGATTTGGTGGCCGTAGCTGGACCTAATTCTTATCTTGGGAGACAGAGCCTGCCCACAGGAGAGCATAGCTTACACAGTGTCACCTAAAGCTGGGCCCTGTCATCAGAGACCAACAGGGCTGTAGCATTGTTGTATTCTGAACTAGTTTGTACCATCTGGGGCTGGACATAGAGGTGCTCACTTTGCCAGTTGGGAAGAGGGACCTCTATACCTGAAAACCTGACTGACTTGAGAAGTGGTCAGATACCTTTTGCTTTACATTTTAAGTCAGCCTAGAGAAACATCTGCAGTCCATCCTCCCAGTATCTCTTCCAGCCTCTACTTACTCACATGGGACCCAAAAAGCAACAGACACTTGTGGCATACAAGAAATCATCCATGGCTTCAGAAGGCTCCCAAACAAAACAACCAAGGAGTTTTCCAGATGAAGAAACTTTTATGAAAGCATCAGGAAGTGAATATAAAATGATTATATACAGAGCCCTTCTAGACCTTATACAAAATGCAGCAGAACAAAAGGAAAAATTAAACAAGCTGTTTGATCTGATGGAACACCAGTACTCTGAAATCCAACAGATCAAGAACAAAATCAAAGACATAGAAAGTTCCATGCAAAGCCAAGAAAACAGAATGGAACAAATGGAAAAAAGAATTTCTGACTTGGAAGACAGAGCTCTTGATGCCAGCGTCTACAAGCAGAAATCAGAAAAAAAGAAAGAAGAAAAATGAAGAAGCATTAAGAAGCATGTGGGACTCTATTAAGAGGAACAACCTTCAATTAACTGAACTAATTAGATTCACAAATTATTTTTAAGGACTCAGGCGTTCTGGTTTTGTTTTCTCATCATGGTAAAATATCTCATACTGCCCAACAGTTTCCAAAAAGCTCTTGGTAGATCTGAACATAAAATTCATCATTTAAACTACTTTCACGTGTATAATCCGGTGGCATTAATTATACTGGACGTTGTGCAAAGATATGACTATTTGTTTCCAAAACTTTGTATCACCTCAAACAGAAACTCATTAATCAACTCCCAACTCCTACTTTCCCCAGCCCACGGTAACCATTAATCTGCTTTCCATATTTATGCATTTGTCTATTCTAGATGTTTCATAGAAATGGGACTGTACACTATTTGTCTTCTCTCTATGGCTTATTTCATTACTGTAATGTTTTCAAGGTTCATCAGTGTCACAGAATGTATTAGAACTGCATTTGTTTTTACAGCAGAGCAATGGTACACTGATATACAAAAGGTTTTGTCTTTAAATAAAACTGGTATATTTAAAAGAAGTTGGATATATTCAATTTATAAATGCAACTCAAAACGTTTGCAGGAGTTACTGTTTGTAAATATCACCAAATATTAATTAAAAACCTTGTAAAAGGTAATGCTAAAACTTGTTAGATTTGAAAACAGTATACTAACCTTTGTCAGCTAAACTTAAAACCTTAAGAAACAACTCAGTTTCTGAGTTAACTTTAATAAATCAAATACTAATTTTTAAAAACCTAGATAATCGCAGAATAATCTTTTTTGTGTGTGTGCACAGAAAAACTGTCCTTGAGGAAAACAACAAAATAACTTGCATTTACAAACTACCTATGCCAAAGGGCACATTGAAAAAATTAAGTGAGTTAATATTAGCGTATAAAGTATTTAGCAAGGAGTCTGTCAGGTAAAACTCAGTAAATCTGTTGTTAAATGTTGGTTAAAAGCAAGTGGGGAGGTGAGGTGGTGGGGGTGGAAGGCAATCCCAGCTGGGGAAGCAGTAAGAAGCCAGGGCACAAAAATCTTTTATGTCCAACTAAAAAGTCAGGATTTTGTCCTAAAAGCACAAGATCACTCTGGCACCAAGACAAGGTAGGTGGAATCAAGGACTCCAGTTCTAATGACATAGCTCTACTAGGGAAGCTGAATAGCAGAGAGAAATTAAGAATCAAAAGAAATACCGGAACTGGTGGCTCAGTGGACTGCTAATAAGCGGGGAAGCAGGAGAAGGAATAAACTTTTACTTAAGTAGATGGGTGAACACTGAATACTTTACCATGATACGAAGAACAGAGGTGGGATAGGAAAAAATTTTGAGGGTGGGTGGAAAGATCATTAATTCAGGTTTAGACACTGAGTTTGAAGGGTCTGAGGGGCAAGCAGTGAAGAAGCCCACTTAAAACTCTTGGCTGAATACATCTGGAACTCAGAGGGTCCCAGAAGAAAGATATGGGATGGAGGTACAGATGTGGAAGTCTTTGAGATGACTGTTGTAATCGTAGGAAATGATGAAATCATCTGAGGAAAGAAAGCATGTATAATAGAAACAGGGCAAGAGACACAACTTGAGACAGGTCATTTAAAAGATGATCTGAAGAAAAGAAACTAGTGAAAGTAAACGGGGAGGAATAGTTAGAGAGGCACAGATAGTGGCAAGGCTCAGAGCAATTATGTGGAACCTAGTGTGACATAACGCCAGGTAATTAACATTTCTTGTAATGAACAAAAAGCGCTGCTATGCATAAGCACAAGTGAATACTTTCCAGGTATCATCAAAATTTCTGAATACCAAACACTAAGAACTTCTACAAAGAGAAAACACAATACTGAAGCTAGCAAAGTTTGTTTCCCATAGAGCAACAAAACAGAAATTCCAAATTTTTCTTGGGGAAAAAAACAAACATGTATATCAAGAGCCAGAAGCAACAAAATTCTTTCTTAAAAAGGCTCCTGCAGTGTCACATTTCTGATACCTAAAGTAAGAAGTAAACATTGGAGCGTCTCTTTGAGAAAATGTTTCTCTTAATTCTTCTACACAGGTCACCAACTATCACTTTTGGTCAAACTGTCAGCCAGTTTGGCTACAGGGGCTTAGTAGAGACTTTCTGACCAGAAAAAACTTGGTGGTGCAGTGGTTAAGTACTACATCTGCTAGCCAAAAGGTCGGCAGTTCAAATACACCAGAAGCTCCCTGAAACTCTGTGCAGCAGTTCTACTCTGTCCATAGAGTTGCTATGAGTCAGAACTGACTTGATGGCAGCGGGTTTGTTTTTTTTGTTTTCTCACCAGAATGACCTCTACCAGTTGTCAATAACTCTGTCAAATGGCTTCAGGTGAACAGCAGATAGCTGAGGATATTAAAGGAATATTTCTATCTAAAGATCACTGGCCAGAGTAGATATGAAACAAGCTATTTTAATCATGTTAATACTTCAACTGTCAACTAAAAATTCTTTTATTTACACTGAGATCTTCAGGGTTGATTTGCATTAAGAGATAACGGGCTAAAATTTCTTAAGTGTTTTACACATGCCTATTATCAGTAGTGGTCAAAATGAAGGCATCACAGAGTGAATTAATACAGCAAAACAACACAGGGCCACACAAAAATGGCTGGAAACCACATCAGCAACGTAAAGACAAGACTTGATACACAATAAACACAGACTAAAACTGCAATGACACAAGGATAAATATTGTCCTAACTCAAGAAATACAATAAAATTTTAAATAAGAAGAATTTCCTAAAAATAATTAAGAAACAAAAACAAAAACTGAGGCATGGTGTATCCCAAGAAAATCTGATAATGAAAAACTACCAGTGAGGCACAGCCTGATACACTGACAGAATTTCAGAGATAATGTGACCAGTACCCAGGAAGGAAAAACACATAAATCATCTACAACTATAAGGAAGGAAGATCAGGCTGGCCTCAGACTTCTCCAAAGCTGTGCAGAAGACCTGTACACTATAGCAGCTAAGAGAGGAGAATTTGGAGCCAGACTACCTGAATCAAATTGGGGTTCTTCCATCTACTAGATATAAGACCTTGGGCAAATCACTGAAACTCTGTACCTCTGTTTGCTCATCTGCAATGTGGGAATAATAATAGTGTTTACCCCACAGGGTTATATGAGGATTAAATATGTTAATATATGTAAAAAACCTACAGAATTACAGAACAGTGCCTGGCACAGATAAGTGTTAGTGATCATTATAAACTATTTTAAATAACACTATATTGGTAAATACTGAAAAACAGGTACCCTCACACATTGCTGGTGAGAATGTGAAATTGGTAAAAGCTTTAAACAGTGCAACTTAGCCATACGTATCAAAATCTAAAATACATTTTTACCTAATAGTTTCACTTCTAGAAATTTATCATGCAGATATACTTGCGGAATGTTATGAAAATTTTAACGACAGCATTGATTTCAACAGAAAAAAGGATAATTTAAATGTCCATTGATAGGGAACTTACTGGGTTAACTAGAATGCATGAATACAATTAATTACTATGCAGCTGACAGATCCAAAAAAAAAAAAAAAAAAAAAAACAAACCAAATTCACTGCTGTTGAGCTGATTCCAATTCACAGTGACTCTACAGGACATATCAGAACTGCCCCAAAGAGTTTCCAAGGAGCACCTGGTGGATTTGAACTGCTGACCTTTGGATTGGAGCCACAGTACTTAACCTTGCAGGACAGAACAGAAGTGCCCACAGGGTTCCTCAGGAGTGCTTGGTCAATTTGAACTGCCAACCTTTTGGTTAGCTTCTAAGCTCTTAACCAGTGTACTACAGGGCTCCAGGTATAAAGAGGTCAGATTATATTCTCAGTCCAAAACACAGTAATAGTAGAAATGAACACTATTAACACTGCTATCCAATATCGTACCTGAGTTACCAATCAAAGAAATATGGTAAGAAAAAGAAACAAGAGATGTAATTTTAGAAAGGAAGAGGCAAAAATGTCATCACAATACATCTTTATATACACACAAGACAATTAAGAATGTATAAAAGGTAAAACAAAACTCCATTCACAAAAGCAACAAAACAAAGAATTCTTATGAACAAGCCTAATAAGAAATACATAGAATTTATAAATTTATAAAAATAGGTGAAAGATACATAAAAGTTAGCCTAAATGAATGAAAAGTTCATGAATAAGAACACAATTCTGAGAAACTTTAATTCTCCCTAATTAATTGCTTCTATCATATCCCAATAAAATCCCTATTACATATCATAGAAATTAAAACACTGCTATTTGTACAGGAGTAGACCAAGGGAAAGCCTGGTAGAGTAGTGGTTAAGAGCTACGGCTACCAACCAGAAGAGCAGCAGTTCAAATCCCCTGCGCACTCCTGAGAAACCCCATGGGAGAGCTCTACTCTATCACTTAGTGTCACTATGCATCAGAATCAACTCAGTGGCAAAGGGTTTGGGTATTTTTCTTTCTTTTTTTGGTCTTCAGACCAAGAAGACAAACTGATCAATAGAATGGAACAAGCATGAGAGAATCAGACAAGCATATAAAGACAATTTATGATAACTACAGTTATCTTGATGGGAAAACGAAAAGCTATTCGAAAACAGGTACTCAGAAAACTGGCTAGTATTTAGCAAAATACACTTAGATCTATTCCTCAACAAACCCTGCTCTCCACATTTGTTGTTGTTGTTAGGTGCCATCATGTTGCTTCCAACTCACAGCAACCCTATGTACAAAAGAACCAAACACTGCCTGATCCTGTATCATATCCGCAATCGTTTCCATGATTAAGTCTATTGTCACAGCCACTGTGTCAATGCATCTTGTTGAGAGCCTTCCTCTTTTTCACTGAATGTCTACTTTTCCAAGCATTATGTCATTCTCCAGGGATTGATACCTCCTGTGAACATGTTGAAAGCATGTAAGACATAGTCTGGCCACCCCTGCTTCTAAGGAGCACTCTACTTGTACTTTGCCCGAGACAAATCTGTTCAATCTCTTGGAAGTCCATCATATAGCCAACATTCTTCCCCAATACCACAATTCAAAGGCATCAGTTCTTCTGCATTCTTTATTCATTTTTGAAAGCATATGATGCTATGGAAATACCACAGCTTGGGTAGGCACACTTTAGTCTTTAAAATGACATCTTTACTTTTCAACAGTTTAAAGAAGTCTTTTGCAGCAGATTTGCCCAGTGCAGTGTATCTTTTGATTTGTCTGACTGCTGCTTCCAGACATGTTTACTGTGGACCCAAGTAAAATAAAATCCTTGAAAACTTCAATTTTTTTCTCTATTTATCATGATGCTGCTTATTGGTCCAGTTGTACAAATTTTTGTTATATGGTGAAGTGTAATCCATACTGAAGGCTGTGGTCTTTGATCTTCATCAGTAAGTATTCTAAGTCTTCCCTACTTTCAGTAAGCACGGCTCTGTCATCTGCATAATGCAGAGTGTTAAGGAATCTTCTGTCAGTCCTGATGCCCCACTCTTCCTCATGGTCTAGCTTCAAGGAATATTTCTTTGGTATACAGCCAAAGTACAGTGAAAGGATACAACCAGCATATACCTTTCTTGGCTTTAAACTATGCAGTATCCTCTTGTTCTGTTCAAACAACTGCCTCTTTATCCATGTACAGATTCCTCAAGAACACAATTTAAGTCTTCTGAAATTCCCACTCTCCATAGTGTTATTCATAATCTGTTATGATTCACACAGCTGAATGCCTTTGCATAGTCAGTAAAACACAAGCAAACATCTTTCTGGTATTCTGTGCTTTCTGTCAAGACCCATCTGACATCAGCAATGATATCCCCAGTTCCACGTCCTCCTCTGAATTCAGCCTGAATTTCTGGCAGCTCACTGTCAATATACTGCTGGAGTTGCTTCTGAATGTTCTTTAGTAAAATTTTATTTGTGTGTGACAGTAAAGATATTATTCAGTAATTTTCACATTTGGTTGAATTACCTTTCTTGGGAATGGGTGTAAGTATGGATCTCTTCCAGTTGGTTGGCCAGGTGGCTGTCCTCCAAGTTTCTTGGCATAGAAGGTGAGCACGTAGAGCACGGTATCTGTTCAAATATGTCAAATGATAGTCCATCCATTCCTGGAGCCTTGTTCTTCACCAATGCCTTCAACATAGCTTCAACTTCTTCCTTTGGTATTGGCTCTTGACAACATATACCTTCTGAAATGGTTGAGAACTGATCAATTCTTCTTAGTATAATAACTCTATGTATTCCTTCCATCTTCTTTTGATGGTTCCTGTGTCATTTAATATTTTCCCTACAGAATCCTTCATTATTGAAAATCAAGGCTTGAATATTTATTCAGTTCTTTCAGATTGAGAAATGTAGAGTGTTCTTCTGCTCACTATACACACATACTAATTCCTGACAAATAAAAAAACTAAGTGAAATGTTAAACTGCAAACATTATCAGAAGAAAGAATAATTAAAAAATTTAATAAGATTTAAGACAGGGAAGAAGCCCCGGATAAGTAAGGTACTACTAAAGAAGAAGAACACACTGGGAGGCCTCTCATTGGCCGACCTTAGAACATACTACACTGCCACAGTGGTCCAAACAGCCTGGTACTGGTACAAGAACAGACAGATGGATCAATGGAACAGAATCGAGACCCCAGAGATGACACCATCTGCCTATGAACAGTTGATATTCGACAAAGGCCCTAAGGCATTAAACTGGGGTAAAAACAGTATCTTCAACAAATGGTGCTGGCAAAATTGGTTATCCATCTGCAATAAACTGAATCAAGATCCATATCTTACACCTTATACAAAAACCAACTCCAACTGGACAAAAGACCTAAATATCAAACCTGAAACGATAAAGCTCATCCAAGAAAAGGTAGGAACAACAATGGAAGTTTTAATACACAATGAGGACAGATTCCAAAATCTGTCAAAGAAACCTCAATCAACAGAAGAGAAAATAGATAAATGGGAACTATTAAGAATCAAACACTTTTGCTCATCCAAAGATTTTATTAATAGAATTAAAAGAACACCCACAGAATGGGAAAAAATATTTGGCAACTCTATGTCAGACCGACACCTGATCTCCATACTCTATAAGATACTACAAAATATCAATAAGAAGATAAACCATCCAATTAAGCGATGGGCAAAAGAGATGGACAGACACTTCACTAAAGAGGAGATCCAGGCAGTCAAAAAACACATGTAGACATGTTCACGATCTTTAGTTATTAAAGAAATTCAAATCAAGACAACAATGAGATACCATCTCAGCCCAACAAAATTGGCCATGATCCAGAAAACACAGAACAACAAATGCTGGAGAGGCTGTGGGGAAAGTGGAACCCTCCTACACTGTTGGTGGGGTTGCAAAATGGTCCAGCCTCTTTGGAAGGCAATCTGGTGCTTCCTTAAAAAAATGGATATCGATATACCATTTGACCCAGTAATTCCACTACTTGGAATATATCCTACAGAATCAAGGCCTTTCACACCAACGGACACATGCACCAGAATGTTTACCGCAGCACAGTCGATGACAGCAAAAAGATGGAATCAACCCAGATGCCCAACAATAGAAGAATGGATAGGTAAACTACGGTACATATACTCAATGGAGCACTACGCAATGATAAAGAATAACGATGATTCCAGGAAACATCTCCTAACCTAGTTTCAACTGGAAGACATCATGTTGAGTGAAAGCAGTCAGCGACAACAGGACAAATACTGTACGAGACCTCTAGGATAAGATCTCAAAAACACACTTGTGTACAGAAGAAAAGATGCTTTGACAGCTGCAACGGAGGGGAGGGTGGGAGGGTAAGGGGGGGAAGGTTTAGTTTAGATAGTTACTAGAAATCTAGTTGGGAGAAAGCGGTGATAGCACACATCAGAAACAAGAACAACATTAAGTGGACTTCAGCATAGCTTGAGTACTCCTTCCATCTTAACTCAATACTGCAAGGACAGAGAAGCTGGGGCAGGGTACGGGGGACCATGCTCTTAGGCGAATTCCAGGTGAATTGGCACAACTAGCGTTTTGCTAAGAGAGCTCTATGCACCCCACATTGGTGAGGGGCATCTGGGGTCTTAAAAGCTGCCAAGCTGCCATTCGAGGACACAGCAAACGGTCCCAACTCAGCAGGAATGGATGCTCACCAAGGACCAAAATGACATGCGGTAAAGACAACCGAGAAGACAGAGGGACCCACAAGAGTGGGTGCCTACATCGACTTGGGACTGGAAAAACCGGATGGTGCCCAGCCACCACCAGTTATAGCCACGATGGCGCTCACAGAGAGGAGTCTCACTGGCAACACAAGAATAAAAAGGGATGCATCCTGAGATCTCTACTAAAAGACCTCAATTGATGGTCCAGTGGTTTTGGGGTTCCTCTGAGAGCATGGCCCCCAGCTCTGATGCTGCCCTTTCCCATAAATTATAACAAAGGTCCACTCTTTGGACAGGAATGAATTGGACTTGGCAATGCAGAGTGACCATATATTGGAAGCACTTTATGGTTCTATACATCTATAGGGTATCATCTTGCTGACCACTGGCTGGAGGAAGGGAAGTGGACGGAGAGGAGGGGAAAGGAGGCTGTTGAGAGGATGAGACATGTATGGAGCAGAGAGGAATAGTGTGCAGTCACCGGACAGGGAGAGCAGTGGAAGCTGCATATAGATGGGCATGTAAATTTATACGTGAATGTACATTTTCACTCAGTTATGTTAAATAAAAATTCTTAATAAATAAATAAATAAAGTTTATGTCGTAAGTGAGTCAACAGGTCAAAGAATTTCTTATTAGGAGAAAATAAAGAATATGCAGTCAAAAAAGGACAAATATCCACTAAGGAAAAGATTTAAAGTCCCATAGAAAAACCAGCTTAGAGTATGATACTACTCTTCATAATACTAAATAGTGAATAAAATGAAAAGCTCCTCGATTTCACTAGTAATCAAAGGAATGTATACAAAAACAATATATTTTTGCTCATCAGATTCGTTTTGTTTTAAATTATATGTATGTCCAGTACGTGCGAAGAGGGGAGAAATAATCACTCTCATATACCATGAGAACTGGTAAATACATTTTCATACAATTAAGCAAATTCTACCAAAATGTTAAATGCGTATATAATTTGATTGAGTGCTTCCATTATACTCATAACACACCAAAAAAAACCCTGAAAATGAACAAGCAATTAGGAAATAGATGTCTATAATGAATATGGTGTAGGTATACAATATATTCTATAACCATTAAAAATAAAATAGGACAAAAATGAAAAACACAACACAGCAAAATGGCAGGATAGAGCTAAGGCAGTGACTAAAGGGAAATTAATAGCACTAAATGCTTATACTGGAAAAAAAGTGTCAACTCAGTAACTTAAACTTCTACCTTAAGAAACCAGAAAAAGAGAACCAGGTAAATCCAAAGCATGCAGAAGGAAATAAACAATAAAAGACCATAATCAATGAAACTAAAAACAGCAATACAAAAGAGAAAAATCAATAAAACTAATACTCACTCTGAAAAGATCTATAAAACTGACAAACTTCTAACAAGACTGACAAAGGCGAAAGAAAAGAGGCAAGACACAGGATTACCGATACTAGGAATAAAAGAGGATGTAGCTCCTAGAGATCCAGGCGCATTAAAGGGACACTAAGACAATACCAAGGAGCCCCAGTGGCACAGTGGTTAATCACTCAGCTGCTACCTGAAAAGTTGGTGGCTCAAACCCACCACCCACTTCCTCAGAGAAAGATGTGGTGGTCTGCTTTTAGGGGCTGCCTTTGAGGCAGTTCTCTGTTCTACAGGGCCACTGTGAGTCAGACTCAGCTTGATGGCAGTAGGTGCAAGACACTACTATGAGCAAATGTGAGTACATAAATTTAAAAACTCACAAGAAATAGACCAATTCTTTGAAAATTACAAATTACCAAACTTGTCCCAAATTAAATAATCTAAAGGATCTCTAACTATTAAATACATTAAATTCATAATCAATTACCTTCAAAAGAAATCTCCAGGTCTAGATGTTTTCATTGGTGAGCTCCACCAAGCATTTAAATGATGTTTATGTATTTAAAAAAGAAATAATACCAATTCTACACAATCTTTTCCAGAAAATAAAAGAAGAAAATTCACAACTTATCTTAATAATTCAGTTTATCACCTTGATAGCAAAACCAGACAATGGCACAAAAAAATTACAGAAAAATATGAGCTGGAATTGATGAGACAGCTGCTAACAAGACTCCTCATGAACACAGACACGAAAATACTCAACAAGGAATTAGCAAACTGAATTCAACAATGTATAATATAGCACACCATAACCAAGTGGGATTTATCTCCAAAATGCAAAATTTGTTCAACTTTGACGATGAATAATGTAAGACACATTGTAATTAGTCTAAAGAATAAAAATATGTTAGTATCAACTGATGAAGGAAAATCATTTGACAAAATTCCACATCTAATTATGATGAAAACTCTCAAAAAATTACAACCGGAAAGGATTCCACTAATAAAAGACAACTACAAAACAGCTTTGTGCATTTATGTAACGATGTATTTTTTAACGGCTAAGCATTTGGTTGCTGACTGAAAGGTCAGTAGTTGGAACCCACTGGTCACTGCTCAGGAGAAAACACCTGGAGACCTATTCCCGTAAGGAGTTCAGCCTCAGAAACCCTGTGGGCAGTTCTAGTGTCACAACTATAGAGTCACTATGAGTTGGAAACGACTCGAGGGAAACAGGTTTGGTTTTCGGTTTCTGAGTTCAAATCCACTCAACAGCACACAACAGACATGTCAAAGCACAAGAAAAGAACCAGCAGGAACTCCCCCAATGGAACATTAGTGTGATCCAATAATGGAGAAGCTTCACACATTATTCAACACAACCTTTAAACTGTCTAAAACTTTTATGAAGACGTATTTCATATATTATTTGTGTCACAAAAATGGGAGAGGTAAGAGGTTTTTAAGGCAATTCAGAGACATCTTTAGTCTACAAGAAAAGTATTCAGAGACCAATAATAGCGTCTGAATCAAAACACAGCAGTCAGCTTGCGGGTGGATGCCACACTGGCCAAAACTGTAACAATTTGAACATTAAAAAGTAAGTAAATATATAACTGATTGAAACCTTTTGAACAGCTCAAACTCCATGGGCTTACAAACGAAATATAACTTGCTACCATTGGAGGTAATTATGAACATCAACTCCTAGCTTTGAAACTGGAAAAGGGAAAAAAAATCAAGGGCTTATCCTGACTTTTCAATAGAAATTCTATTTTAAAGAGGTCCTGCTGATGAAGGAGCGAAAGGTCTTTGTTACAGTAGAAAGTCTGCTAATAAATGTAAAAGAAATCACAGAATGTGAAAATCACAAATTTTCCACCTCTAATGAAATTCTGATTTACTCAAACATTATCAATACTGAATAAATATTTTACAATACTTAGTAAAATGTACTATCTACATGATAAGATACTTCCAACAGCACTGGGTTAGTAGCAAGAAAACTTGGACTCTAGTCCCAGTAATGCTAGTTGGTGGTTCTGTAGCTTCATACTGAAGTGTCAGTGATGTCATCTATAAAATGGGACTTTCACTTACTCTGCTACTGCATGTTTCACAAAGGGGAATATGAATGTATAAATTACTTATTGTTAGAATAATTTAAAGCACCATGGTTACAACTGTTGAAAGATATCATTTATCAATCAGGCTTTCCAAAAATAAGTATGACTATTATAAGGATTCTATGAGAAAAGGAAGGTTTAATCAGTATGTTTAGTCACTCTTTCTTACAATAAGCAGTTGCTAAGACACTGGTCTAAACTAGCTCACCACAGGTACGTGTTTATGCTTTGAAAAACAAGTAACCCATGTCGATTCTGCCATGTCTTCCAATCTTAATTATCAGGTAGATACAGAGCACTTGGATATTTCTTACCGGGTTCTGGAAGATCTAATTTTGCTCGTTTTAGTTCTGCCATAGAAATCTGAAGTTGCTCTATTACAAAATCATCTTCAAAGAAAAAATTCTTTGCCAGGGTCTCTTGAAGAAACTCTACCAGTTCTTCCATAGACAATTTCATTATATGCTCTAAGAAAAAATGAGAGAAGTAAAAGTGCAGAGTCAACAGGTTGAAAAGATAATTTATTCTACTTTGATAGAGTACTTCAAAAAGGGAGCATAGTTCTCAATTGATACATGGCACTGTGAGTATCATTAAAACTCAATATGACAAAATTATTTTCTGTTGTTACAGCAGCTACACAGAAAAGCAGATACACTTAGGAGGAAAGAGAAAAGAGAATACTGCCAAATTCCTTCTCACTGGTGTGAGAATAACTATGTCCTGGGCATTAATATGAAGCCCAGAACAACAGAGACAAAGACACGGAAAGAGCCCCAAGCATGACATGAAGTCTTTCCGCTTGATCAGTATGAAGCCCCAGCTGCGACAGGCAAATGCACTTTAAGTCTGCATTTACAACTGCTTCAAAACAAATTTTTAAAACAATCTCGATTATTAATTTTGTGACTTGGATTTCCATTTATAAAATTCATTTTACTGAAAAATTCAAATGAAGACATAGTGAAAATCAGCTAAGATCTCATCACTCATCATTCTACAAGGAGATGTGTACGTGCGTTTTTCTGTGTATATCAATTTTAAAGAACAAACTAAACTTTCTATGCTCTTATACTTGTTTGCCGCACTCAATTCTGCATCCCTGACATCTCTCACTTCAAATAATTTTTTATATCATCTTTAACAGTTCATGAGAGTTCACTGTGTACACGATAACAGACATCAGATTACTTCTAATTTTTTGCCATGTAAAGCTACTTTGAAGAATCTCCAGTAAAAATGTCTTTAAATATTCTGAAAGGAATCAAGAAAAAAACCAAATATGCAAATAAGGGGGTGGCAAGGGATATTTTCTGAGTTTCAGTTAATTAACAACTGTAGTTAAGTGACCCGATAGCTTCTGAAACTACATATGGTGGTGAAGGAACTTCATTTAGTCCTTGAGCCTTCTCTCCTTAACTACAAAAAAATCCATAGCAACAGGTAGATTTTTCCACAGCTTATTTAATTTAAATGATATGGTAGCATATAAAGCAAACGCTATGCTTAAAACTTATTTATAAAAAGATGAGGAAATTTTTTACTTTTCCAAAAAAAAAAAAATCAATCTCAAGGATCAAATAAGTGAAACATAAATGAAGAGGGACAAGAGAGCTAGAGAAAAATATAATAGTGTGTTTCTACTTTCTCACTGTTTATATCAACTCCTCATAAAGTGTATCTCTTCATAAGAACTGTACTTTTGTTCTATGTATTTGCCAGTTCATAACACAGAAGGAGAAAAACTAAAAGGATGAGGAAGAAAAAGTGAGAGACACAAAGAGAAGGTGAATGAGGATGAGAAAATTTACACTGATGTGTAACAATACTTTGAGTCTTACAACACAATGCACTGTCAAGTGTTTCATCATGCTGCTTTGGTTCATGTGTTGGAATAGTGAACTACACTCTTGAATCCTTTTCTTTAAAAGAGTAAACAATGCAGAAGTGTTTTTAAAAGGAGTTTTCATTTCTAATGTTGGGTAACCTGGCATTATGTTCATTCTTTACAATAAGCAAAGAAATAATCTTATCAAAGCACCTGACAAGTAGTTAGAACACCAACCACAGTAGGGGAAAACAAAACACAAAACATGACCCCCTGCAATCAATTATCGTACAATTTAGCTGGGAAGCTGAACAGCTGATCGTTCAAGAAGAGTATAAAACGAATGTGAAACTATGCTATATGGCCCAGATTTAGAGTATTATTACATCATGTTCTAAAGCCTTCAATGAATCTCTTTTCTGCATAGTTAGAAAAGGAGCCACAAATTTTAAGATCGAATGGAAACTTTAAAGATAACAGCGTTGTCCATTTTTATGAAAAAAGCCTCTAATTTCTTGTTATTTAAAATAAGGAATACTGCATCCAATTATAATAGCCTTTGAAATATTGCAACTAGAGACTTCTCAAAGCCTTGCTGCATTTGTGTGACTACAGATACAGACTGTACTTGCCCCAGAGACCACAATACAGTCAAAAAGAGAGATAAGCTGGATGTTTCTCATCTCTAATCTAGAGCTCAGAGCTGTTATTATCTCTTTCTTGGATGAAGGAAACAGTAATAAAAAATATCCTTTCTACCCTTTTAACTAAGGAGCCTTGTGTCTTTGGACTGCTTTTACAAACCTGAGATTCAGACTGATGAAAAGAAATAACAGGATTCAGTGAAAACAAATACTAAAGAGTATTATTATTAGTGTATTAGTGTAAACATCAAACTGCATATTGCAACTATACACTTACTCCTTAAATATAAAAATAACACTGATATAAAGAGAAAAGAATTGAAGAGCTCTGCAACAGCCTAAGCTTTTCCTCATTAGAAAGCATGAAACAAATTATCAACTGAAGGCAGTTTCTTCACTACTTTTCAAGAATTTTTTTGAACCACTACTAAAAGAAAATGATTTTAAGGCGGGTGAGGCAAAGTGGGAAATTAAGAGTTACAATAAACCTTGATTTTTGCAAAATATTTATAGTTAAACATTTTCTTACTTTTGTGTAATTTTAAGATTGTATAAGACATAGCAGTAAGAACTCGATCGCCTTCAAAAATGTAGATATCCCATATTCTTAGGTTTAGTGTAAATGGAGTCTGTAATCAAAAACAAGACATAAATAAGGGTAACAATGTGCCCTCGTCCTTTATTTATAACATTATGATTGAGTTTTGTAAATACTCACACGATCAAGAAAACACTGAAAAAACCATTTCATTGTGTAAAAACTTGTGTAGATTTCTTGAGAATCCTGAAAAAGACAAAGATCTCACTATTTCTAGACTGCAGCAAACAAACACAACAACATAACACAGAAGTCAGCAAGACTGTGGATACAGCTGTCAAAGCTAAACATAAAACCATGTCATGGAGAATCTTTTTCACACTGAATTATTTGTTTTTTCTTCTTACTCTCTCCGTTTCTATTTTACTTCTCAGAACTACAAGAACAAATCTTTTCTTATGATAGGTTTGTAAGATATCCTGACTCTTCAAAATATTTCACAGTGAAGTAGTTTTGCCTTATTAAACCATTGTTTTATAGTAAAGCATATACGCCATTCACTAAGAACAGGTTGGTATGACCCTTAAAATACTTTTTTGTATAATTAAAACTCCAAAATTACTGACAAGTCATGTATTTTTATAAACTATACTGTTCGTTTCTATTAGCTTCAAAGAATGATTTTAGGAATTAGGGCTGTGATAGTACATCAATACTGAACTTTACAAAATGAGTATTCATCAAACAACTGGGAATTGTAAATGAAATAAATTAGTAGGGTAATTGGAACTAAAACCTAAACCTAATTATTCTAGCTTCATGCATGATATGGGTGGATGGAAGTCAGTGTCACTTCTACATACCAAGTGTTGCTTAAGCTTGGAAAGAAATTTATTCAGTATTTTTTCATGGTGTTCTTGGAACCTCAAGAGCTTAGGAAAACCTTGGACAAAAAAGCCTAGAATACAAACATAAAAATAATACTTTATAAGTAACAACAAATCTCACTTCTAAAATCCAATATATTTTATCTGTAACTGCTAAAAATAAACAACATCCAGTATTAGCAAAATATTTTCCTCCCCTATCAGGGCAGTAATTACATGCACATTTTAGGTGATGAAACTTGTAATCTAGTGTTTGTTTGCTAAAGATCTTTTATGGAGTACGGGGAAAAAGAAAACCAAAAACTGCTGCCAAAGGAATTCCAACTCTCAGTGACCCCAAAGGACAAAACTGCCCCATGGTGTTTCAAAGGCTGTAATCTTTATGGAAGCTGACTGCCACATCTTTCTCCCGTGGAGCTGCTGGTGGGCTCCAACTACAGACTTTCAAGTGATTATCCACTGTGCCACCAGGGCTCCAAAAGAGCTTCCAGGGCAGAACATTCCAGAGTTAAATGGGAAACAAAGGAGTGGAGAAGAAAACAGAAACTGAAGCCATTTATAAGGATAATCGGTTCTCTTTAGGTACTGGGTCGTATCTTAAATCCCTAAATTCTTCACAGGTTATTCTAAACTTGAATATCTTGTTTTACTGCTAACACATTACTTAACAAACACTTTATTACTCTTCTTCGACCTACTTTAGCAGTTTCATCAGTATCCTATTTCCAAAGTTTTTATCAGTTTTTAATCCTCTCTATAATCCACACTATATAATCAAGGCTATATATATATTTTTTTAACTCAACTAATTATACAATCTAATCTATAAATTTTCTAGGAAGTAATTATAAGTGGTAGGTTACTATTAACTGTGTGTCTTCAACCCACTAAACTTTGCATCTTATTTTTATTTACACGTTTCTTTTCAGATATTCTGTATGATTCACCGAAAAGGAAAAACACATGCCAGACTTGACAGTTACTCCACATTAGTGTTTTCCAACCAGGATTCTACATAATTCTGCAAGATATTCTATGTATTCTAAAACAGCATCCAGAGGAAAAGTCATGTGTTACATACTCTCTTCTTGGATATCAGTGATGCAAAGGTACTTATTACTCTTTCTGAATTGTCCTGAAAAGTAATGTGCTTTCCTTTGTTTCTCAGTCTCTCAGACATACGTGATACTGGAGCCCATTTTTCCCCACAGCACATCTGGTTCTAGAAAATGAAACTATGCTCCTCTAAGAATCTGAGGAACTAATGTTCTCTAGAATGCTGTTGGAAAACGCTGCTTTATAATCTTCTGGGCAGGACTATTTCTTAATTAATTCTAAGTTTTCCAAGGTAAGTGTCAAAATTTCCAGACACAGAGATATCATTCCTCTTTTAGTAATATTTTCCAGTAAAACAATTTCATTTTTAAATAAAGTTCTCTATCAGTGCCATTCTCATGGTCAATTTAATAGGAATGCATGCTGGAAGGATTTCAGAAATGCGATTTTGGAAGAGTAAGTATCCCTGAATAATAACCATTAGCTGAAGAATGCAAAGATACCAAACATGTCTTCACTTTTCACCAATATCTCAGACTTGATATTAAATGTTGCTTTCCTCAGCCCCCACTGAGACTCTAGCAGACCTAGAAACGAGCTCCTCTAAATACAAACTTACCCATAATAATGATTTCAACAGTATTGCAAATGTACATGTTATGAGGGCAGAATTAACACTGCCTTACAGATTAAACTGCTGACAGTAGTTCCTGATCATAAACTACCCTATGTTTAAAAGAAAGGACTGCTTTGGAGGCTGTCGCTAACACACAAGAAAGCCAAACGAAGACTGATGCAGGGCAGCTGGTTTTTTCCAAGAAACTTTCTAAAATACTATTGCCTATTAGATAGTAGTTCAATATGATGAAGGAGCTTACTGTTGGAGTCCACGGGATGCAAATGTCCAGAAACAGTTATTATACAGACAATATTTGTTAGCAAACTGGCAAAAACTACTAAGTGAGTCAGATAAATATAAACACACACAGGGTATCACACAATACACCCACAAAAATCATACACTAAGAATATGAGACTTAGTAAATTACAGAATACCATCATTTTCAAAATGTTAAAATATCACTTCAAGTACGTGACGGATTCCCCACTACACATATTATCACACAAATGGCCATGACTGACATAAAGAAGGTCAGCCTTGGATCAATCTTCAATACTTCTCTCAAGAGAAAGATCTAACTTTTAAGGACAATTCTACAAGCTTCTGTGTTCTGAAGACTATCATGAAACACCATCCCATTAGAACAGAATGTCTAATTTCAGTTCTAATTTTTAGAACTTAGATGATCTATTCTTGAGTATTTAGTGTTTAAACTGCTCTTAACTTGGTATTACCACATGAGTGGCACTGAGAAAACTGTGCAATACGTCAGCAAATGCTACTTTTAGTTACAAGACAAGTTCCAAGCCACATGCTTTTAAATAAAATGTATCACATGTGCTTGGCAAATAAAAGAAAAAGTATTAACAATATCCTAGTACTCTGAAGGGAAACTCCGGTGGCATAATGGTTAAGTGCTACATCTGCTAACGAAAAGGCTAGTAGCTGCAATCCACTAGGCGCTCCCTGGAAACTCTATAGAGCAGTTCTACTCTGTCCTATATGGTCACTATGAGTCAGAATCAATTCAAAGGCACACCAGGTGTGGTTCTTGGTCTATTACTTTGAAAACCAAGCAATTATACAAGTTTTGAAATATAAAGCAATCAAATGTCTAGAATGTATTATTTGCCTTTTATTTAAAATGGCATCAATTTTATACCTGGGGGGCGGGGGCTTGAAAAAATAATCTGAAGTACACAACTAGTTACTAATCATGCATTTAAGTGACATATCTCAGTATGACAAAGAGCTTATGTATAATAATATACAATCAAAGTCAACATTTCACAGAAATAGTGATTTCTTCACTGTTTGAAAGTTTTGGTCAAAAAGCATCTTTTACTTCTCCTAGTAATACAGCTTTTTCTAAATTCCTCTGAACCTAAAGTAGCTTTATTTGATTGAGGGCAAGTAAAAAAAGGATTTTAAAATGCCACTAATATGTGGAAAAGAAAAAAGAAAATGTATATGAACAGGAAAGCTCAGAAAAGTTCAATAAAGAAAAACAAAATAAGAAATTAGCAACACTTATTGAGCAAAAGCCTGAACATTTTATTAGCTCTACCTACCATCTTCTACAATTTTAATTTTAACCACCCCCTTGCCTATTTGTATTAAACAAAATATGAAATTTTCTTACCATGCATGGCATGTTTAGGGCCTGAGAATAGTTTGACCAGGGCCCAGAAGGCATCTTCTTCATTCATGTACATAAGGAGTAAAGCTGTGATCTGGCTCATTCCCTGACAGTATCCAACTTCCTAAAAAGTACATAAAAGAAAAAAAGAAACTGTCTTTTTCTTTTTCTTTAATCAAATTTATAGGTATATATATGCACACATAAAACTAGGATCTATAATATATCAGAAAATGTCTAAGCATATTTAGTCAGCAATACTAGAGATAAACTGTACAATCTTTCATAGCGTTATGCCACATATTATGAAAGACTAAAATGATGTTGAAGAATAGATGTAAAGGCACAGACTTCTAACTTTCTCTGTTCAATACTGTTACAGCTTCTTTAAAGAGCACAGATATTAATTTCACATAAGTATCCTACTAATGAAAAGATAGGCAGTTCAAATCCACCAGGTGCTCCCTGGAAACTCTATGGGTCAGTTCTACCCTGACCTCTCATGTCGCTATGAGTTGGACTCGACTCAATGGCAGAGGGTTTACAGAGGGTTTATTAGTTTATCATACTTTGGTAGCTTGCATATTACTGTGATATTGCGAACTTTGTTACCAGTATTTCAAATATTGGCAGGGTCACCCTTGGTGCAGAGGTTACAGCAGAGCTTCTAGAATGAGACAGATTAGGACAAAAGACTTGGCTGTCTACTTCTGAAAAAACTGGCCAGTAACAACCTTATAAGTAACTGCAGAACACCGTTTGACAGACTGATGGAAGATGAGACCCTTACTCAGGTCAAAAGCACAACAGGTATGACTAGGGAAGAGGTGCCTCCTCAAAGAACAGCCAACCTTAATAACACGGATAGGGTCGAGCTTTCAGGACCTATTTGCTGATGTGGAACAACTCAAAATGAGACGAAACACCTGCAACCAACCATTAATAACTGGGACATGGAATGTAGAAAGTAGGAAAATTGGAAGCCATCAAAAACAAAACAGAGTGCATGAAGACTGACAGACTATGCATTGGTCAGCTGAAATGGGCGGTAACGGCCACTATGAATCAGACAACTGTATGGTCTACTATGCTGGGAAAGAAAAACTGAAGAGGAAAGGCATCACATTCATCATTAAAAAGAACATCTCAAAACTTATCTTGAAGTACAATGCTGTCAGTGATAGGATAATATTCATACACCTGCAAGAATGCCAGTTAATATGATAACATTCAAACTTATACACCAACTACTACTGCCAAAGATGAGGAAATTGAAGATTTTTATCAACTTCCGCAGTCTAAAATTAATCAAACATACAAACAATATGTCTTGATAATTACTGGTAATTGGAATACAAAATGAAGAAGACACAATGACAGTTGGAGAACAGGGATCTCAGTGACAGAAGTGATGCCAGAGATCACCTGATAGAATTTTACAAGCCCAGTAACTTCTTCACCGCCAATATCATCTTCAGCAATATGAACAGCAACTATACATGTGGACCTCACCAGACAGAAAACCCAGGAAGGAAAAGAACTACATCTGTGGAAAGGGACGATGAAAAAGCTTAATATTATCAGACTGGGACCAGGAGCTGACTGCAAAACACATTATCAATTGCTCATATGTAAGTTCAGGTTGAAGCTGCAGAAAATTAAAACAAGTCCGTAAGAGCCACAGTAGAATCTTGAGTATATCCTACTTGAATTTGGAGACTACCTCAAGAATAGATTTGATGCGTTCAACACTGATGACCAAGGATTAGATGAGTCATGGGAAGGTATCAAGGACATCACACATGAAGAAAGCAAGAGGTCATTACAAGACAGGAAAAAAAGAAAAGGTCAAAATGGATGTCAGAAGATACTCTGAAAATAGTTCTTGAGCCTCCAGAAGCTCCAGTAAATGGAAGAAGTGATGAAACAAAAGTTCTGAACAGAAGATTTCAAATTGAGATGATAAAGTAAAATATTATAATGAAATGTGTAAAGATACATAGTTAGAAAACCAAAATGAAACAACACATTTGGCATTTCTTAAGCTGAAAGAACTGAAAAAATATTCAAGCCTCCAGTTACAATTTTGAAGGCTTCTACAGACAAAATACTGAACGACAAAGGAAGCATCAAAAGCAGACGGAAAGCACACACAGTCACTGTACCGAAAAGAACTGGCTGAGGTACAACCACTTCAGGATGCAGTATAAGACTGACCAAATGGTAACGAAGGAAGAAGTCCAAGCTGCAGTGAAGACAATGGTGGAAAACAGGATCCAGGAACTGAT
Organism: Heterohyrax brucei; assembly: GCA_028571685.1. Classification (NCBI taxonomy): domain Eukaryota; kingdom Metazoa; phylum Chordata; class Mammalia; order Hyracoidea; family Procaviidae; genus Heterohyrax; species Heterohyrax brucei. The sequence goes on along the minus strand of CM053142.1, from coordinate 48,569,565 downwards.
GAATACCAACTGAGACGTTTCAACAAATGTATGCAGCGTTCACTCCTCTATGCCGAGAAGTCTGGAAGACAGCTATCTAGCCAGTAGACTGGAAGAGATCCATATCTGTGCCCATTTCAAAGAAAACGAATCTACCCAAATACAGAAGTTATCAAATAATATGACTAATACTATACTGAAGTAAAATTTTGCTGAAGATCACCCAAAAGTCACAGTACATCAACAAGGAATCGGCAGAAATTCAAGGTGGATTCAGAAGAGGATGCACAACCATGGATACCACTGCTGATGTCAGATGGATCTTGTGTGAAAGCAGAGCATACCAGAAAGATATTTACCTGTATTTAACTGACTATACAAAGGCATCGGATTGTACAGATTGTACCAAATTATGCACAACAGTGCAAAGAACAAATACAGCAGAAAACTTAATCGTACTCACACAGAACCTGCACACAGACCAAGGGGCAGTTGTTGAAACACAGCAAGAGGATACTGCATAGTTTAAAATCAAGAAAGGCATGAGTAAGACTGCATCCTTTCACAGTACTTAATCAATCTGTATGCTGAGCAAATAATCTGAAAAACTGGACTACAGGAATAAGAATGTACCCTCAGGATTGGTGGAAGACTTATTAACAACCGTGACACGCAGATGACACAATCTTCTTGTCAAAAAGTAAAGAGGACTTGAAGCACCTACTGATAAATATCAAGGACTATAGTCTTCAGTACGGAGTTCACCTCAACATAAAGAAACCAAAAATCCTCGCAACTGGACCAATAAGCAACATCATGACAAAATGGAGAAAGACTCAAGCTGTCAAGGATTTCACTTTACTTGGATTCACAATCACCCACAGCAGTAGTAGTCAGGAAATGGTATGATGTATTATGTTGGGTAAACCCACTGCAAAAAGGCCTCTTTAAAGTGTTCAACAGCAAAGAATGTCACTGTGAGGACTAACGCATGCCTGACCCAAGCCATGGTATTTTTCAATCACCTTATTTGCACACGTGAGCCAGACAATGAGTAGGAAGACTGAGGAATAATTGATACCTTTGAACTACGATGCTGGTGAAAAATACTCAATATACCATGGAGTGCCAGAAGGCTCCTTGGAAGTGAAGATGACAAGACTTTGTCTCATATACTTTGGGCATGTTATCAGGAGAAACCAGTCCTTGGAAAAGGACATCAGGCTCGGTAAGGAAGAGGGTCAGCAAAAAACAGAAAGACCCTGTACGAGATAGACTGACATAGTGGTTGCAACAATGGACTCAAACATGATGGTCGTGACTGGACAGTGCTTTGTTTTGTTGTGCACACGGTCACCATGAGTCATAACCAACTGGGGGACATCTAACAACACCTACAATAATAATTTCTTTCTTTTTTATTTATTATGATTCAATGAAAATGTACATTCTCAAATAAATTGCATGCCCACCTATAGGCAGCTCCCACTGTTCTCCCTGTCCAGTGACAGCACACTTTTCACCTCTACTCCAAACATGTATTGTCCTCCCAACAATCTCCTATCCTCTCCTCTCCATGCACTCCCCTTCCTCCAGTTAGACATCAGCAGGACGACATCATATAGATGCACAGAACCATAAAGTGCACACATGATATGGTCAATCTGTGTCGCCAGGTACAACCCATTCCTGTTGGAGAGTTGACTTCCATTATGATTTACGGACAGGGCCAGGGGTCATGCTCCCAGGGGAACACCGAGGCCCATGGACCATCAGTTGTAGACTTTTAATGGAGCTCTCAGAGTGCATGCCTTTTTATTCTTGTGTTGCCAGTGAGACTCAACTCTGTGATCTCAATCACGGCTATCACTGGTGGTGGCCAGGCACAATCTGGTGCTTTCAGTCACAAGTCATGTAGTCACCCACTCACATGGGTCTCTCTGTCTTCTGCGTTCTTTCCACCATGTCGTTTTGGTCCTTGGTGATCATCTGTTCGTGCTAAGTTGGGACCATCTGTTGTACCCTCGGATGGCAGCTTGGCACCTTTTAAGACCCCAGACGCCAACTCACCAATGTGGGATGCAGAGGGCTCTCTTAGCAAAACGCTAGTTGTGCCAATTGGCCTCGGTTTCCCGAGAGCACAGCTCCCGGCCCCGTGCCCCAGCTACTCTGTTCTTGCAATACTGGATTAAGATGGGAAGAGTAATCATGTTGAAGTCCAGTTAATACTGATCTTTCTAATGTGTGCTGTCCCATATTTTACCCAACCAAGTTTCTATCAACTATTTAATCTAAACCCTCCCTCCTCACCCTTGCAGCTATCAGTCTTTTCTTCTATGCAAGAGCCTGTTTTTAAGTTCTTATCACAGGGGACTCATACAATATTGGTCCTTTTGTTGCTGCCTACTTTCACTCAACATGATGTCCTCAAACTGAAATCACGTTATGAGATGTTTCCTAAAATCATCGTCGTTCCATTGAGTATATATACCATAGTTTACCTATCCATTCCTCTGTTGTTAGGCATCTGGGTTGATTCCATCTTTTTGCTATTGTGGACTGTGCTGTGATAAACAGTCATGTGCGTGTATCAAGTGGGGGTAATGGCCTTGATTGCGTAGGATATATTCCGAGCAGTAGAATTCCTGGGTCAAACAGTATATCTAGATCCAGCTTTTTAAGGAAGTGCCAGATTGCTTTCCAAAGAGGCTGCAACATTTTGTAATCCCACCAACAGTGTAGGAGAGTTCCAATTTCTCCACAGCCTCTCCAGCATTTGTTGTTTTGCATTTCTTGGATGACTGCCAACCTAGTTGGGGTTAGATGGCATCTCATTGTAGTTTTTATTTCACTTTCTTTCATAGCTAACGATTGTGAGCATGTCCCCAAGTGTTTTTTGGTTGCCTGGATCTCCTTTTTAGAGAAGTGTCTGTCCATCTCCTTTGCCCATCGGTTAACTGGGTGATTTATCTTTTTCTTGTTGAAATTTTGTAGTACCTTATAGATTATGGAGAGCAGGCGTCAGTCTGACATACAGTTGCTGAATATTTTTTCCCACTCTGTAGGTGGCCTTTTAATTCTATTAATAAAGTCTTTCGATGGGCAAAACTATTTGATCTAAATAGTTCCCATTTATCTTTTTCTTCTGTTGTCTGTGGTCTGTTTGACAGATTTTGAAGTCTAAGTTGTGTATTAAAACTTCCATTGTTGTTCCTACTTTTTTTTGGATGACTTTTATCTTTTTAGATTTGATGTTTACATCATTTATCCAGTTTCACTTGGTTTTTGTATAAGGTGTAAGATGCATCTTGTTTCAATTTTTTGCATATGGACATCCAATTCTGCCAGCACCATTTGTTGAAGAGATTGTTTTCTTCCCCAGTTTAATGTCTCAGCTGTTCATAGGAAGATGGTGTCATCTCTGCGGTCTTGATTCTGTTCCATTGATCTATCTGTCTGTTTTTGTACCAGTACCAGGCTATTTTGACGACTGTGGGAGTATAATAGGTTCTAAGGTCGGGTAATGAGAGGCCTCCCAGTGTGGTGTTCTTTTTTACTAATGCTTGACGGCACTTGGCTTGGCTTACTTATCTGGGATTCTTTCCTTTCCAGATAAAGTTGGTAATTTGTCCCTCCATCTCATTAAAAAATGTCACTGAAACTTGTACTGGGATTGCCTTATGTAAGTAGATTGCTTTGGGTAAAATTGACATTTTCACAAAGTCTTCCCATCCATGAGCAGGGTATAGGTTTCTCCATTTATCTAAGTCTCTCTTAGTTTCTTGTAGTAAAATCTTGTAGTTCTCTTTGTAAAGGTCTGTTATTTCTCTGGTTAGATTTATTGCTAGGTATTTTATCTTCTCAGGTGTTCTAGTAAATGCTATTGATTTGGTGATTCCTTCTTTAATAATCTTGTTGGTATAAAGGAATCCTACTGATTTACTATGTTTATCTTGTATCTTGAGACTTTGCTGAACTTTTCTATCAGATTGAATAGTTTGCTTATGGATTCTTTAGGGTTCTCTGTGTATACAACCATATCATCTGCAAATAGGGAGATGTTTACTTCTTCTTTGCTGATGTAGATGCCCTTTATTTCACAGTCTTGTCTAACTGCTCTGGCTAGAAGTTCTAGTACAATATTGAATAGGAAAGACGAGAGTGGGCATCCTTGTCTAATTCCTGTTCTCAAGGGAAACTGCTTCAGTCTCTCTCCATTCAGGATGATGCAGGCAGTCGGCTTTGTATAAATGGCCCATACTGCATTGAGGAATTCACCATCTATTTGTATTTTTCCGAGAGTTTTTAGCATGAATGGGTGTCGGACTTTATCAAATGCCCTTTCTGGATCAGTAGGCAAAATCAGGTGATTCCTGTCTTTTGTGTTATTTATGTGGTTGATCACATTGTTCTTCTGATGTTGAATGAGTACTGCATCCCTGGTATGAATCCAAGTTGGTCATGATGGATTATTTTATTGATATGTTGTTGTATTCTATTGGCAAGAATTTTGTTGAAGATTTTTGCATCCAAATTCATGAGTCATTATCGGTCTGTAGTTCTTCTTTTTGGTTGGGTCTTTCGCTGGCTTTGATACCAGGGTTATGTTGGCTTCATAGAATGAATTTGGGAGTACTCCATCCCTTTCTATACTGTGAAATAGTCTCAGTAGTATTGGCCATAACTCTTCTCTAATAGTTTACTAGAATTCTGTGGTGAAGCCATCTGGGCCTGGGCTTTTTTTTGTTAGTAGTGTTTTGATGACTTTTTCAATCTTTTCCTTTGTGATGGGTTTATTAAGTTGTTCTGCTTCACCCTGTGATAATTTTGGTAGGTGACATGAATCAAGGAATTTCTCTATTTCCTCCAGGTTTTCAAATTTGTTAGAGTACAGTCTTTCATAGTATTCTGTTATGATATTTTTTATTTTTGTTGGATCTGTTGTGACAACTCTGCTCTCATTTCTTGTTTGGGTTATTTGTTTCCGTTCCTGTTTTTCTTTAGTAAGTCTGGCCAATGGTTTGTCAAATTTGTTGATCTTTTCAAAAAACCAGCTTTTGGTTTTTTCAATTTTTTCAATTGTTCTCCTGTTCTCTAAATCATTTAGTTCTGCTCTAATCTTTAAGATCTGTTTTCTTCTGGTGCCTGAGGGGTCCCTCTGCTGTTCTCTCTCTAACTTGTTCAATTGGTAGAGTTAGTTCTTTGATTTGGTTTCTTTCTTCCTCTCAGATGTGTGCATTTATGGAGATAAACTGACTTCTGAGCACTGCTCTGGCTGTATCCCATAGGTTCTGGTAGGAAGTGTTTTCATTCTCATTGGAATCCATAAATTTATTTCATCCTTGATTTCTTCGATAGCCCACGGCTTTTTGAGCAAGATGTTATTCAGCTTCCATGAGTCCCACTTTCTTTCTCTGTTTTTTCTGCTATTGATTTAGACTTTCATGGGTTTATAATATGAGAAGATGCTTTGCCTTAATTCAATGATATGGATTTTGTTGAGAATTGCTTTATGTCCTAACACATGGTCTATTTTAGAGAATGTTCCATGTGCACTGGAGAAGGTGGTGTAGTTGTCCGCTGATGGATAGAGTTCTGTATATGTTGATGAGGTCTAGTTGGTTAATTGTGGCAATAAGGTCTTCTGTGTCTTTACTGAGCTTTTTTCTAGATGATCTGTCTAATGTTGAGAGTCAAGTGTTGAAGTCTTCCACTACTACTGTGGAGTGATCTGTCTCTTTTCTGAGTGTAGTCCATGTTTCTTTGATGTATTTAGCTCCTCTACTATTAGTTGCACATTTAATACTGTTAAGTCCTGTTTGTGTATTGAATCTTTCAGCCGTAAATAGTGTCCATCCTTGTCCATGATGGTGGATTTTACATTAAAATCTACTTTATCTGAGATTAGAATTGCCACCTCTGCTCTTCTTTGTTCATTGTTAGATTGATATACGTTCTTCCATCCTTTAATTTTCAGTTTGTTCCTATCTTTAAGTCTAAGATGAGTTTCTTGTAGGGAACGTATGGATGGGTCATGTCTTTTGATCCAAGATGTCACTTGATGTCTCTTTACTGGAGTATTCAGTTCATTCACATTCAATGTGACTACTGATAGGCATGTGTTCAGTGCTGCCATTGTGATATGTTTATTTTTGTGTTGAAGTTTCTCTCTGCTGTTCTTATTAATCTGTTCTGGGACATATTTCTTTGTGAGTTGATTTTTCACCTTTTCAAGGGTTGGTTTTGTGGTTGCTGAAACTCCTGTGTTATGTTTCTTTATATAATATGTTGCATTTTTACTGCACTTCATGGCTGCCCTATGATCCCACTTAATAAACTATGTATAAATCCAATTTTAATACTAACAGTCTTGTGAACTTCCTCTCCAGCTGGAAGAACTATAACGACTGTAGTGTATCCCTCTTTTCAATATGACATCATAGTTCTCATGATACGATCACTGGATCATTTCTTTCACTATTATAGGTTTGACTGAGTTTGCAGCCTTCCCTAACTAAGATTGTGGATGATGTGTCCTTCTAAAATACAAAGTTACTGGTTTTGTTCTTCAAAGCCAAGAGATTCTTTCAATATTTGTTGTTGCTTTGGTTTCGTTTTTACAAAGTCTCTTAAGTTTCTGTTTATCTGAGAATGCCTTCACTGCATTTTCATATTTGAAAGACAGTTTTGCAGGATATATAATTCTTGGTTGAAGTTCCTCTCCTTCAAGGCTTTCAATGTGTCATGCCACTGTCTCCATGACAGCACCGTTTCTCCCGAGAAAGCCGATGACAGCCTACAGGGTATGCCTCTGAATGTTAACTTTGCTGTGAGTCTTGCTACTTTTAAGAGTTTCTCCTTATGTCTCATTTTGTTAGCCAAGTGCCATCGAGTCGGATCCAACTCATGCTTGATTATAATATGACGTCTTGGAGTCTTTCTTTTGAGATCTATATTGAGTGGTGGTCGATACATATCTTGAATGTCTATATTCTCTTCTCTCATAATTTCTGGAAGTTTTCTGTCAGCAGCTCAGGTGTCTTGCCCTGTTCAGGAACTCCAATTAATCATAGACTGTTCCTCTTAATAGATTCCTACATGCTTCTTAATGCTTCTTCAGTCTTCTTGTTTCTTTTTTCTGATTTCTCCTCATAGATGCTGGAATTAGTAGCTCTGTTTTCCAAATCAGAAAGTCTATTTTCCATTTGTTCCATTCTGTTTTCTTGGCTTTGAAGTTTCTATGTCTTTGACTTTGCTCTTGATCTGTTGGATTTCAGGGTACTGTTGTTCCATTAGATTTAACAGCTTGCTTAAGTTCTCATTTTGCTCTACTGAATGCTGTATAAGGTCTAGAAGGGGTCTATGTGTAACTCCTTTGTATTCAGCTTCCAATAGTTTCAGAAAAGCTTCTTCATCTGGGAAGTTCTGAGGTGGTTTCTTTTGGGGGCCTTCTGATGCCATGGGCGATTTCCTGGCCACAGTTCTCTCCAGAGTTTGTTGCTTTTTGTGCTTCACGTGGGTCAACAGAGGTTGCGAGAGATGCTGTGAGGATGGACCACAGTCGTTTAAGCCGTCTTAAAATGAGGAGTCAAAAGTTATCTGACAACTTCAAAAGCTCGTCAGGTTTTCAGGTGTATAGGTTCCTCTTCCCAGCTGGCAAAATAAGCACCTCTATATTGAACCCAGATGTTATAAACTAGCTCAAAATACAGAAAGGCTACTGCTCTGCTGGCCTCTGCTGTCAGGCCCCAGCTGTAGGCAATACTGTGTAGAATTCCGCTCTTCTGCTGGAAAAGTGGTCTCTTTTGGGCAGGCACTGTCTCCCAGCCCAGGAATTAGGTCCAGCTAAGTCTTCCATATGGGTATCCCTGCCTCCCAGTGGAACAAGGTGGCATCCTGCACAAGCTTGCCACCTGGCTGAGATCAGGCTACTGGTGGAAAGAGAGGACAAAAGTGCCGAGATGCCCAGAATCCCCAGCCTCTGTTGCTGGGCGCCAGCCTCAGATGACACTGTGCAAAACACCACCTCTCCACCGGAAAAGTACTCTCCCCCTCAACAGGTACCACCTCCCAGTATAGGAACCAAGTCCAGCCAGGCCCTCTGTCTGGGTGTCTCGGTCTCCCCATGGATAAAGATGGCATCCTGCACAAGATCATCACAGCATCTGTATGGCTACCACATGGCCAAGGTAGAAAGATAGGCCAATGGAGCTATGATGCACAGAAACCAAAGCCAGGCTCTCAGAACACAGCAATTGCACTTGCCAATCCCACCAGCAGTGCGGCCACGACCAGCAGCTAGTCAAGTCCCAGCTCTGCCCACAGGCCAATACGGAGAAAAAAATAAATCAAAATGGTGAGTTACCTTTGGTTTGTGCAAGCCTACGCTCGCTGAGAGTGGGGTCAGTGAAAAAGAGGAGGTTTTGTGTTCAGTGGTATGAAGTCCAAATTAACAGCCCTGTGCTGTCATAGGGCTTACTAGGTGTCCAGAAGGCTCTGTTTCATTATCAGTTCAGGTCTTGGTTTCCAGAGGAATTTAGGGAGACGTGTGTTTAGTCTGCCATCTTCACTCTGCCCCCTACCCCCACTAATTTCTTCTTTATGTGTATTTCTCAGCTCAATATTCCTTTTCTCTGTTTAGAAGCTGACAAATTTTTCTCCTCCTGCAATTGCCAATATGATGTTTTAGTTTTAGTATAGTCTAGGTTTCTGAATTCCTGAATAGACACATTTTAGGACACCCATCCAGCTCACACCCTGTCTCTGAAAACTATCCATTCCCTGCACAGTGCTTGTTTATGATGTGGTTTTAAGGATTCATGTTTGTGCCATAAGAACAAAGCTGATGATCCAGAGAAGGTCACCTGATTACAGGGGAGCAACTAGTTACCTGACTGAAACAATCTGACTAATCAGATTGTCTGTCTATGAAATTAAAACAAAGCCATAACCACAAAAGATGGCTATAAGTACTTGATAAAATGGTCATGTTTAGTCTGTATACACAATCTTAATCATGTAAAATTGATAAGCAAGCAAAGATAATTTAAAGAGACAAACAGTGGAATAAATAGTTCACAGGGCCAATTAGAAGCACCACATAGCTCCATAAAGATAGTTTTCTTTTTCACTGAAGGCTTCAACTTCCAGCTCTAGTTCCTATGTGGCCCAGCTACTGCTTGATTTCTGTGAGGATTTCTTTTAATAAACCACTTTTTTAACTTGCTCTAGTATTAGAGACTTTCTGTTCCTTGTAATTTAAAGGTCTTAATTATAATAGAAATTATACATCCCAAGGTTCAAAGGTTGCCCTCCCTGGGACCAAGTCAACAAGCATTTAACACACATATTATGTTCAACACTAATTAACCTGTTCCCATTTACCTCCTCTCCCCAGAGAGAAGGTAACAGAACAGCATATTCTATTATGAAAGAATTTTGTTTCAGCCTAAGCCTGGAAATAACAAGTACATATGTTGCCCTATTTGGACCTTACCTAATGGATAAAATGTGATTCTAACAGCTAACTTTCCAGGTGTAATGAGGAGTTATGTAAAGAGTCAAGCAAAAATTAATCTAGCCCTATTAGTACAAAGGACTAATGGACCACAACTACCACAGCCTTCACTGGATTGAGTTCAGTACAACTAGATGGTACCTGGCTACCACTGCCAATTTGTATGACAGGGATCACAACAGAAGATCCCAGACAGCTGGAGAAAAATGTAGAATAAAATTCTAACTCACAAAAAAGAATCAGACTTACTAGCTTGACAGAGACTAGAAAAACTCCGAAAGTATGACCCCTGGACTCTCTTTCAGCTCAGTAATGAAGTCACTCCTGAAGTTCACCCTTCAGACAAAAATTAGACAGGCCCATAAAATAAAACAAGACTAAAGGGGCATGCCAGCCCAAGGATAAGGACTAGACGGCAGAAGGGGACAGGAAAGCTACTCAAGGGAAACCAATGTTGAGAAGGGAGAGTGTAGACACATCACAGGGTTGTTACTCAATGTCATACAACAGTATGTGTACTAACTGTATGATGAAAAGCTAGTTTGTTCTGTAAACTTTCATCTAAAGTACAATGACATAAAAATTAATCTTAACCCTTGCAATACTGCAGCACAAATTAGAAGGAGGCAATTTTTTGCGTTTTATTTATACACAGAGTTCATCTTTAACTAAAATATTCTGTAGAAACGGAACCCAGCAACACTTTGGACAGTATTCTTGTCTCAGGGCACTTTCAGTGTCTTCTTTTAAAAGAAGAATCAAGCAAGGTGGAGAATAAGATGGAGATGGATATATTTAAGGGTTCCTTGATTCAAAACTGAGCCAAAGAGGAAGGAGAGTGAGAAACAGGGAAAAGAAATTGAGAAGATTCATTTTAATATTGTATGAGAATCATCTCCAACTTTCCATCTTGGCTCTGTTCATTCTGTTTTATTCACTTACAAATAAAAACAAATCACACAACACAACAAAATAGAGAGGCAGAAAAGTGAGCTTCACTGGCATACGTAGTCTTACCTAAGTCTTTCTACTTCCAAATCACCTCTGCTCTAAAAACACTAGGATTATCATTAAAACAAACAAACAAACTCCCTGCCATTGAGTCAATTCTGATTCATAGCAACCTTATAGCAGAACTGCCTCACAGTTTCTAAAGAGCACCTGGTAGATTCAAACTTCTGACCTTCTGGTTAGCAGCCATAACACTTAATCACTATGCCACCAGGTTGTCCAGGGTTATCACAGATGCTTTGGGGAAAAAAGGAAAGAAGACAGCTAACAAAGTCTGCAGAGACCATCTAGTCCTGAGATGAGGAGATGTGGCCTAGAGGATCTGTGCCAAAAAAAAATAACTCTAATTCCTCAGAATACAACTCAGGCACTGTAGGCAAACTTGCTCTAACTTACCGTATTATAAATAGAATATGCAGCAAGAACATGGAATAAGGATTGTTGCCTAGAGAAAAACAAACATTTACATTAAACGCAAGTTATTTCAAATATATTTTAAATTTTATTTTTTAAATAAACAAGTTAATTGAAAATAAATCCAAATAAAACATCTGCTGTAATAAAGAAGTGATCTCAAGCTCAAATTTAAATAATACTCTAAACAGTCTAAAATCCAGACCACTTGACATTCATTCTGATAGAAAAATAGTTACAAAAAATTTGCTGCCCTCTCTGGTTGTACTATGTCACTCTAAAATCATCACCACAGAAGCAACTGGCATAACAGAATGGTGGAACAGCCTTTCGAAGACTTAGTTGCAATACCAGTGATGTGGCGGAGCTGAGGTCATGTCCTCCAAGACACTATATATGCTCTAAATCAGAATCCAATCTATGGTGCTATTTTGCCTATAGTCAGGATTCACAGGTCCAGTAATGAAGAAAAGCAAATGTGAGTGGAATCAGTTGCTATTATCTCTAGTAATCCACTAACAAGAGTTTTGCTTCCTGTCCCTATGATCATAGGCTCTGCTGGTCTAGAAGTCTGAATTTCAAAAGGAGGAATGTTTCTTCCAGGAGACACAAATATGGTTCCACTGAAATGGATGTTGAAACTGCCACCCAGATACTTTGGGCTTCTCATGCTTTTTAATCAAAGGGAAAAAAGGAAGTTACTGTATTGGCTAAAGTGACTGATACTCATTACCAAGAAAAATTGGGTTGTTACCACACAGGAGGCAAGAAAGAGTATGTCTGGAATACAGGACATCTCTTTTAGTATTACCATGCCCGGTGATTAAGTCAATGGAAAATCTGTAGCAACCCAATTCAGCCAGGACTACTAATGTACAGTTGAAAGGAGATACTTATAAATACCAGCTATTACCACTTGGCCATTTGCTGAAATAAGGGCTGTAGTAGTTATGAGTATTTCTTCCTTATTCTATTATGAATGTACATACATTAACCAAGTATTTTTGTTTTCCCCTCTCTCATTCTCTTATCATCTAACAAAAGCTGTATTAACAATAGTTGACTTTACATCACAATATTGAAGTTTTAGAGTATCAAAGGAAAAGAATGACCATCCCCTAAAGACTTTGTATTCTGTTGTGAGCCAAGAATTGGCAATGTTTTCAGTGGTAAGCAAGTTAGCTATATCATGTTAAACAGAGGTACGACTGTTATTCTCTCTCTGTGTGTGTTAAATACACATATAACAAATCACTTGCTATACCAACATTCTTTATGTGTACAATTCAGTCACATTAGTTAAGTGTATCTGTTATTGCTTTTATCTGGAGATTAAGCATGGCCTAAGACAATACGTATGAGTACCAAGCCGACAAGGGGTAGATTGTGATGGACAATTTTACAGGTCAACTGAATACAAATCTATATGTTGCTGTGAAGATAATTTCCAGATATGACTCAAGTCCATAATCAGTTGCTTGTAAGTAGGGGAGGTTATCCTAGCTAAGCTAGGTAGGCCTCGGTCAACCAGTTAAAAGGCCTTAAGAGCAGAGGGCTGGTGAAATTCTGCTAGTGGACTGCAGCTGCAACTCACGTCCAAGAGTTCTAACCTGTCCCTCCTGATGACTTGCCTTATGAATCCAAAAACCCAAAGCCACTACCATCGTGTCAATCCAACTCACAGCAACCCTACAGGGCAGAGTAGAACTGCCCCATAGGTTTCCAAGGAGCACATGATGGATTTTAACTGCCAACCTTTTGGTTAGCAGCCATAGTTCTTAACCACTATGCCTCCAAGATTTTCTTGATTGATACAAAGGTCAGCATTCATTCACAAACTGCCATAGCAATGATATACTCACTGTCAGTCAATGTGTAGTACTCATGCCCTGCTCTACTTACTGTTAAAATAACCATTAATTTCCTTTTTCTTTAGTTTCATTATACATGGGTTTAAAGTTCTCTAGATATATTTATCACTGACTCATTTCTCAAAAAGTAACACAATCTCTCATTTCTTTTCTAAGTCTTTTAATAAAATTCTCTACCATATATTTTCAGAAGTCCAAGATTATAAAATAATTCTTTTCCAACTGCATAGCAACTATTATGACAAAAGGTTAAAAAGTTAACTTAGATTCTAAGTATCACATGTGTACTCAAATGATCTACAAAAGCTTAAACCTTTAGCAACTGAATCAAAATTATAGTCTGTAGAAGACATTCTAGACAAAGTTTAAGCTAATAAAAACTTTGATAAAGAGTACTTATTAATTCAATTTACATTTTATAATATTAAACTTTACTTACTTAACACCGTATCTGTCTCTAAACATAATATGATCCCTAAATGTGCGGTTCACATCAAGGTCAATTTGTCTGATATCAGGTGAACAACCTCGTGCTCTGTGTTTTAATTTCTGAAGAGGAAAAAAGGGAAAGAAAGTATAATTTTATGGAAAACAATTATTGGATATCTATGACAAATAGTAAAATACACTTCATTTTTTAAAACAAATCATTTTCATGGTCAAAAATGAAGACCTAAGGTACACAAGGAAAGCCTTCCTCCCACCCATGTCCCCATCTATTCTGTTTCCATCTTTTCTCCTCCTTCATCACCTCTCTTCCCTCTTATCTTGTTCAGGTTTAATTTTTTTTTTTTTTTTTTTTTAATTTTGCAGTTTCCATTACTATCTAAGAGCTCTTCACAGTAAACCATGTGGTCTACTATTTCTTCTTTCTGGCACAGTATTTTTGTTTTCTTTGGAGCTAATCATTACTTTGTTTCTTAATCTGCTTCATTTTCTAACTACTTGTCACTAATTCAATCCCAAATTCACTTTAAGCTACAGAAACCACCTTTGGGGATGTTCAAATATATTAAGTATACAAGTTTCATCTTCTTAATGGCATCGTGTCCAGAGCTTTCTGACCTGCTCCCAGTGTGGGCTTTTTGATCTCTGTGTCTGCTGCACCGCTAGCATTTTGACCTCTCTACCATCTCCTGAGGCTTCCCTTTACTTTTCTCTCAGGCCGAGTCCTCTGTTTCCTGGACTTCTAGCTTTTTCTTTCTTGGCTTATTTCCTTGCTCTAGAAGAGCACATCTTCCAGCAGCTCCTGTGAAAGGACGCATGGAAGACAAATTTTTGAAACTTTGAACACCTGAAGCTGGAAAATATTTTTGCTCAAAAGGTATTGTTTTCAGTGTTTCTTAGCATTCAGCGCTGTCACTCTAATTCTTGTTTCTTTATATGAGATCTGTTTTGTTTGTTTTCTTGCTAGAAGCCTGTATGATTTTCTTGTTCTCCATGTTCTGATGCTTTGCATTTCTGTTCTTGATATGGATCTCTTTTTATCCACACTCTTGGCCACTCAATGGATAACTTCTGTCTTAAAAGCTCATACTACTTGTCTCTCATTTCTGAGACATTTTCTGCAATTCCTTTGTTGATTTCCTCATACCCCTGCTTCTACACCTACTCTCTCTGGAACTCTTATTACTACAATGTAGGGGTCTGTCTTAGTCACCTGGTGCTGCTCTAACAGAAAATACCACGAGTGGAAGGTTTCTTGAAGACAAGCTTTATGGACACGGTCTGGCAAGCTGCAAATCCATTTATAAACTGTTAAGTCCATTCAGAATGAGAAATCATCACAGTCCGGTAGGCTGAGTCCAAATCCAGTGAGAGCATCTTGGCACAGGAACCTCGGGTCCAAAGGACGTGCTCTGCTCTCAGTGCTTCTTTCTTGGTGCTATGAGGTTCCCCACTTCCTCGCCTCACTTCTCTCCCTTATAACCTACAAGCTTGTAGCTTGAGGCCCGCCTCACTAACACAACTATTGCCCATTCTCCATCATCAATCTCACAGAGACAGGATTCACAACACATGGGAGGAAGGGCACCATATTGGGACTTACAGCCAAATCAAATCAACACAGACATTTTGAGGGGGGACACAATTCAGTCCATGACAGGGTCTCCTAGGTTGTCATCTAATATTCCATCTCTGTCTTTTATATCTACTTCTTGGGAAGTTTCTTCTATTTTTATTTTTAAATCCTGTTTGATAAGTTTTTCACTTCTTACATTCACAAATTCTTTATTGTTTCTTTGTCATAGCATCCTAGACTTGTTTTATGGATGCAATTCATCTCTCTGAAGATTTTAATGACAGATTTTTTTTTAACATTTTCTTCTCTATAGTGTACTTTTTACACGCTGCCTTTTTCCATTTGTTTGTCCTTAATGTTAGCTTCTTTCCTGAAGTCAACAGTGATACATCAGTGTCTGCTTAGATTTAAAAGTGGTACACTTAAAAGCACACTGAAAGTTCTGGATACAAGGGTAGGGCTCCAAACTGTGGCCTTCACTGCAGAGTGATCTGCCAGACAGTTTTACTGCGATTCCCCTAATGTCCAAATCTGTGGATTTTTTTTTTTTTTTGTGGGATGATCTGATTCCTCAGAGAAGGCTCTTCCAATTTCCTGTTTAGATGTCAAGCATCTAGCTACAAATGGTCTGGGAAATGAGTAGAAGACACAGACAGAATATCCAAAATTCAGGAAATGAAATTCCTCTGCTTCTGTTACAGTAGCCCGAGCCTCAACAATCTCACGTGTTCTTTTCCCCTCAGAGGCCCTGTTTTAGTCTCTTCAAATAATAAAACCTTAGTCTCGAGCCACAGTCAGGGTGGGAATCCAGGAGCTTTCAACTTTGGCAAAGGCCTTCAACTACTTGTCATATTTTTAGCTTTAGCTCCACTTTCTGGTGTTGACAATTACCAAGTCTCTAGGGGATCTTAAGGTATAAATTAGGTTGCTTCTTCAATTTCCCACTGCCAGCCTACAATTTAGCTTTATCAGATTTGCTAAGTTTATTATACTACATCTGCATTCTGGTTTCCAAAAATGGGTAGCTGTTATCTCTTCTCTTGTTTTCCTACTCCTTGGAGGTCTGCCTTTTAAAAATTCTGTACTGTCAATTTAATAGCATTTCAAGGGATAGGGGAGCTAAATAAGTTTGTTACTCTCCATGTTTGACCAAAAGGGAGATTAAAATTTTTATAAGTTATACTTAACCAGGTTTAATTAAGCATCTACATCCATATTTTATATTGAGTCATTTACCACGCACTAGTAATATACATTTATAATAAAATCAATCTCTATATACCTATAAAAACCTAAGTGCTAACTCCTAACTTAAGGTAAAAGTAGAAGAAGGGCATTTGGGGATGTCTAGAATATTTGTGTGTGTGTGTGTGTTAAGTCTTTTATGAGGATATATATTTTTGTGTCTGAAGGTAGGACTTTAGAAAAGGGCAGTTTTGCAGGTTTTTAAAACATGAAGAATATTCACAGTATATCTGAGTGTCCTAAAGATGGGAGAAGACATTTAAAGTATAATAATCATAAACAAACAAAAAACCCAAACTCTTTGCTGTGGAGTCAGTTCTGACATCTAATGACTACTGGTATGAAACAGAGTAGAACTAACTCACAGGTTTTCCAAGGCTCTACACTTCACAGAGGCAGACTATCACATCATCTCCAGTGAAGTTGCTACTGACCTTCTGGTTAGCAGCTGAGCGCTTAACCACTGTGCCACTATCACTGAAACATTATTACATATGATTTCTGATAAAAAGTGGTCCAGAAGACATTAGAAGAATGTAACTTAAAACATATGTGTGTGTGTATGTTTAATATTTATGGAAAAAAAAACAGATAAGGGGCAAGTAAAGAGGTTTCAACTATTGTTCTACAAACCTCCTGATGAAAGATTGAATACAGAACTATAGGGAGAACATGTTTCACATGGCATGATTTAAAAGAAAAAAAAAAGGCCTTAAAATAAAATTTAATTGAAAGAACAAAAGCACCCAAGCATATGTACAACATTAGTCAATCCAGAAGACAAAAAATTCCAGTGTAAAAAAAATCTCATAACAGAAGGAAAGCCCAGTTAAGCAGTTTAAAGAAAAGTCAAAAACATTATTTATGGCCTACAATATTTACAGGCTAAAGCACAGAACACAGGCATTCAAACACATTTATCTCAAATGAAAGGAAGTAAACTGATTCTACTATTATCTCTGAGACTAGTTAGGCTGAGATCCATGAATGTCACAAAAATATTAAAAATACACTCTTTATGTAAAAAAACACAAACTAATAAACCTGAAGGCAGAAATACTGTAAAAAGCATGCAGATGAAAATGGGAAATGAAAATCTGTAGTACCACTGTGGATTTGGCCCATGAGACTATTCACGCTAAAGCTGCAGATGAGGCTGTTACCCAATACCGACTGAGCCTTTAATCTGCAAGATACATCACCAGACACAAAAGAGACAAATACAAGTGAGGTGCAATAAAAAAGAAAACAGAAACAGTAAAACGGAGTACTGTCAGTCTGGATTTTAAATCCTGTCTCTGCCAGTTTCTAACCTTAAGGTAGTTACTTAAAAGCCCAGTTTATTTATCTATAAAAAGAAAATAATAAAGATGATAATTTTAAAAACTTGCCTCTTGACATTGTTGCAAGAATAAAATGACTTAATTTGCATTGAGCATTTAGAGTAGCATCCACACATAAAAGTAATCAAATGTCAGCTTTCCTGAAGGTAAAGTAGGTACTATCTTTTTAAAAATACAGTAAAGCTTCAAATGGAAAACTAATCATTGTCTTTCTCCCTTTCTCTTTCTCCCATTTAGAAATGAAGCCCATCGCAGACACCTTCTATTCCACAAAGTCTTCCTGAATCATAAACAGTGCTTTTTTTCCCTCATCTGAACTGTGCCATCTCCTTTGTTTTACTGTTTTCAGAGTATATATCACATACTACTAGCATAAAATATTTTCTTGACATTGTTCCTAGTAATTCATCTCTATATGCTCTTCAGCATTTAGCAGACAGCTGTATTCCCAAAAAAAAGGACAAAAAGGATGAGGAAAACTTGAAGGCTCACAATCTATAAAATCTATAAAATCTTAGCAAACTATGAAAAGGTCATTTTATTCTTCCTGAAGGTCCGACCTGTAGAGGACTGCGAAGCAAGAGTTTAGGACAGAATGGCTGGCAAGAGTTGGTTTAAAAATAATGTAGGGGGACACTGGCACAAGATTGGAAGAGCTAGACAGTTTCCAGCTACCACCAATGACTGCCCCTGCAGAGAACTCAACAAACAATCTCTGACAGAGCAGGAAAAATGTAGCATGCAGAACCAGAACTCGAGTTAAAAGACCAGACTTGATGGTCCAACAGACTGCAGGGTTCCCCAGAAAAATGGCCCCTGGACTCTCTGTTAGCACAGAATTGAAACCATTCCCAAAGCCAACTCTTCGACAAAGATTGCACTGGTCTCTAAGACATGAAATGATACTGGTAAAGAGTGTGCATCTTGGCTTAAGTAGACGCAGCAGCCTGACAGGGCAGCTCCTGTCTGGAGGAGAGATGACAAGGCAGAGGAGGACAAGAAGCTGGTTGAATGGACATGAAAAATACACAGTGGACAAGAGGAGTGTTCTGTCACAGGGTGGGGTGAGCAGCTACGATCACACAGCATGTGTAAAAGTCATGTATCAGAAATTGACTTCAATTGTAAATTTCACTTAAAATACAATTAAAAACACAATGCTATGAGAAACTCAAATAATAAAAATAAGGTTTATAGTAGTATTGAAAATTATGAGCATAAAACCACTGGTGGGCAAGTTACTTCTTTTGTTGTTGAACTATCAGTTTCTACTAAACGATTCTCTCATATTAACCAAGCTTTGGAAATTTTGTTCTCTACATAAAAAGCCTAAAATGTAATTGAAAACTATAGTTCAACTATTAGGATACTAAATAAAAATAATTTTCTTGTTTCATTAATTAAACAAATATTTACTGAGCACCTACCATATTCCAGGCACACTATATTAGGTGCTGGGTTTATATTTTATATATGTTGTCACAGATATACTTCATTTCCAGTAGTGGCTCTCTAAAGCTATGAACCTAAAAACAGATAGCCAATCAACAGTCTAAATTAATTTTAAATTCTAAAATCTCAAACATAAACTCACAGTCTGTGTACTGTCCAAATATTTTAAATCCTTTAGTTACTCAAAATTAGTAACTCTAAATTAGCCAGTTTTTATTACCCTCCATCTTGATGAAAACTTATCTGAGTATATATAAACCCAAACTCTACCACCATTGAGTTGATTCTGCCTCTTAGCAATTCCATAGGGTTTCCAAGGTTATAAACCTCTACAGAGGCAGACTGCCACATCTTTACCCCACGGAGTCACTAACAGTTTTGAACTGCCAAACTTGTGGTTAGCAGCCAAGTACCTTAACCACTGTACCACTACAGCTCCTAGAACATATATAAAGAAACAGAAAATAAAAATATCAAAACAGCATGCTAATTGGCTTTGTGCTTAAGTTCTCAATTATTTTTCTTTTTTCCAATTATTCTATTTTAGTTTACTCCATTTATAAACACTTTCTAAGGAACATATCTTGAAATTATGGTTTATGATTCTTAGATATTACAGTTTATCATCATTCAAAAATTTTTTATTCCTTTCAAAGTTTAATGTAATATTTAGACTTAAAAAGGTACTGAGATGACAAGAAGGAAAATCCAATGCACTGGCTAACATAAGGAAAGAATTTCTGATCACTGAGTCACAAACTTAATTCTGGCATTATAAATACTAAAACCTAGAGACACACAATAACTTTGGTGGAAAACTGACACCATAAATCTACTTACTAGTACTATGTTGGAAAGGCGTAGTTACTATCAGGTATTTTACTCAATTTTCTTTTCAACTTTGCCCCAACATTGATTGATCATTTCAAATTACTTGTATTTGAAAGACATTTGAGAGTTCTTGATTAATACAAAAAATAACATTTCCACTCAAGTATTTGTCTAAACATTAGGAAGCAGATTAAAATAAACAACAAAGAAACATATACTAGACTATAAAACACAATGTAGCTTAATTTTAAGATAATCCACATGATGCTTACATCACACCTTGAAAGCTAAAATAAATGGATCTTAATTTTAATTTCAAAATAACAGGTTAGCATTAACACTCACACTATAAAGGTCTCTTGTCTCTTCTTTCATTTTAGGGATTTCAAGAAGCAAAGCCCAGACTTCACCTCTCAGCTGGAGTGGAATTCCTTTGTAAATTCTCCTATGAAACTTATTGAAAAGAATAAATACAAGGTTACAGACTGACAAAAGCTTAGATGACTAGTTCCTTAACTCACACTAGTCACTATGTCAACCTTTTCTTTTCAGAGTGCTAATGATAATTAATTGACACATTTTAACATGGTACATTTGGATCATGTCATATCTACTTTTCAGATCAAAATGAAGAAACATGTACAGTGAACAGACAGAATAAACAAGTAAGAAAATAAGTAAGCATGCCTTTTTTTATTCATACTATTAAAAAGGCATTCCTTAAATGCCAGGAAATCAGTTTGTTTTCTTTTTTAACACAGGTACTCCCCAGGTTGTGAATACCTGATTTACACACTTCCTGTAATAAAATGAACTTGTTACGTATCTCCTTCCTTTTTTCCTACATACTGAAAAGATACTGCACATAGCAAGAAAGTTGTTTTGGGCCAAAAATGCCCTCGTGGGGCCTGTACAGTGCTGTGTAACCCCGAACCTCCTTCCTACCACCTTCCCCCTGGGAACACATCACGTGCCTTCTTTCTTTCTATTTCAAAACTCAATTAATTCCACCTCAAGTAATCTTCAGTCTTTTCTCTCCTCCTTCTTCTGATTCTATATTTTATAAAGTGAGTATAATGATGATACTAGGTGTAAGATTTATTTTTTGGCCCAACTGGATATATTAGAATAACAGGGCAGAAAACAAGATAATTTTAAGAAAACCCAAGAGTAGAAAGCATTAAAATAATGATAATATATCTATGTCTAAAACTTAAAATATAAAAACAATGACTCTGGGATCCAACCTATAAAAGCTAATAAAACAAAATACGTACAACAAAGTTACACACAACAGTAAAAAAGAAATCATGACACCCTAAAATATTCATTTTAAATTATGCTTACTGGTATTTAAATACTAGTACTGGTACATGAGAGAGAATACTTAATGGATTATGGTTAAATACTTTTTCTCACAAATTTTCAATTACCTTAGAAATTTTGTCAAGTTTGCAAAAACAAAGTTGGAATGACATCAATGCACTACAGTTACAATAAAATTGACTTATTCTCCAAGACAGTGGTCCAGTTTACTTTTGTAGGGAATCTTTCATTTGATTAAGCAGTATTTTATATTTTCTTCAACAATTCTGTAACACAGTCAAAGCAGGTATTACTCTATTTTAAAAGGAAAGAAACCGAAGTATAGAGAAGTAGCTTGCCTTGATCAAAGATACCTATCTTCTCACTCCTAATTCAAGGTTCTCTCTGCACAATTACACTACCTCCTAGAGATTATAGTTTTATTAAAGTAACAGTTTCTCAGTAAAAGGTGATAGCTGGTTGTTGCCCATTTATGTAAGTGAACATCACTCATTCAGAAAAAGAAAAATCTTGTAACAAATGCCTTCTAGGCCAATAGTTACTATGCATTACAGCTGTAAACATATAGTATATAAAATAAACAGATAAAACTGTAAAATAAAATAAGAGCGCATATACTAACTGCTATCAGACCAGAGCATCACGCCCTGGTGAAAGAAGGCATAGCAGAGACAGGCCAGGTGGTAAAAGAAGAATGGACAGCAACATACGGTCTAGATCTTCAGAGGCATCAGGACATAGTTAATCCTAATATGGAAGGAAGGACACGTAAGATTCCAAGGAACCAGAAAAAGTTTCAGAGTAAGATGCTGGGAGTAATGACAGCGAATCAGGTACTACACTAGCTGCTACTGCTGTCACTTTTAATTGTCCAATACATTGGCTCTCATTTTGACATTATCTTAAAGCAAAAAAACAAACAAACCAGTTGCTGATGAGTTAATTCTGACTTGTGGCAATCTCACATGTGTGAGAATAGACCTGCACTCCACGGAGTTCTCAGTGGCTGTAATTTTTGGGGAGTGGTGGTGGCACAGTTGCCTTCAAGTGCTCAGCTACTAACAGAAAGGTACTCTAAGACTATTTCAGAGATACTATAACGTTAGGAGGGAGGAACTAGTCCCGCATGAGAAAGAGAAGATTTCAATAATGAAAGATAACAGGAATGTGATAGGAAAGGAAAATGAGGGTAAGCAGATGGGTGAGTATAATGATACATTAAGCAGTTAAAGTGGTGTGAACAATACACACACTAATATTTTCTGACTGTGTATCATCAGCCCACATTATGCTATATGCTATGTGAAACACATGCTATGTTTCAATTGATTCCACTAACATCCCTGAAGACAGAAGTACTTTTATTATCATTCTCATTGTAGAAATGAGAAAAAAAAGTTGTAAAAAGTTTAACTAACAAGCTCAAGGTCATCCAACTAAAAAACTCTAGTAAAAGGATTCAAATTCAGGCAGTCATCTGACTCCACAGCAAATAACACAAACTGCTATATTGGAAATTTTTCTCATTAGAGCTTGTCTTCTAGAAATTCAAATCTTCTCTATTCAAATTACATTTTTATTTCAAGATATTTTTAGACATTTCTCTGTATTACCACTATTAAGTAAAGAATCTGTGGAAAGAAAAAGGTACCTCCTCTTTGGAAGAGAAAAAAATATATGCTACCTTTTTACTTCAATGTAATTTAAAACTAGGTATGAAGTGAAAGCAATAATTCTTTTTTAGAGTTGTAGGATAGTCTTAACAACGATACATCTATATATTAGATTTTCACAAAATTTAGTATTATCACTGGAAAAGTACCATTAAAATTCTTTTACAAATTTATTTTATGGATACGATTTATAAAATCTTTTTTAAAAAATAAAGCAAATACAGCTAATATTTACTTTTATCTCCCCAGTATCTCATTTGCCAATAAAATCAAATAGTCCGTTTCAGAAATTGACTGCACAGCACCTAATAACAACACTCTGGACATAGATCTCTTGCTTGCCAGAAGCAAACAAGTTGCATAGCCTTGAGAAATTTATTTATACACAATATGCCTGCTTTTCCCATCAGCAAGTAAAACAATGGCTAATATGATCTCAAAAGTTCATTTAATGATTTCATTTAAAAAAAAAGTTTATCTGTAGTAGTTACTCTACTGTGACATAGTTTACACACAATTATAACATGACTAGCTAAATCACAATGGTCTCCACTTAAACAGAGAAAACTCCATTTAACAGAACATATTTAAAAAAACACAGTATGACTGTATATAGGTGGACAAGCACTGTGAGAATAAACAGACAACAAAAACCATCATAATGGAATTTTTCTCATTAGAGCTTGTATTCCAGAAATTCAAATCTTCTCTATTTGAGTTACATTTCTATTTCAAGATACTTTTAGATGCTTCTTTGTATAACTACTATTAAGCACAGTATCTGCAGACAGAAAACATACCTCTCCTTTGGAAGAAAAGAAAAACATATGCTACTTTTTTACTTCAATGTAATTTAAAATTAGCTATGAATTGCAAGCAATAATTCTTTTAGAAAGTGTATCCTGTTTCACACAAAATTGGACTATATGTATTATCAAATGATTCTGGCATTATAGTTTTGAGACAGGGCTTTAAAATTACACATCAAAGAAACAGTTCTGTTAAAATCCTTCTTAATGGGAACTGCATTAGACAGAGCTGTGTCAGCGTAACAGCCTAGTAGAATTACTCATTTTAAACGCATATATATGTTCATACACATGCGTATACTAGAAAAGACCATAAAGTCATAATTCTACAAATATTTCATTAGACTGAAAGTGAGATTCAAGTGTAGGTGCAAGACATTGAAATTTATCCTGTGATTACCACTTGAGCAATCTTTCCACAAAGACATAAGATAAAAGTAGTTGCCAACTTTAAGACAACCTGAGAGACATCCTAATATTAAACAACAACATAGGTGTTATAACTGGTATTCTATTTTGAACTGATTACTCTTAAAACCATTGAGTTTTAAACCTAATGCTAAAATAGCCAACAATTTTTTTTCTTAAATGAACTCACCTGTGATGAAAATAAGACCTCGACAGACTTCAAAGTAAGGATATTTAAGATGCTCAAAAAGATAAATGACATTAGCCCCATGAGATATCCCATGATAAAAAGATTTTCATAAGTAAGTTTAATGTCATTTAATGCCCCTCTTAAAAATTCACAGCAAATGTTATAATACTGACTGGACTCTGACAAGTCCTAATGTAAAGTAACCTTGTTTTTTAATTCTGATTTTCCCAAGTTTATTTAGCCAGAGGATGCTCTTCTCATGTAGTAACAAATAACACTTACCCACCGCTTACTAAAGTGTCAGACACTATTCTATGTGCTTGACCTACATTAAACATTCCTGTGAAGCAGGTACTATTATTATTCCCATTTTACAGATAGCAAATTAAGATAGAAAAAAGTTGAACAGCTTCCCTAACATCACATAGCAACCCTATGATTCAGAACTGACTCGTCAGCAGTGGGTTTGGTTTTCAGTTTTAATGTCACATAGCTAGTAGGTGGCAGGGCTTGAGTTTGAACCCAGGAAAGTCTTCCTCCAATATCTGTCTCTTAATCATTAGGCCACATTGTTTCAGTGTAATATCTATCAAAATGTAAGAAAATGTATTTCTGTAAACTGTGTTCCTTGGAATCCCAGCTGGCAAGCACTGACATAAAATAATTTGTATCTATACAAAAAGAAAAAAAGGTTACATAGAAGAAAGGCATGGGGAAATAGACAAAAAATATTAATAGTTAACTCAGCTGTATTTTGCTTACGGGGCTATGAAAGATTGGTTTCCTTTAAAATTCTTACATTGCACAACTTCCCTTCAAAAAAAGAAGAGCAATAGTTCACACTGAATGCTTGCTATATGCAAGGTGCAATGCTGCATGTTTCATATGCACTGAATCATTAAATCTTCACCCCTTTGCAATGGATACTAATATCCCCCTTTTACACACAAGGAAATTGAGGCTTAGATGTCAGTGGTTCTCAAAGCATGGTCCATGAGGTCAAAACTATTCTGATAATAATAAAAAGACAGTTCCTTGGCTTTTTCACTGTTGAGTTTTACACTGATGGCACAAAAGTAATGGTGGTAAAACCGTGGACATGTCAGCACAGGCCACGGCAGCAGGAGCACTGTGCCAGCAGTGGCTGCACTCGCCACTCACAGTTTAAAAATGAATTTTTTAAGTATCAATTTCACTTAAGAACGACCTGAATGAAACAGTCAATATTATTAATTTTATGAAGTCTCAACCCTTAGGTACAGACTTTATTGATCAGCTGAGTGACGAAATGACAGAATTACAGAGGGTACTTGTGCTGCATTCCAAGGTACAATGAATGAATGGCACAGTGGCTGTCTTGAGAAAAAGGACTTAGGAAATGGTCTGAATCATGCTCTGAACCAACTGATTTTTCTTTCGCTCCATTAAATACCATTTTTTCTTGAAATAATGACTAACTAACAAACTATAGTTCTTCAGATCTGGGTATCTGGCAGGAATTTTCTCAGAAATAAACAGGAAGTGAATCTGTCATTTGAAGGAAAACAGCTGATAGTATTTGCTATCACTGATGCCATTTGACCTTTCAAGCAAAATTAGAATTTTGGAAAATATTTATCTCCATGAACTTCACAGCTTCCTAACATTTACAGACTTTTCAGATAACATGGGTGGTGATATTAACATATGCATGTGTGCAAGTTTTTTACATTGGTTTAAAACTTAGCACAAACTCAACAAAGATAAAAAGACTCAGGGTGAGACTTGCTAGAAGTATCTGTCAAAGGAGACTGAGTGCACAGCCAGGAAAAGCTCTCAGAGGGCAGCCCTTTCTCTCTGCCCAAGCAGTATGACCTGTGCATATGAAGCCTGAAGCCGATGCAACCATTCTGACCCCAGAGGGAAGTCAACCTCTAGACACAGCTGACACTTCAGAAGCAGAGTAGAGAGATGCAAAGAAACTAAGCCATCAACAAGATACGGGAACAGCTGAATTAAATCACTCCTGAAGTCCATTCTACCTCTGGACCATTCAATGTATCTTCTAACGGTGAAAACTAATTTGAAATAAGTTTTCTGTTAGTTACAACATGAAGAGTCCTAAATTTAAAGCATTCTGCTAAATTAAACTAGATAGTTATACATAAATATATAGACACAGATATATATCAATTTAACACTTTTTATAATTAAAAAGAAACAGTTAACGAGGAAAATCTACATTAAATTTATGTAGATTCATATTGAAATAACATTCTTTTAAATTACCTTCTCAGTGTTCTTGTATTTTTCCCATCCTTTTAGCATTTTCAGCCATTTAGTAGTTCTTTCAATTTCCAGGGCCTTTTGCTAAAATAAAATTAAAATTTCCTGTTATGTTTGAAACTTATTTATTTATAAACTACCTCCATTTTCAAAGAAAATACTGTTGAGAAAAAAAGGACAATCAAAACAGTGATACTATATTGAACAACAGATACCTAAATTTTTAAGTTGGATAATATTACAGTTGTATCAATTGTAATATCATAATTCAAATTCACATTCACGGAAACATTCCATTTCCCTCCAAGGGACAGGAAAAGGGGACTGTTTAAAATTTCCAACACTTTAAAAAGCTTGTGCATTCTACAAATTTAAACTAAAAGTAAATTTTAAAATATCACTTATGAAGCAAAGAACAAACTATGTCAAAGTTCAATTCTGTCACATTTTACTGCACTCTATCATATTAATGCTGTCAGTGAGAATTGTTTTTTTAGAATAATTGGATATTCATTTTTTATTTCTTCATTTATTTGGTATATAATATGTAACAAGCACTATGCTAGAGAAAAATACACAAAAATGAGTAAGTAACAGTTGCTGCCCTCAAGACGCTAATAATCTGCTAAAGGCAACTGACAGGGAAACACACAGCAATGTGGTCAATGCTATGGCACAGACAGAAAGGTTAACAACAAGGTCAAGGTGGAAGGAACTGTCAATTCCATCCAAAGATGTCAGAGATGAGCCCTAAATGAAGAACTGAAAAGACTGTTAGGATTTTCGTCAAGCGTGATGGGGGGAAAAGATATTCAATAAAAACATAATTTTTGTTTTGACATAGTTCATCACTGAAGGTGGCTGACAGTAGTTCTAAGGGCTTTAAAAAAAAAGCAGCAGCAGCATAAGAAGATGATGAGCCTTAAGCAGTAGGCGGGCTGGTGTTGCATGTCTCACTAAACCGGGATTTGATGTAAGCCTCATACAGTAATTATCGGGAGTGGTAAAGAAAATGCTGTTTCTCCCTCACTCTTTGGTTTCCAGCTGCAGAGATATTTTTTCCTAACCATTCAGGCCTGCAGTCCAATTCTATACTCACCCCTAAGGTGGTAGAGTGACTGCCTTAATGATAAATTTAGAAAAAGAACTGCACATGTACCATTCCCTCACCCTTTTAGTTGGCAGCCCAGCTACCCTCAGAAAGCACATGTGTATTTCACTCCGCCAGGCAGAAAAAATAAATACTCTTTGCAGCAAAGAAGTCTGCAGTGACTTCTTTGCCCATGACCAGATGAATCAGTATGTCTCTTTTCAGGGTTTGGTACTAAGAACTCGATGCTGCTGTACACCTAGACTGCATTCTCCCATAGCCACTCTAAACCCATGAAGGCTAGTTTCCGCGGCCTACAACAGTCCCTGGTACACAGCTGTTGTTGTTGCTGGGTGCCATAATTATTGCATTGCTTATGAGAACAAAACCAACATAATTTTTCTCTATGAGTGAGCTGAGATTTTACTATTTTGTTCATTCTCTTCAATCTACAAATTTTCTTCCTGGATCCTCTTAAATATACTAAGTATATAAGAACAAATAGCAACGGAAATAGAAGACTATCATGAAAAAAAAATGGTTCTGAGGGTACATTTTATGTTCAAAAAATAAGTAAGGTGAAGACTGTTAGTAGCTGCTCAGTTGGCTCACAACTCGTGGTGAGGCTACCTGCAGTACAACAGTGTGCTGGGACCCACAGGGTTTTTACTGGTTGATTTTTAGAAGCAGTTCACCAGGTCTTTCTTCCCAGTCCATTTTATTCTCAATGTTCTGCTGAACCTGGTTCAGCCCACAGCAACACGCAAACCTCTATTGACAGGGGAGTGGTGGCTGTGTACCAGGCGCACTGGCTGGGAACTGAACCCAGATCTCCTGCGTGGAAGGTGAGAATTCTACCACAGAATCACCGCTACCTCTGCAAGGTAAAGATACATGTTCTGTCATACAATAAATGAAGAAAATGGTTAAAATGTTTACAAACAGCATAACTGTATCATATATACCAACTTACAGATTTGCAATGTTTATCCTTTCATAACTATATAAGTCTATGAAACCTCTAACAGTTCTCCTTCCTCAGCTATTAGAAAATTGTCCACGCCAATAATAAATAATTTTAACATTAAGTATTAAAACCCCAGTGGTGCAGTTTGGTGCTCCTAGATGGCAACAGTAATGAAGCCTTCAGTAGAAAAGGACCACCAAACAGAAAGACTTTAGTTTTAATGAGAAAAAGTATTAAAATAAAAACAAAACATCAAAGAATGTTAGAGTCCTTATTTCTAATACATATTTTTCATTTTCTGAATCTCAGTTAAAATGAGAGCTGTACACAGACTTTAGCAAATGACTTTATATTAACAAAAGTCTGTGTTCTGTTAGAAAAACATCTACAATTTCTGACTCTTTCCCCCCCCCCCTTCAAACTGTGATAACCTATCTAGTTCTGAACAGAGAGCACATGGAGATGAAACCAGGAGTCTCCGGCAAAGCTCGTGTTCTGTAAGGACAATTACTTAGACTGCCACAAACACAACTAACATGACTTCATAATGTGTATCAGGAGCCAAGTATAGGTGAAAATGTTTCACAGCATCAGATCACTAATTCTAAGAACTTATGAGGTTAGGTATAATCATCCTCATTTTTAAGCAAGGAAACAGTAGCACAAAGATGATGAGTCCCCTGCCCAGATTCACATGCCTAGTTAAGTGACAGAAGAGGGACTCACAGCCCAGCAGCCTGGCTCCAAAGCCTGCACTCAGTCTGACTCAGCCTGCATTGTACTGACTCAAAACTGGTATGATGGTGGTCGATCGCATGTGCCCACCATCAGTATTTTTAGGTGTAACAGAAGCATGAAATCACAAAGAAAATCCTGAATTCTACAGAAGTTTCCCATCAATGAAAATATTTCCAGATAATTTATTTTTAAGCATACTCTTACAAAGTTTGATGGGTCTTTCAAAACAAAAGGTGATCACTCATGAGCAAAAGATATTGTTATTAATTCCCATTTTTCAAAAGACTACGCATATTCTTCATTATACTTTTAGTGATAAAATGTTACAGATGGTTCCAGAAATATGCTTAATTTTAAAACTCAGTGGGGCACTGAAATCTAATTAATGTTTCTGTTAAATGTGACTTTAGAGAAAGGCCAAGCTGTGAAAAAATTAAGATTGCTCTAAGTTGCCATTTGGTATTTTTTTCTTCTTCTGCGCTTGCTCCCCTAACTTCTTCAAAGCATAATGCCTTTCTCTACCAACACGAAAACACCAACTAATTCAAATCAACCCAAGAGAATAATAAAATACACTTTGCCAGGAACAATCCTGCTGAGATCCAGCAGATCTCTTGCTATTTTTCATATTTATGATTATGAATTATCAATGAATCACTTTAGGAAATAATCATTCTTCCTTTTAAGGCACAGTTTTGTATTCTAATGTTTATCATACACACAGGTTATTTTAAATGCTACACATTCTCACACTGCAATCTGTGGCAAAACACACACCCACACCGGCACACAGCCAATTTTAAAACCGCTAAGTATGCCTTTCTTTCCTTTACAGTAGAAAGAAGGAAAAATGGTATACCTTGGGAAAATCTCCCAGGGTGCAGGGTTTTAAAATTATTTATCAGTAGTTCCGGCTAGTTTACCTTTTAACTCCATATGTGATCAATTCAACTATAGCAGACCTGAGTGCATGTGGAAACCTTTTTTCCCTCACTCAGGAATCTACAACTCATCAATAAAGTACACCTTACCACCACACAAAGTAAAACTATTCCATCAATTATTTTGAAGTACGATATAACTGAAGGCATATCTGGTTATTGTGAACTTAAGTGCTCAAGAAAAGTAGGCTAAGGAGTATCATTTTGCCATGGACTCAAGAACACCAAGTCAAAGTTAGAATATAACAGAATATTAGAGTCTCTACTGGAAAGTTCAATGGACACTTCAACACATCCCAAATTATTTCCTCAAGCAAGCTACTATTTATCTACCCTTTTGTTTTCCTATCACGAATTAAAATCATTATGCCTGACATCAATCAAACTAGAACATTAAAATCATTTTTAGGTCTTCCTTAAATCTCAATTTCTGCACTGGAATTAAACTCTCCCAGTTCCATCTTTTGTGCCTTTATCCCTCCAGCATGTCTTCTGCTTTAGTTAATGCAATCATGGGTGCAATCAATAGCTCCTTACAATTCTCCCTGACTGTCATTAACCCTCCCTCCCTAGTGCTACCAAAACTTTTTAAACAAGTCCAAGTTTAAAATCTTTCCACAGTTACTAATTACCTACAAATAAAGTTCAAACTTCTTAATATAGCCTTTAAGGATGACTCCTCACAATGTGGCCTCAATTTGCCTTCCAGTTTTACGTCATTCTATGTTTATAGTCTATCAGGAACTGTTTGAAACTCCCAACACACAATGTATTTTCATATTTCTGTAATGTTTGCTATTTGTCTGTCTGTGTTGTTCTTCACAATCATTTGGAAAAATCCTATGCATGCTTCAAGACTCAGCTCAAATGTGAAAGGTGTAGAACACTTCCTAAACAACTTCCATGCTCATGCTCCAAGCAAAACTAACTGTTTCCTCAGTAACTCACAGCACAGCCTAAGGACTCTAGAGACCTATACTCAAATCAGAGATCTGCCACTCACTAACAACTTTCATTCTGGGTAAATTACTTATCCCCTCTGTACTTCAGTGTCCTCATCTATAAAAGGACTTTCTGAAGACTACTGTGACAGCAGCTAATGTCTGCGTTTTAGTTGGCTGACATTATCTATAACCACGAGTTCTTTGAGGACAGGCCATATCACATCATATTCACCTTCTTTGAATTTCATCATCTACAACACTGGCTGTTATATAAGAAAAGTTAAACAAGTATTTTAAAATTAAATAGAAATTACATTAAGACAAGTGAAGAGCAGCTCTATGAAGACATTAATAGTCATCTATGGCCCACTGGAACATGAATACTTACACCAACATCATAATACTACTTTTCACAGCAGTTTGATCACTATAATATAGAGATAATCAAAAGTGAATTGCAACAGATTTTATGCAGAATAAAATGCCCTGGTGACACAATGGTTAAATGCTCGCTCAGTATCTGAAAGGTTGGTAATTCAAACCTACTTGGCAGCTCTGTGGGATAAAGACATGACAATCTGCTCCTGTAAAGATTACAGACTAGAAAACCCTAGGGGGCAAGCCTCACTGTCGCACAGTATCACTTGGAGTAGGAAATCAACTGCACATAACAACAGCAACATGTTAACATAATGCTAAAAGTAGTATCATTCCATATGTTGGCAATACTTTTCAAAGTTCTGCCAAAATGCAGAACTACTGATGGTCTAAGTCTATACAAAACTGACATTAAATAATTCTGTTAATTTCATACAAAGATCTAGTAGTACATTATAATTCTCCCAATTTTTATTTTAAAATGCCTTAAACCTGCAGAAAAGCCTGATAAATAACACACCACATATTTATATATACTTCAAAAAGATCCACCAATTATTAGTATTTTGTCAAATTTCACCTATTTTTATCATACCCTTTTCTTTTTTTGCTAATCTATTAGAAAGTCTGAGACATCTTGAATACTTGTCCCTAAATGTATTAAGTATGTATCACAGAAGAACAAATATACATTCTTATCTAATAATCACAGTACCACCACTACACTCAAGAACTTTATAACTGCTAAATAACAAACCATACACCAAATTCCTGACTTGTCCCCAAAATGTGCTTTATAGCTGCTTGTCAATGAGGAGAGACCATAAACTGCATTTCTTAGTATGTCCCTTTGTTGTCACTGCTGTTTACAGGTGCAGTCAAGTCCATTCTGACTCATAATGACTATGTACAAAATAACATCACTGTCCTGTACTATGCCATCCTCACTATCCTTGCCATGTTTGACTCAACTGTTACAGCCAGTATATCAATCCTCATTGTTGAAGGTCTCCCTCCTTTTTGTTAACCCTCTACTTAACCCTGGTGGCAGAGTGGTTAAATGCTACAACTGCTAACCAAAACACTGGCCATTGAAAGCTGCCAGGCACTCCTTGGAAACTCTATGGAGCAGTTCTACTGTGTCCTATAGCGTCTCTCAGAGTTGGAAGGAACTCAGTGGCAGTGGGCTGGTTGGGTGGGTTCTATTTAACCAAGCATGATACCTTTCTCCAGGGACTGGTGATGACATGTCCAAAGTATGTGAAATGAAGTCTCGGTATTCTCACTTCTAAAGAGCATTCTGGCTGTATTCCCTTCAAGACAGATTTGTTCCTTCTTTTGGCAGTCCATGGAATATTCAACATTCTTCATCAGCACCATAACACAAAAGCATCAATTCTTTTACATTCCCTACTCATAGTCCAGCTTTCCCATGCAAATGAGGCAACTGAAAATACTATACCTTGGATCAGGTGATATCTTTGCTTGCATCAGGTGGTATCTTTGGTTTTCAACACTTTGAAGAGGTCTTTTGTAGCAAATAAGTCCAGTGCAATGCATCTTCTGATTTCTTGACTGCTGACTGTGGATCCAAGTAAAATGAAATCCTTGACAACCTCAATCTTTTCTTCATTTATCCTGATAACTATTTACGGGTCCAGTTGTGAGGACTTTTTTTTCTTTAACACTGAGGTGTAATCCATACTGATAGCTACAGTTTTGATCTTCAACAGTAAGCAGTCCTCTTAACTTTCAGCAAGGAAAGCTGTGTCATGTGCACATGGTTGTTAATGAGTTTTGCTCCAAACCCATCCCACATTCTTCTTCATATAGTCCAGCCTCTCGGAGTATCTGCATATATACTAAATAGATAGGGTGAAAGATTACAACCCTGATGCACTCCTTTCCTGACTTTAAACTACACAGTATCCTCTTGTCTGTCTGAATGACTGCTTCTGGATCTGTCTACAGGTTTCTCATGAGCATAATTAAGTGTTCTGGAATTCCACTACCAATGTTATTCACAATTTGTTAGAAATGCCTTTACACAGTCAATAAAATACAGTTAACTACCTTTCTGGCATTTTCTGCTTTCAGCTAAGGCCCATCTGATATCACCATTGGTATCCCTCATTCCAGGTCCTCTTCTGAATCTGGCCAGATTTTCTGGCAATTCTCTGTCAATATACTGCTGCAACTGCTTTTCAATGATCTTCAACACAATTTTACTTGTATGTGATATTAATGATATTGTTCTGTAATGTCTACATTCAGGTAGATCGCCTTTCTTTGGAATGAGCATAAACATGGATTTCCTCCAGCTAGTTGACCAGGTAGCTGTCTTTCAAATTTCTTGGCGTAGACAAGCTGGCATGTTTAACACTGCAACCATTTACTTAAATAACTGGTATTTCATCAATTCCTGGAGCTTTTTTTTTTTGACAATGCTTTCAGTGCAAATTAGACCTATTCCTTCAGTACCATTAGTTCTTAACCATATGCTGCCTCCTGAAATGCCTGAACACGACCAGTTCTTTTTGGCATAGTGACTGTATTCCTTTCATCTTTTTTTGATGCTTCTTGCATCATTTAATTTTTCCCCACAGAATCCTTCAACACTGCAATTTAAGGCTTGAATTTTTTTTTTCAGTTCTTTCAGCTTGACAAATGTCAAGTGTGTGCTCCCTTTTTGGTTTTTCTCTCCAAGCCTTTGCACAGGTCATTGTAATACTTTATTACCTCTTCTCAGGTCACCCTTTGAAATCTTCTGTTCAGCTCTTTTACTTCATAATTTCTTCCATTAGCTTTAGATACTCAATGAGTAAGAGCAAGTTTCATAGTTTCTTCTGACATTCATTTTGGTCTTTTCTTTCTTTCGTGTTTTTTTTAACAACCTCTCGTTTCCTTTGTGTATGATGTCCTTCATGTCTTTCTACAACTTGTCTGGTATTTGATCCTTCTTCAGACAGTCTCTAAATTCCAGTGAGATATACTTAAGGTCATACTTTAGCTCTCACAGAATTGTTCTAATTTTCTTCAGCTTCAACTTCAATTTGCATATGAGCAATTTATGGTCTGTTCTGCAGTAAGCCCTTGGCCTTGTTCAGACTGATGATACTGAACTTTTCCATCATCTCTTTCCACAGATGTAGTCAATTTGATTCCTGGGTTTTCCATCCCATGTAGGCCATGTATAGTCACTGTTTATGTTGTTGAAAAAATATATTTACAATGAAGAAGTTGTTAGTATTGAAAAATTCTATCATGTGATCTCCAGCATCATTTCTATCACCTAACCTATATTTTCCAACTACAAATCCTTGTTTCCAACTTTTGCATTCCAATCACAAATAATTATCAATTGCATCTTAACTGCATGTTTGATCAATTCCAGACTGCAGAAGTCACTAAAAATCTTCCATTTCTTCAATTTTGGCTTCACTGTTTGGTGCGTAAATTTGTGTAATAGTCATATTAACCGGTTTGCCTTATGATTATATGGATACTATCCTACCACTGACAGTGCTGTACTTCAGAATAGATCTTAAAACATTCTTTTTTGATGATAAATGCATCATTCCTCTTCAAGTTGCCATTCCCAGCATAGTACACCACAGCTTGTACAATTCAAAATGGCCAGCGCCAGCCCATTTCAGCTCACTAATTCCTAGGATACAGATCTTCATGCGTTCCACTTCATTTTGACAATTTCCAATTTTCCTAGATTCCTACTCTATACATTCCACATTGCAGTTATTAATGGATGTTTAAAGATGTGTTTTCTCATTTTGAGTCGTGCCTATCTGCAAATGAAGGCCCTGAAAGCTTGACTCCATCCAGGTCACTAAGACTGACTATATTTTGAGGAGACAGTTATTCCCTAGTCACCTTGTGAGTGTCTTCCAACCTGAGGGGCTCATCTTCTGGCACTGTATCAGACAATGTTCTGCTGCCATTCACAAGGTTTCCACTGGCTAATTCCTTTTTTCAGAAGTACACTGCCAGGTCCTTTTTCCTAGTCTATCTTAGTCTGAAAGCCCGCTGGCATCTGAATGCTGATGTTATAGCTTTCAGCATCACAGCAACATACAAGACCCTGCAAACTGAAAAATACATGCGAGGAATACAAATACACTCAAGAAATTTATAATTGATGCATTATTACCTAATTAATAAAAAACACAAATACAAATTCCCAACGTGTCCCCCAGAATGTTCTTTATAGCTGTTTTTCTTTGGGGAGAGGGGAGAAATTGAGGAGTCCATCAGGGATCATGTACTACATTTACTGACATGTCTCTTCAGTTTCCTTTAATCTACACTATCCCCCTCACCTTCTCTACCTTCTAAGACATGGATGTTTTTGAAGCCACACTACCTGGTTTTGTCTGATTTGTTTTCTCGTGATTATTCTTAGGTTAAAACTTGGCTGGAAGATTACACAGGTGATAGCGTGCCCTTTCTACTGCATCACACCAGGGCGCGCACGCACACACACACACACACACAACAAAAAAAAACAGTGCTGCTGAGTCAATTCCCACTCATAGTGACTCTATAGGGCAGAACAGAACTGCTCCATAGAGTTTCCAAGGAGCACCTGGTGGATTCAAGCTGCCAACCTTTTGGTCAGCAGATGTAGCACTTACCTCCTATACCACCAGGGTTTCCATCATTATGTATCATGAGATACATAATATCAATTTATGCTGTTATCAATGTTCCTAAAATTCCCTTTTGTAACTAATCAGTAATCTGTGTAGTACTGTTTGCGACAGTGTGGACACTCTGTTCCTTAACAATTCTGCCCAACAGTGTTGTCATCCAGTGCTAATTATTGCCTGAATCACTTATGACTTTGTTGACACTAAAATGGTAACTTTCTTCTATCATTCCTTCTGTATTATTAACTGGCATTTATCTATTAAAAGTCTTTCCTTCTACTTCGCCTCTTTTTTAAATAATACTATGGTCTGGTGGCACAACAGTTAAGAACTCAGTCAAAAAGACAGGCTGTTTGAATCCACCAGTAGCTCCTTACAAACCCTATGGGGCAGTTCTACTCTGTCCTAGGGTCTCTGTGAGTTGGAATCTAGTGAACAGCACTGAGTTTTGCTTTCTGGTATAGTTTAAAGGATTTTACCTAATGTGTTATAATCCATTACCATTGCTATTGTTTTTGAAGCTCAAATTGTTCCAAATTTGACCAGACCACCTCTTATCTAACTGAAAATTTCTCCCTGTCAAGCAGGTTCTTTGGACTTGTCCTACTAATCTTTGCCCATTTCTTTGTTTTCTAACACAAGATGACTGAGAATCACCATATATTTATCCTACCTCAGACCTGTAAGCAGATATTTCTTGAAGAAACAGTAGTTCTTTTTGACAGGAAACAGTATTCAAAAAAACTAAGATCTGGATACTAGATACGTTCATCAATGCAGTTTTTTAAACAGTGTAAGAAAATTCTTCTCCTCTGGGAACGTCAGAATAACAAATATCAAAAGGAAAAGGACGCAGAGGTCTTAACTGGCACAGTGTATTCCCTTTGCTATCTACCTATTATCTAACAAATGGTACACTGCTGTGTGCTTTTCTTCCCATGAGTTGTTGTCAGGGAAGAACTACATTTCAAGTTTATGAAATGATACCCTATTATCTTAAGTTCATATCAACTGTGAGTCAGGAATGACCTCTCCTAGTAGGGCAAGGGGGTTGCAAAGATTAAAGCTGAGGTCAGTTATCTTCTTTACACTCCTCAACATAGTTCAGTGACCTGAGATAATACTTTTTAATCCTGTGCAGGATCAGCTGAATAGAAAGTACTCAGCAGCTGTCTGATGAATCATCCACACAATATTAGCTTGTGTTTAATATGGTCTAAGCTTCCTTCCACTATAATATAAGTGATAACTCTGATAGTTAGGACTAAACACAGTGCATGGATGGATATGAAATACCCTTCTCTTCTACTGTTAGAAATCTTAAACATTCGGTCACATTCAAGTCTGCAGATGCTTGTCTCTCTTATCTGAATATCATGATGACATGATTGAAGATGCTGAACTGAGTCATGCATGCCTAAGTCTTACCAGCAGAGGTCAGGAGAGAACAAAAAGTACAAGAAGGAACGAGCTGTTTCACGAATGTACCTTGATATTCAAAACTGTCACGTATTTTGAATAAGATTTCAAACCACATGAAATAAAGGTCTGCCATATCCCGTGCACTACATAAAAGAATAGCTGCAGCTATGAAAATTGAGCTTTACATCCCTTTTCTCCTTATTAAAAAACATCAATAAGCTCAAAACCGGCAACCCTGGTGGTGTAGTAGGTTAAGCGCTACTACTGCTAACCAAAAGGTTGGCAGTTCAAATCCACCAGGCACTCCTTGGATACTGTAGGGGGCAGCTCTACTCTGGCCTCTAGGGTTGCCATGAGTTGGATCCGACTCGACAGCACTGTGTTTTAAGCTCAAAACCACAGTACCATCTATTATTAATACCATTTTCCGCAGAGTAAATAAAACAAGTGTATTCATTTATTTGTGTGCCTTTTTGAGGAAATTCAAAGCACTTGGCTAACACTGACATTCATCCTCTTAAGAGAGACTACATACTACTATCCCCATTTTAAACAACTTCATTACAGAAATTACTTTATGTAAACTAAAGCCATGATTTCTTGACTATAACAGTGTTTGAGTCTTCCCATAGTGGCAGTAAATGCATGCTTCAGCTGTATCCTCTGTAAAGATTAATACGTGTAGCACTTCAACAAGGCTATTATTTCCATCTATTTCATTCAATTAAGAAACAGGAGCAGAATTTTTCCTAGAAATGGCAGAGCTTGGCCACTAGGACCAGGCAGTTGCTGTAGAAAACCTGAACTTTACTCAAACCCAAAGAATTAGGGAGAAATCTTAATAAACTAAAAAGTGTCTAAGCTCAGACAGCTTTGCATGAGTCTAAGTTATCATTCCACTTTAAAGAAGCCAAAACTATAAAAAGCAGGTCATGCAATTGAGTGTAGTTCATATGTATGAAATACACATTATGAAACCTAACCCTGTCCCTCTTCCAACACAACCTGACAAATTAATGTACAATTACATTTTATGTTAAAATAAAACATTGTGAAATACATAGTTTTTCTTCCTACGTGATTCCCCATTATAATCCACTCTAACTAGTTACCAGTGAGTCGATTCCAACACACAGCAACCTTATAGGACAGGGCAGACCTGTTTTCACTGGTTAACAGGTCTTGTAGTGTATAAGCAAATCTCTTTAAATAAATTTTTAAAAAAGTTGAAAAACACAAAAACCTCCCTCAAGTATGCATCTTCCACTAGGTTCTGTTGCATTACTTCTTTTCTTTATTGTCTTATTTCATGAAGCACTTCCATCATTGGTTCAAACACTTTTGGACTTTCTGGCCCAGGAAATCACAAAAAAGAAGGGGGCATTAGAGAATGAAATAAATACTCAAAGTCGGCAGATTTTTCTTTCACCAAATACAGATATCTTTTGTTAAAAGATACTTTCCAATTCTTTACTCTTTAAGTCCTCAAATAAAGATGCTGTAAAATTTAAAAGGATAATCTGTACCAGTGGTTAAATTTAATATATTTAATATTATAAAGAAATCATTACATTCAGTCACCCCATCAGCCAACAGTTACTGAGCACATACTATGTGCTAAACAGTACAGTTACAACAGTTAACAAAGCAAATGAAAACCTCACCATCATAAAGATTACACTGTAGTGAGAGAAACAGACAAAATTAATAAGCATAATACCCAAACTGAAACTATGGCCACAGAGATGATGCAGACTCACGGCAACCCTACAGAACAGAGGAGAACTGCCCCATAGTGTTTCCAAGGAGTTCCTGGTGGATTCAAACTGTCAACCTTTTGGTTAGCCGTCATAGCTCTCAACCACTACGCGACCAGGATTTCCAAGTAAAAGACAATGCATGTAGAAGACTACTAAATGTTAAAGAAAGAGTCAAAGAGGACAGCATGTGTGTAGGAGGGAGAACAGTTCACAATTTTAAATATAATGGTGACAGAGGGTCTTATTCTGAAGATGCTATTTCAGTGCATAACTCAAAGAAATGAGAGACTGAGTCTCACAACTATCAAGACGGAAGATCAACCCAGGAGCGGAAGCAGTTAGTACAAAAGGCCTGAAAGAGAAAACATGGTCAGTATGCTCAAGAAACACAAAGGAGGCCAGTGAGTAAGAGCAAGGGAGAGAACATGGAGAGATGAGAGAGGTAAGAGAAGCCAGGTGATTCAGGAACTTGAAGGTCATTCTATGAACTTCCCTTTTACTCTGGATAAGATGGGCAGCCATTCTAATGTCCTAAACAGAGAGCAACAAGATCTGATTTCACTTTAACATAGTTAATCTGACTGTTTTGTTCAGAACATAGAGACTATGGGAAAAAAGGGGAGCAATTACAGAAGCCAAGAGGATAAGAGGCTTTAGAAAAAAAATTACAGTGGCCCAATGTGGCAGAAGTGGAGATGGAGCTAAGTCACAAGATTCTAGATACATTTTGAAGACTGAGTTTAGAGAATTTGCTGAAAGATGAGATGTGGGATATGAAAGAAAAAAGACAACATAGAAGTTTCCAGATGCAACAACTTGGAGAGTACAGTTTCTATTGATTCAGATGAGGAAGTCTGCTAACAGAACGGATATGAAGACAATGACAGAGATTGTGGTTTCAACATTTATTAGCCATCTAAGTATATATACAAGTCCAACACCCAAGTACAGACATTGAAATGTATACACAAGGCTATTCGAGTCTAGGATTCAAGATGCCAAGTCACTGACATTGTGGGCAGTAAGCTTCACAAGAGAAGTACCTGTAACAGTGCTTGATATAAAGTTGTTACCCAATAATATAGCTGTTAGAAGAAAGAAATTCCTCTGCACAAACATCAAGGCATGAAAACTGAGAGAACCAGGCAGCCACAAGAGTATTCACCTGCACAAAGTCCATAGAGGAATCTCTATATAAACCAGAATCCTTACAACTGGACCAATAAGCCACATCATGATAAATGGAGTAAAGACTGAAGTTGTGAAGGATTGCATTTTACTTACATCCACAGTGGAAACAGTGACAAATTTATCAAACAACATATTGCACTGGGCAAATCTTCTGCAAAAGACTTCTACTTTAAAGTGCTGAAGGGCAAAGATGTTACTGTGAGGACTAAGGCACACCTGACACAAGCCATTGTATTTTCAACCACCTCACGTATACGCAAAAGTTGGACAACAAATAAGGAAGACTGAAGAGGAACTGACACCTCTGAATTATGGTGTTGGCTAAGAATATTGAATATACCATGGACTGCCAGAAGAACAAGCAAATCTGTCACGGAAGATGCACAGCCAGAAATACTTCTCAGAAGCAAGAATGGGCAGACTTTGTCTCATGTGCTTTGGACAGCAGCACTCCATCCCAGG
Source organism: Heterohyrax brucei (assembly GCA_028571685.1). Classification (NCBI taxonomy): domain Eukaryota; kingdom Metazoa; phylum Chordata; class Mammalia; order Hyracoidea; family Procaviidae; genus Heterohyrax; species Heterohyrax brucei. The sequence goes on along the minus strand of CM053142.1, from coordinate 48,528,651 downwards.
AGAAGGGTGTCTTGCTTGGTAAAACAGAGGCTCAGCAAAAAAGAGGAAGACCCTCAAGAAGGTAAACTGACACAGTGGACTGCAACAATGGGCTCAAACATAGCGAAGGCTGTGAGGATGGCACAGGCCCAGGCAGCGTTTCATTCTGCTGCCCACAGGGTCGCTATGAATGGAAACTGACTCAACAGCATGAAACAACTTCAGTATCTGTACAACGACAATTCTGGCTGTATCATAAGGTTGTGCCGTAATGTTTATTTTCAAAACAACAAGAAATGCATTTAGGAAGATTTTTAAAAATAATGTTCAAATTCCAAATTCAGTTCCATTATCTCAGATTTTCCCTATTCTATCTCCCCCAGTATAAACATACACAAACCCCTGATAGTACCCCTAACAGACAGACTCACTTTCATTCTACAGTGCATTATTAGATACAGAAAGAATGGTGGTGGGGGGAGTGAGGGTAGATAAGGGATTCTGACCAACTTGAAGACATTCACTGTCTTGTTCTCATGCAGAAACAGCTGTGCGAAGTATAATGAGGAAAGGTGAGATACTGAGTTAAATAAGAAAAAAGTTGGCAGGTTCTTAAAATGTTAACATAGTTATTAGACCACAGAAAATATTTTATTGGTGTTGTAATCTCACAGAACAGCGTATTCCAAAAGCTACTGGTCATTAACAGTATGTTAGTCACAAGAGCACTTAAGAATCCCTTGTGACATTTTTTAAAAAATGTACATGCCCAAGCCCTTGCCCTAGAGTTTCTGATTTACTAAATTGTGGTGGGTTCTAAACCAACGTGCCATAAAAAAGCACTTTTGATTGAGAATTACCAGACCAGAATGCAAGTCATCTCATATTAACTACAAGGTCTGACAATTAAGTTTGCGAACTTGCCACTGTGCAATTATGTTGGCAGCACTGTACATGGTATATGAATGTCTCACAGCTATGTTCCTGTGGGTCAACGTGTGGCAGTGTCTTGCTGAGTGGCATTTACTGTCGTTGTCAGGCTCTGTGTGCTGTTCCAAGAATGTCGGAACCTAAATCAGAGCAACGAACAAACAGTAAATTTCTTGGCAAGAGTGGAAGTGAAATCAGGGACATGTTTATGAGAATAATGCTGTGTAGAAAATGGCAGTATATAAATGGATTAACTGTTTTGCTGAGGGGAGAGAAAGCATCACTGATGAAGAGAGGTGAGGGCAGCCAGTAATGAGCAGAACTGATGAAAACACTGCAAAAATCTGTCGAATTGTGTGTCAAAATTGTCAGCTGACTGTGAGAAGCAGACCAAGGAAACACCCACAGAGAAACAGCTAGGAAAATTTCAACTGAAAATCTTGGCATGAGACAGGTGTGTACAAAAATGGTCCTGACAGAGCTCACCAATGAACAAAAGCAAAGGAGAATCCGAGTTTGCCAAGACCTTCTGGACAGGGAAGAGGATGTTTTGGGCCATGCTATCTCTAGTGCTGAAAGATGGGTGTACCAATATGAACCTGAAACAAAGTATCCAACTTCACAATGAATATCAACCAATTCTCCACAACCAAAAAAGTTACATCAGTCTCAAGAGTCAAAATGACACTGCTTACCTTTGTTGGTATCAGAGAGATATTTGTACCAAATGGACAAACAGTTAACCAAGGTTACTATCTGGAAGTTCTGAAAAGGCTGCATGAAAAAGTTAGATGAAAATGACCTGAACTTTTCGCCAGCAACTCACAGCTCTTGCACAGTGACAATGCACCAGTTCACACGGCACTGTCTTTGAGGGAGTTTTTAGCCAGTAAACAAAAAACTGTACTGGAACACCCTCCCTACTCACCTGATCTGGCCTCCCGTGCCCTTTTGCTTTACTCAAAAATACAGAAAATACTGAAAGGAAGATATTCTGATGACATTCAGGACACCGAGGATACAACAGCTCCAATGGCCATTCCAGAAAGAGAATTCCAAAATTGCTCTGAAGGTTGGGCTAGGCACTAGCAACAGTACATAGCTTCCCAAGGGGAGTACTTCAAAGGTGACCATAGGGATATTCAGCTGTGAGATAAGGAGCACTTTTTCTAGGATGAGTTTGCAAACTTAATTGTTAGACCTTGTACTGCCTTTTCTTATTTTCAAGTATCTACCCAAAGCCTCATCAAATCTCCTAAGATTATTTTATCATAAATTTAATTATTTTCTTCGTTGATGTAACCAAGCTCAAATTCTAAGAATGTCAGTTAGCATTAACATATAACAACAGCACTCAAAATTACAAAGGTGGTAATTCTCATTCCTCTAATAAAAGTATTTACCAGTAACTATAAATAAATGACTTACCCGTTCCACAGCTGCATTATGGTATGGGAGCTCTTCTTCACTGCACAGAAAAAACAGTGTATGTAAGACAGTTTTAAGCTGAAATCACAGTAAACTTGTTTTTATAATTAAATGTGACGTATAATTGTTTACCATCTTAAGAGTTAACATGTCAACTCCACTGAGTTTAGTACAGAACAATTAGCTATTTTGTAACCACAGTGCACCCAGTCTTCAGATCTCTAGAACTGCATCGCTCAGTACAGCACCCACTAGCTACATGTGGCTATTTAATTTTAAATGTAAATTAAGATTAAGTCAAATTTTAAATTCAGTTTCTCAGACTCACTAGCCACATTTCAAGTACACAACAGCCACACAGCTACTGTACTGAACGGTACAGACACAGAACATTTCCATCCTGCAGAAAGTCCTACTGGACAGCACTCCTCTCAACTAGAAATTTAGGAGTCAGCATATTTTTCCTGTAAAGAGTCAGACAGTAATATTTTAGGCTTAGTGAGTTATACAGTCTCTGCTGAAACAACTCTGATGCTGTAAGCAGCCACAGATGATATGCAAATTAAGCATGACTGTGTTCCCATAAAACTCTTCACAAAAAACAGACAGCTGGTTGTATCTGGCCTGCGAGTCATAATTTGTCAACTTTTGAGATCATCACCGCCATTCTCTGGCTCAAACTATGACCTAACATAAATGGATGCTTAAAAGCTTAGCACAGGAAAATAAAGCTGTCTCTGATAGATTTACAAATCAAAAAGAAATCTCTTTCAACTTTTATTTTGTACACTAAGAGCTTCACTGTCAAAATTTCAACAGTGGTGATTTTGTTTAAAATATAGAATAAAAGATCAAATTCATTTTCTAATACAGTACACTCTGTGATATCTCTCTGATATAAAATATTGAGATTCTTATATTGTCAGCAGTATAATACTAATGTGCTATCCATTAACAAGATGGCACAGAAGTGGGTGGTATTTCATTCTGTTGTACACAGGGTCACTGTAAATCAGAATGGCACCTAACAACAATAACAAAAATCTATTAACAAAGGTACATGCACCTATCAACAATAACAAAAATCCATTAACAAAGTTACGTGCTTTGAGTTGCTATTAAAGTAATTATTATAATGTCCTGGCAACAATATGTACATATTTTTGCCTTAGTTTAAGACCAAATAATACAGCTTTTAAAAACGATACATTAGTATTCAAGACTGGGGTATTTTTAAAAGCACTCTTGCTACTCTGAAGAATTCTTGGATGAACCACTAAGCTATAGCAACGAAAGTAACAAGAGTGTAACAGCCAAAAGAGATCTTGGGTAGTCTAACTCTTATTTTCAGACATGAAAACTAACATTTTTTACTTAGTCAAAGAAAATTATGACTACTAAGAGCTGTTCAGCACAATCTAACCCAAAACCCTCCAAAAAACCCCACTGCCACTGAGTCGAAGTCCACTCACAGTGACCCTAGAGGTGAGAGTAGAACTGCCCCATAGAGTTTCCAAGGAGCACCTGGCAGATTTGAACTGCCAACCTTTTGGTTTGCAGATGTAGTACTTAACCCACTACGCCACCAGGGTTTCCACTATCTATCCCAGTGGGTTCAAATTAAGATAAACCTGATCTTCAGACTGTTCAGGAGTACATGAAGAAAAGAGCTGAAAGTTGAGAAACCAATTCTCAAGAAGAAAGAAATTTTTGAGGAAGACTTCAGACTGCACAGATGGATGACAGAGCAAGAATATGGCTGTTCTCCCATATGGATTTTTCTGGCATTTCTTTTCTTCACAACTAAAACCTTTTACACAGGATCTGCTGTGCACAACACCAGTCTCTGAGAACTTTTCCTCCTCAAAGCTCTGCATTGGCGTACATTGATTTTTATAACCTTCCAAGGAAAATGCTCTCTTCATCAAAAGCTACAAGCAGCGTTCAAAATGCACATGCAAAACACAGCACCATTATTAGGCACAGAGTCTGTGCACTGCAGGAGCTCCATAAACACTGCTGAATGGATATCTGAATGCAAGGCTAGACGCACGCCTATACGCACGTACGCATCTTTACCTTGCCAGCTAAACATTCTTCAAGTAGAAGGGAAGCATCAACACCTGAGTGAGTGCAGAGCATTCCTTTAGGTCACCCGGCTGTAGGTAGCCCACTGGCCAAATGCGACCTGATGGCTGTTTCTGTAAATACAGCGCTTTACTTGAACTTTGCCACACTGATTCCCTTTTGTACTGTCTACAGTCGTCTTCATGCTACAACAGGAGAGTTAAGCAGTTGTGGCACAAAGCCAAAATATTTAACAAGTGGCTTTTTATAGAAAATACTTGCCAAATACTACTTTACAGACCAAGATTTTGTTCTTTAAGGGAAAAGGGTGCCCAAAGGCTCCTTAAAGAAAGTATCAAGTTGTCAGCAAGTAGCTATATTTTATAAAAATACAAGCAAAAAATAGCAAACCAACAAAAACAGTCATTCTAGAAAAAAAATGTTTAACAAGAAATATTCTTTATATTTGTTATTAAAGTTTTTCTTTTAAGTTGCTAATTAGAGGACACACAAAACCAAACTCAGTGCTGCGAAGTCAATTCTGACAGCACCCAATTCCAACAACACAGGTGGAGTATTTCTGTAACTGTGAAGATACACTTAAAGCCTGTTAACATTAATGTACTGACTAAATTTGATGTTTGTTTTTACAGTAAATTTGATGTAAGTTTAAATTTACTCTAAGCAAACTTTATAGAATAGGTAGAAAGCATTCTTAAGCTCTTCAATCTCAACTACATGTCCTTTAAAAAGAAAAATGAAAGTATCTTTATTCTAGTATATTTACTTAGTCCTAGTAAACTACCAACAATCTACTAAATTTTACAAACACGAATTTTGATAAACAGTTGAAAATCTGAAACTTTTCATTAATGTTATCTTCTGTAATTCTGGTATCATTTTCTTCTCATTTATTAGTAATTTGAACATTATCAATCATTTTCCAAATATCAAGGATTCTTTGTTGAGCAAGCTGGCAATGACTGCTTGTTGTAAGCATGTCTGAAGTTTAAACGATAAAAATGTTTCAAGTTCTCTAACTTCTTAATTAAGATCTATTTGTCTACCTCCAAATCTAAATGTATTCTGCATCATACAGACTGGGGATAAATTTCCGTTTGTCAGTACCAAAGACATTGCTGTTCCATCAACAAGCAAACATTATTCAGCAATAGCTTTAATATTTATTGTGAAATATGTAATAAGACCAAGTTAGTCCTGTGCTCCTCTTGTTAATTATCGTCATACTTTCATATATCAGAACAAGTAACTTAAGTCACCACAAATTATAGCTAGACAGGGATGCTATGAGTCAGAATTGACTCCAATAGGTTTGGTTTTCAGAATTGCTGTTTCTTTGTTATTGTTGTTGACATTTTATTGACACTGACACTTAAAATCTAATTTCGCTCCAGAACCAATTAACAAATACAAAGATACGCTCTTCTAATTGTGGTATGACAGGGAACGCTATCTCAATGCCCAGGGCAACTGACTTTATTCAACAGTACAAAAAAATTCAGCCTACAGTAACTAGCAATGAATGCCACCATTAGCAATCTCTAGACAGATATAATAAAAATCAATGATTTTGGTGAAATAAAGCCTAACAATGAATTGGAAATCCTAGTGATACAGTACTTAAGTTCTATGGCTGCTATACAAAAGGTTGGCAGTTTGAATCCACAAGGTGCTCCTTGGAAACTCTACAGGCAGTCCTACTGTGTCCTGTAAGGTCACTATGAATCAGAAGTAACTTGACAACAACAGACTTTTCTTTTTCAAAACATCCTACTAAAATCTATTTCTATGTGCCATAATTTTCACTTGTGTTGTCTGCTTTAGGACTGCATCCTGGAATAAATAAAATTTAAAAAATCAGTACAATAATAGAAAAACTGGTACCAATCTGCTTCATTCTCATAAAAGTGGTGATCTTTTCAAACATTATCCTTCTCTTTAGGTACTCTCTTCTTCTCCTTCATTTTTCTTTCTAGGCACTTCAAAGCAATTCTTAATTTTTCTCATACACAGGAAAAACAGTATCACGTAGCATAATGCAGTGGTTAAGAACACAGGGATGGCAGGCAGGCTGCTTAGGCCCAGACTCCAGCTGTGACGCTCACAGTCAGTACACTGAGAGCAAGGTTCTTAACCTCTCTGCTTCAGTTTTCCTCATTTGAAAACAGGATATTAAAAAACAGTGCACATCCCAGAAAGCTTTTGAGAAGGATAAATGAGTTAATTCTATGCAAAGTGTTCAAAACAACACCCGGCACCCAGTAAACGCTTAATACACATTAGCTAGTATCATCAAGATGAGTTACTCGGCCACTTTTTTCCCCATTAAAGCCAAATGGACTTCAGCACAGAGGACACAAAACAAACATGAAATAACTGATCAGAATTTTTAAGACTGTCAAAAACAGACTTGATTCTTGAGCCAGACTTCTTGTTACTAAGGTCCAGTTCAAGTTGTTCCAAGCAGTGAGAAAAGAGAATTAGGTGATTACTATAGCCTTTTGTGATACAAAAGGTTTCCATATGTATTTTGTACTACAGTAGACCACTGTATGGTAAAATATTATCTATTACAATGACTTAGTACCATCAGACATACTTGAGGAGTTTAAAATGAGCTATCCTATCTTTTAAATCAAAATACTGGATAGGACTCAGATATCATTTTAAAACAACTTTCTAGCTTATTCTAATGAGAAGGTACCTTTAGGAGCCACTGTCCTTGACAGTTCTAAATGCACAAACTGTCCTTTAAAACTTCATACGGGCATCAACCCACACAAACATGTAATCATATGCTATAATACTTGTGGCCAAGTTTTATTTACTTAAAATTCTATACAAAAAGAGAGATAATTTTAAAACAGCAGTTTAATCATAGTTAAAGACTGCTTTACTAGTCTACTGAAGAAAAAACCCTTTTGATTATTACTCAAGAGTACTCCTGAGATATGCTACGTGGCATGACATATAATGCCCTACATTTATCCTGAAACTTATGCTTAACATTTTTTCTTTAAACCAAACTAATTTTGGCAATACCAGTTTTTGTAGTTATGAACTGTGAAAGATACTATATGTCATCAACACACATGCTGCTAAGTCTTGATCACATGATTTCTACAAAGCCTCAAATGCACAGTAATGTATGCAGAGCAGTTACTGATTTATAATCTATAACTGAGGAATGAAATGGCTAACTGAATAGACATCAGAAAAGCCACAAGAGCATAAATGTCTGAACCATTTGTTTACTTGCTTATTTTACCCTCTGTAAAAGGATCCAGGGTACAACAAAACAATTCCTAAATTAAAAAAAAAAAAAAAAAACTGAATTAGAAATAGAAAACAAGGTTGGTGTGTTATAGGTCACTTCTATAAACTATAAAAGAAACTGTTTTTCCCTCAAAACTTAATCAAATATTATATAAGTTAAAATTCCTGGCATTTTCCTATTTATAATAAACAAAACTGAGAATATACGTAAATTAGACTTACATTACTCACTCAATTGACTAAAAAGCTCCAGAACCAGATGGACCAACTCATATGACTAGCAGAATACTCTTAAGAGTCAGAATTCCTTTAATCACTTTATTTTATGAGTCTAGATTTCCATCAACTCTTTATACATATGCATGAGATAAACGGAATTTTGAGAAGCCACAACATTTAAACATTTACAACTACAAAGAATGGTGTCTTTTTTCATTGTTCAATTTTAGTCTGTATGACACTGAAAATTTTTAATTGCTAATTATTTTTAAAATATACTTACATAAAATAAAATGTTTTATAATTATTTTTAAACATGAATTGTTATTCACATTTAATTGTGCTAAATTATTAATACACCTCATTTAGTGCATTAATGTTTTTACCAAATTACTAAAGATTATATTCTTAACCCTAGCTCAATTTCAATCAAGACATTAAAAATGCTAGGAATTTAATAACCAAAAAGCACACTGCGGACCATTCTTGGAATCTTATTCACACCAATTCTATTAAAAATAAGGAAAACCAATATAGTAAGTGACTATAAAAGCATTATAATCAAAAAAGATGGCTTCCAATTTATGCAACTTACTGTAAAAAGCCAAATCTATCTGTGACTTTGTAAACAAGGTAATCAGCATCTTCCCACGGTTCAATCTCTGCACCTTCTCGTCCCTAAAATAGGGAATAAAATAAGATGTTACTGGGAGTTTATAAACCAAATTTTTTTATTAAAATAAGACTAAAAACCAAGAGCTATTTTACGATTTAATAACAATAAGAGCTGGAAAAAAGGCATTATCAACATTGCTTAGTATTCTTTTTTCTTTAAACCAAATTAATTTTGGCAATATCATTGCTTCACTAGTTATGAACCATGAAAAATATTGTATGTCAGCAACAGCAGACATGTTGCTAGGTCTTGATCCGACAAAACTTTCAGTGATAAGGTGTGGCACAATAAATTACTTAATATGGTCCTTCTTGTCAGTCTTTGTGACTTCCATACAATGTCTGGGTGGGGTTATATAAACAGGGTGTCTGTGACCCTCCAAGAAGGCTGGACAGCCTGCTAAGAATACAAATAAGGTACACGGAACCCCTGCGGGAGTAGAAAGATGAAATTAAGGTACATGGAACCCTGACGAGGAGATTGGTCAGTCTGGCTATCTTATTAGGCTAAAAAAAAAAGAGAATTTCACAGCAACAGAGAGATCATACTACCACTAAAGAGAAGAACCAGGATTGCAGCATGTCCTTTGGACACAGAATCCCTGTGCTAAGAACTTCCTAGACCCAGGAGACAGAGAGATCGTGAGCTGCAACATCAGAAATGCTACAAGACAGTGAGACGCAGCAGGAGAGAACCCGCATCGGCAGACTCAGGAAACTGTTTCAAGATGGTGCAGTGCAGTGGGCTTCCCTGCTCATGGAACGAGACAGCTACAGTAGGTGTGCCAAGCCGCAAAGCAAGAGAGCTAAGCATATTCAGCAGGAGACTTGCTGGCACAGTGGGGTGCCTCCAGACACTTACTGGCAGGGCTGCAAAGCTTTGCAAACCTTGCCAAAGCTGAGGGGCTGAGAGTACACCAAGATAGAGGCCTGCCTATGGGACCAGCTAAGATGCTGCCCGGACTGAAGAACTGAATTCTGAGTCACTCTTGATCCTGAACTGTAGCCTGCTACTTCCCTAGTGGGAACCCTGCTGGCATAACAGTTGAGTGCTACGTCTGCTAAGCAAAATATCGGCAGTTGGAATCTCCCAGGTCCTCCTTGGAAATTTTATGGAGCAGTTCTACCCTGCCCTATAGGGTCGCCAAATGAGTTGGAACTGATTTGACAGCAATGGATTGCTTTTGGTTTCACTTCCCTAGTAAACTCTATAACCCTGAGTATGGTCTGTGAGTTCTGTGTGGCCACTACAAGGAATTATCGTACTCAACAGACGAGAGGAGAGTGCAAGGGACACACAGTGTCAGAACTGGTAACAAGATTGGAGAAAGGAGGTACATCTGACCTCTGCCTCATAGGAATCAACCCTGGGCTGCTGATCTTAATTTTCTCTCCCTCTGTAAAGTCAGAAGGTCTGACACCCTTGCACTGCCATTTTTACAGATAGAGTGGGCAAGATGGAACAAAATAAAGTTTTTAAAAATAACATTTTTAAAAAAAGTTTTTAAAAAAAGTTTTAAAAAATAACAAGTATTTTGAATAATTTAAATCCCAAAAATATTTAGAGTTCAACTACAAATCATAAATTATAATATGTGCAAATAGAGCAACTCAAGTATGAACTGCTCAACTTGAAAATTTTAGAGTGAACACATCTTAGGAAAAAAAGTATTTTTGTCCTTTTCATCCAAATTTCTCACTCCTAAGGGTAAGCCATACACCTTGTCTACTTCTTTACTTCACAGTCCCATCAGTCCTCAAATTTTACTCTTGCGAAAGTCAAAAATGACCTCCCAATCATTGAATCCCGTGGATATTATTCCTTTCCTCCCTCCAATTGCTGCTGAGTCTGTTCCAACACAAGGCAATCTCACACGTGTCAGAACTGTCTTCTAAGAGGGCTTTTAATGGCTAATTTTTTGGAAGTAGATCCACCAGGGCTTTCTCCCAAGACATCTATGGGTAAACTCAAACCTTCAACCTCTTGGTTAGCAGTGTAGTGCACTGTTTGCATCACCCACAGGCTCTGGACACTATTCAGTCCTTATCTAATAGACCTTGTAGGCACAATTATCCGTGTTGTGTACCTGCTATTCCCTAACACCATCCTCTTACCTCTCTGACTGTTCCTTTAAAGGCTTTTCCACAGGCATCTCTTAACTGTAGGTGGGCCAAGTGTTTTTGCCTCAGTTCTTCTTAAAATTCTAGGTACTCATTCCTTTTGTTGAATATTTTATGGTGGTTTGGGTGTAAGCGTATAGAGCAAATTTTAGTTTCTCATTCAACAATTTACACATATTTTTGTTTCAATACTCCTTTACTCTTAAAGCTTTTAACTCATGTGTACCGAAATCCCAAAAAGTAACTGTCTACAACAATTACTCATTTTTCAGACTAAAATACCCGCTTCGTGGGCACTTCTGAGTATACTTTACAATAATCTGCTCACATGCTCTCCTCCAAGTACACTGAGCATCTTCTGGGCAAAAATTGCTGTAATTCACTTCTCCATTGTGACTCCCCACTTCTACCACGATGCTTAGGCCTAATTACTGTTAACTGATGTATACAAGCATAAATGAATCATAGTCCTATTGATTTAAATTAGTTAAGCAGTTAAATAAGTTAATTAGGTTTTTCATTACCCTAAAACCTAATCACAATAATGGGAAACCACGTCTGATACTCAAATCACCAACTTAAAAACAAACTCTTAGAATACAACTGTTAAACTGTTGAGCCTGTGCGCCTCTCTGGATGCAGGCCACAATCCAGATGGCTTTCTATAATTTCATGCTCATGTTATTCTCACAAATAATAAAACAGTGAATATAAAATTACCTGCAAACAGTACAAATACATAACATTTCTAAATTACTAGTACTACTCATTATATGACTATAGTAATAAACACGGAAACTGTCAACAATTATAATTTTCTAAAGTATCAAAAATCAGATTCCATACTAACATAAGTATAAAATAAAGGAAATTATACATAAATTATACATAAGTGTAAATTCACATTTTCAGATACATGTTAAATTTATAATAGCACACACAAATTATACGTGAAATAGATACTTAATTCCATATATGTGCTTTTATTCAAATATCGTACTAAGCACCTAGTGTGAGTTAGGAACTGTTCTAGGTATTTCGGATGGAGTACAGCAAACAGAAGAAATTTCTGCCCTCTAAGAGCTTATATTCTAGGAGGAGGAAAACATAATACACAAAAATAAGTAAAATATCTAGTATTTTGAATGCAGATAAACGTTATTGTGAAAAATAAAGCAAGGGAAAAGGATACAGAGTGCAGGGCGGGGGTGAGAGGATAGGGGAATTAAACAGGATTGGTTAAAGAAGATTTTGATAAATAGGTAGCATCTGAGTAAAGATCTAAAACAGTTAATAACAATGAGACATGAAAATATTCAGAATATAAATGTTCTAAGCAGAAGAAATAGCAACAGCAAGCCCTGAGGCAGAAGTGAATATACTGTACTGTGGAATAGCAAAAGGCCAGTGGTTCGAGCAGAGGAAGAATAAGGAAGGAAGTCAGAGGGAAAATGATTTCAGTGTTCACAAGAAGCAAACAAACTGCTTGCGTAATCTAAGCTGTCCAAAAAGCAAATCCATTTCTATTTATGTGCTTTTCCAGAGAAAAGTTACTCAAAGAATAAATAGGAACACTTACTTTGTCATACTTAGCAACTATGTCAGCTCGTTCCTGGGCAAGTTTGAGTGCTACATCCTGGTCTGAATCTGCGGAAAGATAAAATTTAAAGGAACCATTATTCAAAGAATCATGAACCAAAAAAAAGGACCCCATACCTGTTGCCAGTGAACTGATTCCAACTTACAGCAACCCTACAGGACAGAGTACAGCTACCTCATCGGGTTTCCAAGGAGCAGCTGGTAGATTCAAACCACAGATTTTTTTTGTCAGTAGCTGTAGCTCTTAACCACTGCACCACCAAGGCTCTTCCCAAGAATTATACAGTTAATTAAATATAAAACCAAGACAAATCAAATCAAATCCTACTACCTAAAATGACAAACTTGTAAAAATCAAATAAAAACCTTAAAAGGGTACATTTAATATTTGTTAGTACAACCTTGGAATATCAACATACTTATCATTTCAATATTATGTAAGATAACCAAAAGAAAACACTAACAGGAAGTGATGAATCATATTCCTCAAAAATAATTGTTGGAACTTACATCACAGAAATGGTTACTGAAGTGGAAACTGAAGCTGAAATTTTCAATCTAAATTTTCAGCTAAAACCCACTTGAACAGAATATGAAAGAACATTCAAGAAGGCTTTTACACAGTAAGATAATTTACACACAAAATAAAGTTGTACAAGATATATTTCAAGAAAGGTGTTTATTTGTATATATACTATTTTTTTACATGATGAAAATGATCCTGTCTTAATTTAGCATTTGAGGTCTCCTTTAACTAATGCCTCAACTGCTATAGTAAGCTATCTGATATTGTTCTTGTCCCATCCCTTCTTTATTACTGCCAAATGCCTTTGAAAAACACAAATCTGACAATAAAAAGTAGAAAGCGTAACGTGAAATTATGTGAATTTGACTATATGCTTAACATACCATAAATAAAAGTGGAAGATCAATGACAAACTGTATAAAAGGCATCTCCAATTACTAAGAAAAAGAATTCTAGTAGAAATGCTGTTCCTCGTGTGCAAAGGTCATAAGGAAAAAACACACAAGAAGATCAGTAGAAGCAACAACTGTATCTGTGTTCTTACCAAGTGCCTGACAGACAGACAGACGGTACTAGGCAGCAGATACTGTGCTATGTACTTCACATGGATATTCATCTTTAATTCTCACAGAAACACTTTAAAGTGGATATCATTATTGATCCCATTACATACACAGAAAAGAAGTGAGGTTTAGATATTTCCACAGCCCATAATTTTCACCACCACTTTACTCAAGTGATTAAAGGCGTGTAAAAGCCCATCCATTTAAAGATGGCAGAAAGAGCACACTGTTACACCCATTCCTCCTAAAATTCTACCAGAAGAGCAACAGTGGTACTCTTAAGTCAACTGAGACTAGTAACACCCATGTATGCCTGAGGAGAACAGAGCTCCAGATGGTTCTGAACAGCTCATTTTTCAGGCCTTCTTTCAGGATGCTTCCGTGTGGACTCCAATCTCTAATCTTTTGGATAGTAATCAAGTATATTAACCATCTGCACCATCAACCAAAACCAAATACACTGCTGTTTAGTCAATTCCAACTTGCAGCAACCCTATATGGCAGAGAACTGCCCCATACAGTTTCCAAGGAACACCTGGTGAAATGGAAATGCCGACCTTTTGGTTTCCCAGGGAGTACAAATTGACAATAAAAGGAATCCCTTAAAAATGCATAAATCCACAAGCACAAGTGAAGACCAGAAGAGGAGTAGATACACAGAGAGACTGAGAAACAAGATAACACAGAAAGCTGAAGACTAAGTCAATAGTTGCAAAAAACCTAATTTACACTGTAACACTTCCCTATTCCTAAAGGCCAGCAAATGTTGGTTTCTTAGGAAAGGTAATCTAGTTGCTGAGGAGTCAATTCTGATGCACAGTGCCCCTACAGGATACAGCAGAACTTCCCCTAGAAAATTTCAAAGAGTAGGTGGTAGACTTGAATTGCTAATATTTTGCTTAGCAATCAAACTCTTAACCACTGCACCAGCAAGGAGCCTTAAAGTTGAAGGACATGCTATTTATTTGTAGCAGAGGTAAGTACAGGACACAGAACCTAATCCTCATGCCTAAAACCAAAAGCAAGAAATTGGCAATATAATCATGTTATCTAGCACTATGGCAATAAACTGAAAGACAATTAGTAGAGAGTGCAGACTAGTTACTTCTCTAGAGTGATAACAAAAGAGAGAAACACGTAAAAGTCTGCTACTTTTCAAAGAAACTCTTACGGATTCCGTCATCTTTAAACCAAATATAGCTTAGATAAAACTAAAATGTAATTCTGAAAACAAACTCATGGGGTACAGGTGGAGAATACCACATCAGTAACCAAAGAAATGCATGTTTTAAAACAATCATTTTGCATTTGGCAAACTGACCAAAAAATGTATGAAATTATTCAATGTTTGCAGTTACTTATGTTGCACTAAACAAACTTACAGCATGTTTCTGAAAAGCAATTTCATAACATGCATCAAAAAATCTGCAAAACACACATATCCTTTACCTAATCTTTCCACCCCTTAGAAAGGTAGTCAAACAAGTGCAAAATTGTTTATTATATTAAAAATATCACACAAGAATTTTAATCTAAAGTTCATCACCAAAAATGTTGTACGTTAATTGCTCTTCTTACTTAGACTATAAAATGTGAGTATGCCATCCTCTAGAGAAAGTGAATAAACAGAGAATGTTCAAAAAAATAACAAAAATGGAGATGAAGATAAAATGGCAGAGTAGCCACACATATCTTGTGATCTCTCTAACAACAAAGCACCAGAGAAACAACTGCATGGATCATACAGAACATTCTAGGAGCCTTGAAGATCAGGAAAGCAGCTGAGAGATTGGAGCGGATGATAGGTAGGAGAGAGCCAGTCCAAAGCAACTACTTCCACCAAAATTAAATTCATATCTTGTAGAGACAACCACTACTGTAAGCCAGCAGAATCATGGTGTGGTGGCAGCAAATGGACCACTGGCATGGCAAGCAAAGGACATCTTTCTCAGTGAGGACACTGAGTTTTAGACACTCAGGCTTACAGAACTGCTGAGGACTTCCATTTGAACATCACAAGCTAAGTGCTTGCAAGCTTGTGTAGATTTAAATCTTTCACACTGGCTAATCTCTTGCCCTTTTCCCAGTGCATCCATCTCCCTTTCCAGCTCTGCACTGGGTGCAAAACTATGACATTTTACCTGGACCCTGTACATGTACTATGAGCTAGTCTCCTGAACTTGGTGAGGGAAATAAACAGGAGGGGAAAAAAGGTCTGCTGGCTCCACTGAGCCAGGAACTCCCTTTCTCAGCATATGTGCATCCACCAACTTGACACTAATCACCATTACTAGCTGGGCTGCCACGCTGAATACAGTATTAACTACCCAGTGACCTGGAATTTCTAGGGCTCCAATAAGCAATTTAGCTCACATGACCCACCTATTTGGACACTTAAAAAACTAAATATATATGTACATATATACATAGATAAACACACACATTCACACACACACAAGTTAGAACACAAAAAACAAACTATACATAAAGTACAGCAACTTCCAGACAGCTCAGAGACATCAGCAATTTCAAATCATTTAAAGAAACGGACACCGATGGCTTCAGTAAACTCCCAAAACAAACAACCAAAAAACTTATTAAATGAATAAGTTTTTTTTCCAGTTATCAGAAGTAGAATACAAAAGATTAATGTTTAGAGCTTTTCAAGACATGAGGAAGGAGACTAGGCCAAGTGCAGCAGAGCATAATGAAAAACAGACTGCAAGGAGCACTTGAGCACCAATAACCTGAACTTCAGCAGACTAAAAATAAAATCACAGAATTGGACAATTTAACAGAAAATAAAAGGAGCAGAACCTAGACAACAGAATGCAGAACTGTGAGGCTGAAGATAAAGCAACCGATACCAAAATATCTGAGGAAAAATCAGATAAAAGAACTAAAACAGAAAAATGAAGAAACATTTAAAGAGTTATGAGGGACTCTATGAAGAATAATTTACAAGTGATTTAAGTACCAGAACAGGGGTGTATAACAGAAAACAAAAAATTCTTAAAGATACGTTAACAGAAAACTTCCCTGATATCATCAAAGATGAGAAGATACCTATCCAAGATACTCCTTGAACTTCACATAAGGCAGATCCCCAAAAAAAGACACCAAGACACATTACAATCAAACTTACCAGGGTTAAAGATAAGGAGAAGCTTTTAAAGGCAGCTAGGGTTAAACAAAAAATAACTTACAAAAGAGAGTCAGTAAAACTAAACTTGGACTACTCAACAGAAACCATGCAGACAAGAAGGCAACGAGATGACACACACAAAGCCTTGAAGGAAAAAAAGCTTCCAATCAAAAATTACATATCCTGTAAAAATTGTCTCTTAAATATGATGGCAAAATTAGGACACTCCTAAATAAACACAAGCTTATAGGATTTGTAAAAACCAAACTGAAACAACAAGAAACACTGAAGGAAGTTTTTTTGCTGGAAAATCAATAACAGCAGCTATAAACTTAATGTTACAATGTAGGACAAAGTATCCAGATAGCCACACAAATAGGGAAATCACAAAAATAAATCAAAGCTAAAACACAGCACGCAAATGATGGCATCATATTAAAAAGAGGGACAAAATAACATATTCATAGATCTTTCACATGGAGAGGAAGTCAAGATGATTCAAAGAAACTGAAGACTGTTTTAAACTTAGATCATTAAGGGTGTGGTGGTCAGGATTATGTCAACTTGGCTACTACATATCTGGCTGCTGTATTAAGTGGCAGGGCGGGGTTTGTGGTGGCTCCCCGCCCCTCGGCTCTCATCTCGTGACTATGGCTGCTATCATTCACGTGGCCAGGAGCCCCTCCTCTCTTCTTCCAGCATCTGGTTCCGGGACTTGAGTTAGCAGCTGTTGGGCTCATCAGTCCTTACAGTAAGCACTGGAGAGTCCAGCTCCCTGACCTGCCGATCCTGGGTTCGCCAGCCTCTGCCGCTCCTGCTTCCTGACCTGCCAATCCTGGGTTCGCCAGCCTCTGCCCGCTCCCGCTTCCTGGCCTGCTGATCTTGGTTTTGCCAGCCTCTGTCGCTTCATCTCACCACCAGCTTGGGATCCACTAACCTACACAACCGGCGATCTAGAACTCTGGTTTCTGACTTGCTGATCTTGGGTTCCTCAGCTTCCGTGGCCACGTGAGGCTTGTGCCAGAGCTTGCAACATTCAGCTTCTGTGATTACATGACCTGTTTCCTATATTTGTATCTATCTAGCTATCTATATATTATAAATCTTTCCTTGTACCTACACTTGTTACTGGTTTTGCTTCCCTAGAAAACCCAGCCTAAGACAAAGGGTAAATATTAAAGTAACAACAAAGGAAATTAAAAATCCTATACATCAAAACAAGAAACAAAACCAAGAAGTCTCAGCAACAACAATGAAAAAGATGAAAACTCATAAAGAAAAATGATTCAGCACAGAAAATTAAGTGCAATAAAAAGAACGATAAACAACACACAAAAAAGTACCAAAATGACAGCACTAAATTCACACCTATCAATAATTAACAGGTTAAATGCACCCATACAAACAGTAGTAGAATGGATAAATTTTTTAAAAAAACAAAAAACACTCCATCTACATGCTCCCCACAGGAGACATACTTTAGACTTAAAGATATAAACAAACTGAAACTCAAAGGATGAAAAAATATATACCAAGCTAACCACATTCAAAAAGGAGGTCAAGTGATCAGATAAAAGAGACATTAAAGTAAAATCCACCACAGTGTATAAGTAAGGACACTACACAAGGTACAACAATCCAACAATTAAATTCATTAACTGAATTGTTCTATGTGCTACGTATCTCATTGCTGAAAATCATTACAGTCAATTTCCCTTGGGAAGCTATCCACCAATGCCAGTGCCTAGTCTATCCTTCAAAGAAATTTTAGAACTCTTTCTGGAACGGCCATTGCGCACGGCAGAAAGACAGCAAGTTCACAGACTTAACTGTGTAGTAGTCTGCAGGAGTTTCCAGCCAGTAAGCAAATAACTCTATTGGAACACCCTCCCTACTCACCTTATCTGGCCCCCAGTGACTTCTTTCTTTAGCTGAAAATAAAAGACATATTGAAAGGAAGACATTTGGATGACATCCAGGACATGAAAGGTAATACGATGACAACCCTATGGCCATTCCTTTCAAAACTGCTTTGAAGAGTGGACTAGGTGCCGGAGTAGGTGCCAAGCTTCCCAAGGGGAAATACTCTGAAGGTGACCATTGTGACATTCAGCAATGAGATATGCAGAAGTTTTTCTAGGATGAGTTTGTGAATTTAATTGGCAGTCCTCACATACTGCTTAAAGGATCAATGCATGAGGAAAATATAACAACATTAAATATTTATGCACCAAACAACAAGGCTTTTAAGTACATCAAACAAACTCTAATAGCATTGAAAAGTAACTTGAACAGCTCCACAACAATGGCAGGAGACATCAACAGACCAATTCAGTGATGGACAGAAAAATCCACAAAGAAGGTCAACAAAGGCCCAAAAGATCTAAATGCCACAATCAACCAACTCAACCTCAAAGACATACATGGAACATTCTACCCAATAAAAGATAAGTGTACCTTCTTTTCCAGTGCACACAGAATCTTCTTCAGAATAAACTATATACTAGGTCATAAAGCAAGCCTTAACAAAATCCAAAGCACTAAAATATTGCAAAGCATCTTTTCAGACCATAAAGCCAAAAAAGCCTAAATCAATACCAAAAAAACTATTGGAAAATAATCAGATACATGAAAACTGAGTAACATCTTGCTCAAAAACCTCAGAATTATAAAAGAAATCAAAGAAGGAATAAAGAAACTCACAGAATCAAATACGAGTGACAACATATCCTACCAATACCTATGAGACACAGCAAAAGCAGTGCTCACAGGTCAATTTATCTCAATAAAGCAAACATCCAAAAAGATGAAAGGGCCCAAATCAAAGAATTAACTATACAGGTCGAACAAGTGGAAAGAGTGCAGCAAAAGCAGTCCTCAGGCACCAGGAAAAAGCAAATAATAAAATTGCATGACAAGATTAGAAAAATCACTGAAAGAGTTAACAAGACCATAAGCTGACTCTTTGAAAAGATCAGCAAAATCGATAAACCACTGGGCAAACTAACAAAAGAAAACCAGGAGAGGAAGCAAATAACATTCAAAGAAATGAGATGGGCAATACCACAACAGATCCAACTTAAATTAAAGGCATCTGTCCTAGTCACCAGGTAGTGCTCTAACAGAAAATACCACGAGTGGAAGGTTTCATGAGGAGAAGCTTTCACTGTCACATTTCGGTAAGCCACAAATCCATTAACAAGATACCAGTCCATTCAGAATAAGAAATCATCACAGTCCAGCAGGCTGAGTCCACATCCAATGAGAGCATCTCAGCACAGGAACCTCGGGTCCAAAGGACGTGCTCTGCTCTCGGTGCTTCTCTCTTGGTGGTATGAGGTTCCCAACTTCCTCGGCTCACTTCTCTCCCTTATATTCCACAAGCTTGAATCCTGCCTCACTAACACAACTGCAAACCATTCTCTATCATCAATATCACACAGGCAGGATTCACAACACATGGGAGGAAGCGCACCATATTAGAACTCCTAACCAAGTCAAACCAACACACACATTTGGGGGGGGGGGACCACAATTCAATCCATGACAGCATCATAACAGAATACTTTGAAAAACTGTACTCTAATAAATTTGAAAACCTAGAGGAAATGGACAAATTTCTAGAAACACACTACCTACTTAACTAACACAGACAGACATAGAACTTCATAAACTCATCACGAAAAGAGAAATTGGAAAGGTAATTTAAAAAATTCCCAACCAGAAAAGTCCTGGCCCAGATGGCTTCGGTGGAAGAGTTCTACAAACCTTGTAGAAAAGAATTAATACTACTATTACTACAGGTATCTCAAAGCACAGAAAAAGATGGAATACTCCCAAATTTATTCTACAAAGCCAGCATAATCCTGATATCAAAATCAAGTAAAGACAGTACTAAAAAGGAAAATTACAGACCAATATCCCTCATCAACTTACAAGGAAAAATCTTCAATGAAATTCAAGCAAATAGAATTCAACAACAACAAAAAAAAAAATTCACCATGACCAAAAGGCATTTGCAAAGTCCAAAACCCATTCATGTTAAAAACTGTCAGCAGAATAGGAATAGAAGGGAAATTCCTCAACATAATAAGGGGCATGTATGGAAAGCCAACAGCCAACATCATCTTAAATGGTGAAAGGGTGCCCACTGTCACCACTTTTATCAATATTGAGCTGGAAGTTCTAGCCAGAGCTATCAGGCAAGGTAATAAAATAAAGGGCATCCAAATCGGTGAGGAAGAAGTCAAAGTACCTCTTTTTGCAGATATGCTCTTATACATAGAAAATCCTAAAGAATACAAACACACAACTACTGAAACTAATATAACAGTACAGCAAAGTTTCAGGCTATAAAATAAACATACATAAATGAGCTGGATTCCTTTATACCAACCAAGAGACCACCAAAGGACTTACCAAATCAGTATCATTCACAATAGCCCTTAAGAAGATAGAATACTTTGGAATAAAACTAACCAGAGACACAAAAGACCTATACAAAGAAAAGTGCAGCAAAGGATAGAGTAGGAGGCACCAGTGTCTGGGGACCATGTTTTCAAGGGACTTCGAGGCCAATTAGCATAACTAACCTATTGCTAAGAGAGTCTTCTGCACCTTATATTGGAGAGTGATGTCTGGAATCTTAAAAACTAGCAAGCTGCCGTCTGAGGTACACCAAATGATCCCAAGCCATCCAGAACAGATGAGACCATCAAAGACATGAGGCAAAAGGACCCATATAAATGGGAGACTCCATCAGCACGACACCAAAGGAATCAGATGGTGCCCAGCAAAGACCAAAGTCAGTTGTGATGGCGGAAACAATGTAGAGTCACTGAGGTAACATGAGAAAAAGAGGTGTGCATCTCAAGAACTCAACTAAAAGACCAGAACTGATGGTCTGAAGGGTCCCCTGGGAACATGGCCCCAAGACCTGCTACTTGTCCTGACCAGAAACTAGTACAGCGGTCAACTCTTCAGACAAGAATGGACTGGACTCAGGAACACAGTGTGACCATGTGGTGTGTGTACTTTATGGGTTTATAGATTTATAGTAGGCTGTCCTACCGGTCTCTTTCTAGATGGAAGAGAAGAGGGTGGAAAAGAGCGGTAAACCACTCATTAAGAAGATACCAGAAGTATGTAGTGAAACGTGCTGTCACTGGGTGAGGACAGCAGATGGAGCTGCAGATAGGTGGGCATGCGAAACTGATTTGGATTATATACTTTCACAATAAAATCACAAAAGAAAATAAAAAAGAAAGAAAAGTACAAGACTCTATAGCAAGAAACCAAAAGAGAACTATGTAAGTGGAGAAATCTATTTTGCTCATGGATAGGAAGACTCACCATCATGAAATCACCTATTATTCACTCAATGTGATCTACAGATAAATGCAATCCCAATAAAAATTCCAGTGGCATTTTTTAAGGAGATAAATTACCAACTTCATACAGAAAGGGAAGAAGCCCTGAATAAGGAAAACATTACTAAAGAAGAGCCACGAAGTCTCACATTACCTGACTTTGAACTTACTGTACTGCCATGGTAGTCAGCCTGGTACCGGTACAGAAACAGTAGTAAAAATGTTGTAAAGATTTCACTTGAACACATTCTAAACAGTGTCAAACTAATTTTACAAAATACAGCCAAAACTGCTTCTTTGAGGAGACTAAATGGGAAATACCAATCTTGCATTCCTTTAATAATGTGCATTGTGAGGCAACTTTGTATAGACTAGAATTACTAACCTTTTGCAGTATTCACTGTCACTAACATATGTTACATATTTTCTGATCTGTCGCTAAGTCCAATGAGAATTAAATTAGAATATTTTTTTTGGTTTCATTCTGATTGCTTATTTAGATCTAAATTCCATTGAAAGAATAAAGAGTATTTCCTACAAAACTGACTACAAACAATATCAACAGCTGTTATGCATCTGTGTGCAAGTGTGCAGTGTGTTCCAGGCACCTACTAAACAATGACAGCTATGTTGGTTGGTACTTAACATGACATGTCAACATCAAACAGAAATCTAATCAAGGCAGTCAGTACCCCATCAATGCATACTACACCTTCATACTCTGACTGCGTGACAAATCCGTAATAGAAGTCTGTTTGGAAAAAACTGTTTTTATCTGGTAATTCAAGGTTAACAGCATAGCTATTACAATAAATGTAGCTACAGAAAAATGCCTGTGATTAAAAAACCACACAGACAAATACAGGGACCAACTAGTTTAAGTCTTCCCAGCCCTCTTACTTTGCCAAGATCTCCATTTTTGTTTTTGTTCTTAACACACTGCTAAAAGAGGCATACTCAAAACAGCGAAGATCAGAAGATATCTGGATCAAGCAATGAAGCAGACAGGAAAGCATCTCTGGACACAAACTTAATGGGACAAAGTGACACAATTTTAAGAAGCTGTTCGAAAATTGACATTTTAAGAAGGTTCCTAATTCAATTTAAAACTCCAACTTTTAAAAAGTGTCAAATATCCTTCTGAATTACACTGTTTTCAAAAGTAGGCAATATCTTAGTGTCATTAATCCCAAACTGTAAAGAACAATTCATACAAAGCTATTAAATTTTTACTGCAATTCACGTAAACAAAATTGACAGCAGATAATTTTTCCCGATGTTCATCCTGAAGATGACTATCATTAAACATACATAAACAATTTCAGTTTAAAAAGTACTTTACCCTTTGTTAGATAACCAGTCTGGCCTTGGGAATTAACAGCTGCTTCAGTCCTCATAGAGTAAACTTATCTATTCCAAGGTTTCACTGTTATTTTATACATTTTGAGCACACCAAGAAAGATACATGGTACCCCATATATCCTCATTCTGCAACTAAATGGAAAGAGGAAGGCAGCTCTACTTTAAACTATTTCTGAGACAAGCACATGAAAGAAAAAGTTTGAGAAGCATTCTGACTTTTTCCAAAGGAGAAAAAAAGACCTTGCTGTGGTGACACAGACTATAGATATTCAAACAAAGACGCTATTTGTTGAGGGTGAAAACATGGCTTTCAGGCTAGATCCCAAGTATGAACCACACCAGCCTACACCCAGCATTCCACCTAATAACAGAGGCTTTAAACAAGCAGCTTCATAACATGCCTTAAACTTGTACTTCCAAATGTGCCACGTTCTTCCTTGTAGCACTTTTAATACATGCTACTAAACAGCAACAAAGAAAAAATTTAAAACTTTAAATTAAAGCTACAGTAAGACTGCACCTCCCTTTAAATATATTTTATAACCTAGTATTACCACCTTTAATGATAACTTTTAATGTGAAAACTTGAGTCCGTGTTTCAGATACCATAAGCAAGTGCGTGCTAATTCAGCAGCTTCTGAAGTTTTTAATGTACACATACAAGTGAAACAAATGTCTCATGAAAAAACATGTAAATGTATAACTACCTCAGGATGCCACTCTGAAATTTTCTGTCTAGTCTAATCTTTCCTTCTTCCCGTTATTGTTTCTTTTTTCTTTTAATGAGTAGAAACCTGCAATGTGGTAACACTGTCCAAAAGTAACAGCCCTGTTAGACGTATGCCTGTGACTTAAAGGGACACTAAGGAAATAAGTGTAACTTCATCTCAAACACGCTGCAACATCTGACACACCAAAAGATCTCAGGAGCCTAGAGAAAAGGAAGCCAAATCACATGCCAAGGGATGAAAACCAGATGGCATCCAACTTCTGTCCAGTTTGAAGACAACGAAGCACTATTTCTAAACTTAGGAGAAAAAAGCACTTACAAGAGTTCTGAATTCTATACCAAGCCAAACTGTCAATTACGCACGAGGAAAAACTGAAAATATCTTTAGGTTTCAGAAGGTGTGGTAGGCAGAATAATGCTGCTCCCTCCAAAGCACACCCTAATCTCCGGAACCTGTGCCTGCTACCTTATATGGCAAAATGCACTTGCAGATATGATTAAAGTAAGGATCTTGTGATGAGGAAAATTATGTCAGATTTCCAAGTGAGCCCACTGTTCTCACAAGGATCCTTAGAGAAGAGAGCCGAGAAAGTCAAAGACGTAGACAGATGATAGGACAAGGAAGAGGTAGCAGTGATACAAAGGGCCACTAGCAAAGGAATGCAAGTGGCTTCCAGAAGCTGGGAAAGGCAAGGAAACAGATTTTCCTCTAGAACCTCCAGAAGGAACCAACCCTGCTTATCCCTTGCCTTCCACCCCAGTGAACCGACTTGGGACTTCTAGTCTCTAGCAGTGTAACAGAACTAATCAAGGTCATTTTAAACCACCAAGTTACTTTGTTACAGCAACAAGAGAAAACCCCTCTTCTTAGATGCAACCACTGTCAAGTACCAGAAATACTCTCTATTCTCTACAAGATGCATGCATGCATACATGTACACACATGTGCATATTCACACATTTTTCCCTCTTCTATTAAAAAACTGGAATCATTATATGAGTAATCTTACATCTTATTCTTTTTCACATTACAGTACACATCACAGCACTTGTAAGTCCACTCAGTGATGTCCTAGTGAAAGTTTAGCAATTACCACTCTAGGCAGAGATGGTGAATCCTGGTTTGTGCTATCTCCTGATTTCCATGATTTGAATATACCCCTACCAAGTGGCTGAGTTCAAGCAACCAGTGTGACATCACAGACTGCAGAGGTATATAGACACCTGTGTGGCTGCTCTGAAGATGCAATCTGGATGTTGCTGAAACCTCTGGTTTTTTATGGTATGGGTTCTTTCACGTGTCTAGCTTTCAGGCCCTGGCTGCCCCTGTCCTTGACCATGGCTGTTTGCGTACTCTTACAATTGCAACTGTGATCATAAGTTCTCTGTAGTTACTGTTGTTATTCCCAAATGAACATGAGAAGAAGGGAAAGAAGCCAAACGATTTTTCTAAGGAAGGAGGAGGAGACAGATGGGCTTTTGAGGTGTGCATTTTTTGAGAACACATTTGTCTGACACGGAATTAGCTAAGTTAAGAAAAACAGAAATGGAACCAGGGTAGAAGTATAATGACACACTGGGGTTGCTTTACAGGTGATCTCTCAATTAAGAGGAATAAAAGGGACAGGAGGAAGAGCTTGGATCAGGGCTTCTCACAGTATCTCAGATGATACTTTTCAGCTGAGAACATGTTGGAATACTATTTCAGAATAAACTATCTAGTCAGGAGAGCAGTACATGTAACTTTTAGGTGCCCATATTTATTTCCATGTCACACAGACTTATCAAAGCAAGCTCTATTTCAGGTTTTCTCATTGCTAGTGTATCTTCCTCTACCTTCATTTGTTCATTTTTAGTTGTGTTTTGAGACTGATCTGCTTATTCTTCCTCTGAGCACTCCCATTCAGCTTTGGATATAGATCATAGAAAAACAAATGCTAAAGAGCTGAGCAGTAGTGCCTATTAAACTTGTACCATTTTAAATAATCACTGTTCTTTATAAATCTTAGTTCATACTATGCTAAGTAACTGATCCCAAATAACTGGAACTAATGATACTTAAGGCCTCTTTTGGTTGAAAGATTAAGATGAAATTAAGGAACTGAAGTTATAGACACAAATAACTTATTTAAATCATTTCAGTAAAAAAGAACCTTTGCCCTACAAATACATTAAACTGGAAATGAAAGTCATCAAGGACTGAAGCATGAAGCAGCTTAGGGATGTGGTATTTTATCTTGTTCTCTAGGCTGAAAGGGCTTACAGACGGAGATTCAGCTTCTCTCTTCATATCACGTGCTGTTCAGTTGTGCTAGCAACTCAGTGGTCAATCTACCAAAGTGAAGATAGGATAATAAACCTTTTTCACTTCAGATCCAACACCACACCCTGCAATCAGTCAATAGAGAAGACATTTTCATCTTCATCTGTCAAGTCTTTTGTGTCTTAACTTCCTGAAAGGAAGAAATATTATCATACCTGACTCCCTAAAACTCCAATAGTCAGACTAGTAACATTTATGTGTAAGATGATTCACAAAGCAAAAGGATATGAAGTGATGTAATAGCATTGTTGCTGATGAGAAAGATAATTACCAGCTGTTGAATATGAGTGTCATTCCCACATCTGGGGGCAGGGCTGAATGACAAAACTACCAGTAACAGATACTTACAACCGAGACAAACATGAGTCACTTTACTCACCAAACCCGCTTATAGATGCTGACAGACTCAAAATTACACCTTAGCTGCTTTTCCAGCCATATGATTATTTTAATGAATTACACAAGAACTGGTCTGTAATAACTTATTTGTGGCTATTTTATAACCTGTTTGTTGAGAGCTTAGTATGCTCCAGGCACCATGCTAGTATTTAATACATATAATCTCACTTAATTGTCACAACAAACTACTATGTTAGTTTTATTCCTATCCTTAATTTATAAGTGGGAAAGAGGTTAAGCAATTCAGCTAATACATGAAATAAATGGTAGAGCAGGCCTTAAAGCCTGGCTTTTAACTTCAAAGCCATATTTTGAACCACCATACTATTCGGTTCAAGTACACATCGCATTGCTATTGAGTCAATTCCGACTCAGTGCAACCCTCTTAGACAGAGCATAACTGCCCCATATAGTTTCCAAAGCTGTAAACAGTTATGGAAGCAGACTGCCACATCTTTATCCCACAGACCAACTAGTGGATTTAAACCTCTGACCTCGCAGTTACCAGCTGTGAGCTTAACCACTGTACCACCAAGGCTTTTTAAACTCTATGTAAATGATCTTTTTATACAGTCTTCCTTCTCATAGATGATGTATTTCTTTCCGTAGAAACAAATCTACCTGTAATTCCTGTGAATTCTTACCCATTGGGTTCTCACAAGTACTTGGGTAAAAATAATTTAAAGAGCAGACACCTTCACAAATTCTTAACTCTTGACTTACACATATACCAAAGTATAAACAAAAGCATGTTCAAGCTGAGTCAGAAAGAAACAACAATGTAGTATATTAAATTAGTATTTCTTTAACCAGTAACTGTCCAGGTAGCAATGATGGGGCTCACAATGTTGAGTTCCAGTGGTAACATGAGAAGAAAAGGAGGTGCCCTAAGAACTCCACTAAAAGTCCACAACTGATGGACTGAAGGCCTGGGCATTCCCCTGGGAGCATGGTCCCTAGAACTGATGCTGCCCCTGATCAAAGATCATTAGTGAGTTTAACTCTTTGGATTGGGGTGGATTGGACTCGGGGACACAGAGTGATTATATCGTATGTGCACTTTATGGTTCTGTGCATCTATAGGATGTCGTCCTACTGGCCTCTTGCTAGAGGGTAGTGGAGAGGGTAGAGAAGAGCAGGAGATTTTTGAGATGGTATGACACCTATAGAATGGAAAGGAGGTGTGTTCTGTCATGGGGCAAGGAGAGCAGAGGCAGCTGCAGATAGGCAGTCATGCAAATTTGAATTGTATTGTAAACTTTCACTCAATCACAGTAAAAAATAATACCCGTCTACGACCAGAAATTCCCTTCATTTTTGTCATTTTGTTGGTTAGTCATGTGTTTATTCAGTAGCTTCTGTCCTCAGGATCACGCAGTAGAGAGGGGCAATGAACACACCCCAGAGCCTGCCCAAGGCCACCTCAGGAGCTCCAGGATCAAGAGCAGAAATGAGCTGTGTGCTAAGACAGTATATTCGAGAAGGAGACGGAGCAGAATCAATGGAATAAAAAGCACCAAAATGTCACAAGGGATAATTCTGAAAAGAAATAAAGATAATTTTATTTTCTTCCTTATATTTCTATAGTTTCTGAAACACTGATAACATTTTTATTATAAAATATTTCTTAAGCTATAAAGACAAATTTATCATTTTGGTACCATTTGGCTAGAAAAAAATTTAAGTTTATTCAAACACATTTTAAACTTTTTAAATAAAATAGAACACTGTACTTGCAGGGAACATTAGCACAACTGTACTAAAGCAAAAGCTAAGAAGTTTCCTAAACACAACCAAACACTCAGGGACAGAGCAGCTGGAGCTGGGAGCTTGGGGACCACAGTGTCAGGGGACATTTAGGTCAAGTGTTATGACAAAGTTTATTAAGAAAGTGTTTGAATTCCACCTTGGTTAGTGGCATCTGGGGTCTTGAAAACTTTTGAAAGGCCATCTAAGATGCATCAGTTGGTCCCAAACCACTTGGAGTAAAATGAGGAGCACCAAACACACAGGGAAAATACTAATTAACCCAAGAGATAAAAGAGCCACACAAGCCAAAGACTCTATCAATCTGAAACCTGAACATCTAGAAGTACCCAGCTACCACCACGGACCCCTTTGACAGGGAACACAACCAAGTCCCTGATGGAGCAGGAGAAAAGCACGCAGCAGAATTCAGGTCCATTTAAAAAGACCAGACTTAATGGTGTAACCTAGACCGGAAGAACCCCCAAAGCCATGGCTCCCAAACACACTGTTAACTCAAAACTAAACTATTCCCGAAGCCCACTCTTCAGACAAAGACAAGACTAGACTATACAACATAAAATAATACTTAAGTGTGCTGGACACACTTTTCAAACAGATACAGGAGACCAAATGGGCAGCTCCTGTCTAAAGGCAGAATGAGACAGCAGGAAGGAGGAGGGATGAGTTGAATGGGTACAAAAACAACAAAGTGGAAAGGAGGGAGCATGCTGTCACATTACAGGGATTGCAACTAACATCACATAATGACGTGTATATACATTTTTGTATGAGAAGTTAACTTTAGCTGTAAATTTTCACCTAAAGCAGAATTAAAATAAAAAATACTGTGCCGACTGGAAAACAAACACTGCTTCACAATTTTCTTACAAAGGTTTAGATGAAAGCCTATAAAATAACTTTTGAAGAAAGTCCTCTACCATCGTAAAATAATCCTCCCTATCTCTATGGATACCTAAAAGTTTCCCTTGTGATACCTACCAGCCAGTCACATAAGTCAACAAAAATCAGATTAAGAACAGAAAGATCACTGTTTCCTTGGAAAAAGGAGATGGATTAGGCATCCCAAAATTGATTAACTGAAAAATTATTGAATACCACTTACAGCCAGTAAACTTAGCTACCAGGAACAAATCTGGATAAAACATAGCTTGTTAAAAAGACAGAGGCTCCTGAGGGAATCTGAAATACTAGAAATTAACAAATGCCCTTTATTAGATGTATTCCACTAGAAAGAAAGCCTGGGAGAAATGCACTTTATAGGCAAGAAGAAAAAGCTGTGATATCATGATAAAAAGATCAAGTTCACAGCATGTTGTTGTAAGGTGCTGTCAAGTAGTTTTTGACAAACAGTGACCCTGTGTACAACATTGTTCAGTCCTGTATTACCCTCACAATTCTTGTTATGCCTGACTTCATCGTTACAGCCACTGCATCAACCCGTCTCACTGAGGGTGTTCCTCTTTTTCCCTAACCCTCTACCAAGCATGATGTCCTTCTCCAGGGACTGGTCCTTCCTGATACCACGTCCAAAGTATATGGGACAAAGTTTAGTCATCCCCACTCCCAATTAGCATTCTGACTGTACTTCTTCCAAGACAAATCTGTTCGTTTTTCTGGCAGTCCATGGTATATTCAATATTCTTCACCAACAGCACAATTCTAAAGCATCAATTCTTGTGTCTTTCATTGTCCAGCAACTAAAAATACCATGTCTTAATCATGTGTGTACTTTATGGTTCTATGCATCTATGGGAAGTCATCCTGCTGACCTCTTAATGGAGTAAGACAAGTGGGTGGAGAGGAGGGGATAGGAGATTGTTGGGAGAATAAGACATGCATGAAGTAGAAAGGAAGAGCGTGCTGTCACCGGGCAGGGAGAGCAGTGGGAGCTGGGTATTGGTGGACATGCAATTATATGGGAATGTACATTTTCCTTCAATCATATACTTAAAAAAAAAAAAAAGCATGTCTTGAGATACTCTACTCTGGCCTCTAGGGTCGCCATGAGTCAGACCCGCCTCGATAGCACTGGGCTTCAGTCACACACATCTTAGTCCTTAAAGCAGTTTCTTTGGATCCCACTGGACAGGTATAGCGATTTTAACAGCAGCTATCTCAAGAGTAATAAGCAGTAAGAAAGACAGGACTTCAAACTTTTATAATTTCTCTTTCACCTTCTTTTATTTGGTATCCTACCTACTACACTAGATAATACTGCAGAAGCTGGTAAAGAATACAGAATATACCACGAACTGCCAGAAAAAAGGAACAAACCAGTCTTAGAAGACACAGCCTTAATGCTCCTGAGGAGCAAGGATGCTAAAACTTGGACTCGTATCATTAGGAAAGACGAACCACTAAATAAGGACATCAAGACTGGTAATGCAGGTAAGCAAAAACAAGGGAAACCCACATGAGACAGCTTGACATGACAGCCACAACCACAGACTTAAACATTCCAATGATCATAAAGATGACACAGGATCAAGCAGTATTTCACTCTGTTACACATACGGTCACCATGAGTTAGTGCAAACTCCATAGTGATTATCAACAAGATCAGAGAAGAAGGCAAGTAAGAGTATGCAAGAAAAATAAAAAACTAAAAAGGGGTTTAAAGACAACAAATCAGTTTGAGGCCATAAAAAAAGCTACATAAACTTAGTAAAAATTAAATAACCTATGTTTTGATACTTACAATATACCACTGGACACCCTGGTGGCATGGCAGGTAAGTGCTACAGCTGCTAATCAAAAGGTCAACAGTTTGAATACACCAGGTACTCTTTGGAAACTCTATATGGTAGTTCTACTCTGTCCCATAAGGTCACTATGAATCAGTATTGATGTGACAGCAATAGGTTTGGTTTGGTTGAATGTATCACTATAACCTGAGTATTCCTCACAGTTGAATGACTAAGGTAATGACAGTGATAAATGTTTTTTAATGATGCACATTCTACCAGAAAAGCACATTTACAAAGAACTCTCCAACTCTCTGCCATTGAGTCAAGTCTGACTTACAGCAACCCTCCAGGGCAGAGTAGAACTGTTCCATAGACTTCCCAAGGCTGTAATCTTTACAGAAGCAGACTGTCACCTCTTTCTCCCGTGAAGTGGCTCTAGTCATCTCTAAATACATATTCCTTCAATATATCCAAGTATACCCCATAATCTACCACATACATCATCTTCTCAACAATGAATATAGTACATCTGAGAAAAATACTAGCCGTAGAACGTAGATTTCCAAAGAAATTTGTAGCATACATTCAGAGTTTTAAAAGAAACCACAATCTTAACTGTACAAATCCATGAGAGGAGAAAGGGTTGCCACCTAGACTCTGGGTGACGCTGTGTCTGGGAAGCCCAAAAATTCATATTTAAGTTTCTTTATAATAATCTATACATCCCATTCGTCCCTATATCCTCAATGACCTGGCCAAAAATGTATGCATATGGTTCAGATTTTAAATACATTTTTGCACAGCAGTGAAACAATAAAATTCTTCTACGGAAACATCAAACAGGAAAAAAAAAGCCCCTTCCAGATTGCTGTACTTGTTGAGGTATGCCAATTTCCACATAAAATAATACCACACTTCAAGACTGACTACAAAAACATGATTTAAAAAAAAACAAAACTGCCATCATGCTCACCATGGGAAACATTTTGTAGAAAGCACTGTTGTCAATGCACTGAGTTAATGACCTGAAATTAGACTGTATTTATAACAATAATCTAAATTATTATTTTATAAATAAATATGTACAACTTCATAACGCAGCAAAAGAAATTGGAAACAACATAAAGTCCATCAATTCAGCTATTAAAAAAACAAGAAACAAAATGCTACACACTGATTTGGACTCATCCCCAAGATACAGTATGGTATGTAAGAGGGAAAAAGAGCAACGTTCAGAGTACTGTGTAGACAGTGCACCACTGGATGTTAAGGATGTACGTAAATACAAAAGAAGCTAACAGCAGCTGTCCTGGGGGAAACTGCAACTGGGTGGCTGAAGGAACAAGTATCTATGGTGGTATGGTAGTTAAGCATTCAGTGGCTAGAGAAAGATTGGCGGCTGGAACACACCAGCTGTTCCAAAGCAGACAGATGTGGCAGTCCACTGCTATAAAGACTATAGCTTCAGAAACCCCATGGGCCAGTTCTACTCTATTCTGCAGGGTCACCATGGGTCAGAACCAACTCCACGGCACTGAATTTGGTTTGGATTGCTGTGTACTCTGTATTATGTACCACCTTCTCAAAATACAAAGGTGCAATTTTTAACAGTTTTAGAGATGACTGAAGTTAGCAGACAAATACTCCTCAGGAAAATGTTGAAGAGTTAATACTACCTCAACACAGTTTCTTAATACTACTCTTAACAAGGAAATCTTCATGGCGTAGTCGTTAACTGCTAAGTCTGCTAACCAAAGATTGGCAGTGCAAATTCATCAGGAGCTCCTTGGAAACTTTACAGGGCAGTTCTATTCTAGCCTGTAGGGTCGCTATAAGTCAGAAGGGACTTGACAGCAGTGGCTTTTTAGTTTTGTGATCTGAAGCATCAAAGGGATCAACTGTGTGGCCACAAGAGCTTTTTCTGACAGCTCTCTTTTGTTCTCTGAGAGAAGGAAAGGAAGAATATAAATTCAGAGATAGAAACTACAACCAAGTGTATCAGCGCCTCTTCTCTCCTGTGACCAGCAGAAAACCAATTAATGCTTTCCCTCTAGCAGGCCACTCAGGCATAAGAATGCGATGGTGCAGAAAGCAGAGATTAAGGATCTATATTTCACCTTCTTAATATGTGACTAGAAGACCAAGACCCAGAAGAACACATCCTTAAGCACTGAAATAATGTGTGGAAGAGTCAACATTTTGCTGAGAACTGTAAAAAAAAAAAGGATAATATAAATGCTAAAGTCACCACAATTTCTGTCAATAAGGAATGATTCAAATACTTTTCACGTAACAAAATCTACAGAAGAATTTGCCTCAACACATCACACCACAACTTTCCTAATCAATTCACCTACCAGATGGGATTTTTAATGCTGACAAATCTGGGTTGTTTTGAAAAGAAGACCTTCTAGGACTTTTGTTTTTCAAAATGCCTTTAAAGCTTTTTAGAAGGTACTTTTTTCTTTTAAAATCATCTTTTCCATATGTTACTAATCTTGCCAGCCGTAGTTTTGCCAGTCTCAGTCCTTTTAAAGAACACAGCTTCAAGGTTGTGAATGAATACACACAGACACTTAATGAAGTAGCTGACACATAGATTATATTCCTATTATTGTTAATGGCAAGTTAGTTTCAATACAGCCAATATGATAGATCCTTTGATTTCTGAAGAAACCATGGTAATTTCACAAATTTACTATGTGTAGGGCTCTCTGTAAGTAATAAAAAACACAGACTATCAAAATATGATAACTGCCTTCAATATGCCTACAATCTTATGAAGAAATAAAGGACTAGCTACGATAAGAGATGCAACACAGCACCTCACTAGCAATGAGACAGCAAAAGTAACAACCCTTCTTAAGGCATCTTCCACAATCTTCAAGGGACAGCTATGTTATCACGCAGTGCATAATTTAACATGACTAGCAAATGACAGTGCAGTTAATGATTTAACTACAAGAAGTGATTATCTGAAGACAGAATTCCTCTTGGTGAGACCTTCCCTTGCTTACTTCAGTATTATAAATGAGAGCAAATTTGGATTTTCCATCTAGGAGATGCCTTCTATTTGTGGCTTATGTTTCTCCTGAAATCTAAGCTAATGTAGAAATCAGGAGCTCAGTGTGCTTGGCAAGTATACTGGAATGCCAACAGAAACTGAACCTGATTGCCTACTTCCTTTCAAAAATTATCAAGCACTATAAATCTTTCAGAAAATGTGGTTATCTTTACTTTTAACATAATTTACCAAGGGCTTTCCTACTGAATTATGTCTGGAATGTGTATTTGTAAACTACATTAAACCCTAGCTTTCTCCAAATCAGTAGTTTCTCCAAATCAGTAGTTTCACAACAGTACGACCTGCTCCTTTAATAAATTAATACTGTTTATCCAACTCGAAGGCACTTGGCTGGCATTTAAAAAAAAAATAGACCATTTAACAGTAATTTGACTCCATTTCTGATTTTGTTTTTGTCCACTTACGCAGAATTCTTATAACTGCTTTGGCACCTAACATGGATACAAACTTGGACAGGTTACACCCCCTACGAGCTTCAATCCAATCTATAACGCAGAGATAACTAAAGGAAAGAACAGCGAGAGGATTCGCTAGCACGCACCTTATGCCTACCACAGGTGAGATACTGTTCTAACCATACTGCAATGTTCTGTGCATTCAGGCCCCTGGTCAAGATGTGCAGCTGCTCATCAAAAGAGTAACAGTTCCAATCCACCAGCTGCTCCTTGAAAACCATATAGGGCAGTGATACTCTGTCCTACAGGGTCACTACGAATTGGAATTGACTCCAAGGCAACAGGTTTTTTTTGGTTTTAAACATATACCCAGAGCCTGAATGACACAAGCAATTTGCAACTGACTGCTAACCTAACAATTTGGTGCTTCAAACCCACCCAGTGGCTCCATGAAAGAAAGGCCTAGCCAACTGTTTCTGTAAAGATTACAGCCATGAAAACCCATAGAGAGGGTCCATGCTGCAACCCATGGGTCGGTACAAGTAGGGGGCTGAGGCAGACCGCACCTAACATCGACA
The DNA here is from genome assembly GCA_028571685.1 of Heterohyrax brucei. NCBI lineage: Eukaryota > Metazoa > Chordata > Mammalia > Hyracoidea > Procaviidae > Heterohyrax > Heterohyrax brucei. The sequence goes on along the minus strand of CM053142.1, from coordinate 48,493,404 downwards.
GCAACAGGCATATACTCTAAGCATATTATCATATGTAAACTCAAAATGAGCCTAGAGTGCGGTCACTATTATTATCACCAAATTAGAGATGACGAAAGGGAGGTGCTGGGAATTTTCCAAAGGTCTCGCAGGAGGTAGAAAACAAAACTTGAAGCCATACAGTTTGAATCCAGAACCCAAACTCTAAACCATTACATTATAGCTGCTTATTATAAAACGTTTCTTGATCAACTCACAGAATTCTTAGGAAACTCAAATTCAATTAAGTTCATAAAAGCATTTTAAAATTTTTAAGTGTTATTTTAGTATAGGTTTCTTATTACTAGCAAAGTATCAAGGACAAGATTGATAAAACTGACCGTGGAAGTATCTATATGAAACTCAAAAAAAAAAAAATGCTGCAAGATGTTTTAGTCAGCTACTGCTGCTCTAACACAAGTATCACAGAGTGGATGGCTTTAACAAAAGAAAAGTTGATTCTTATACAGTCCACTAGGCTACAAGTCCAAATTCAGGATGCCCGCTTCAGGGGAAGGCTTTCCCTCTCATCAGCTCTGGAGGGAAGTCCAGTAGCGCATCAGTCTTTGTCCAGGGAGCATCTTGGCACAGGAACCTCAGGTCTCAAGGACAGGCTCTTTTCCCCATGCTGCTTTGATGGTGTGAGACTCCCAATTCTCTGCTTCCTTCCCTTTCATCTCTTGTAGGATGAAAGAATTAAGGGTGGGGCAAGACACACTCCAGGGAAACTCCCTGTACAGTGGAACAGGATGGTGATCTTATAAAGGGATTTACAGTTCGACCCTAGTCCTTTAACGTACAGCATAGGAAAATCACAAAATGGAGAACCACCACAGAATACAGGGAATCACGGCCCAGGCACATGGCTACACATATTTTTGGAGGGACATAATTCAATCCATGACAGAAGAGCTAAGAAAGAAAATTTATCTAAGTCAACCTTCCACAAATGGTGAAGTCTCTTCTATAACACCTCTTAGTAAGTGGCCATTCAATTTTTCCTAATAATGCGTACAGAGAGAAAAATCTCACAAGCTCACAAGTCAGTCCATTCATTTTTAAACACGCTGCTATTAGAAACATCTTTAGTTCTACACAATATTAGACTTTTCCACATGACAGGCTTGTAAATACAAACATTTGACATATCTACACTGTTCAACATAAGACATTTTATTAACGTCCTTTTTGAAACTTGATACCCAAAATTCAACATGATACACCCCAAAAAAAAGGTTGATCAATGAGGAGAAAGAGCTCAACTAGCATTATTATCTCCCACAATCTGCAATCAACCACTATTTTTTTTCCTAGGTGGCTGAACAAGCTAATGAGTTCTTTCTTAGCATATACTTGATTAAAATCTCTCAGTCTTCTCCTAAGAACTAGTTCCAGGGGTGCGTTATCCAATGAGCAGGGTAAGTACCATGCTTGCCTTGTTTACCAGGCCATCTGTAGTGAACAATTTCACCTTTTTTTGGTAACCAAATCAAAGATTCTGCTTCTAGGTATGGCTAGTCAATGTTTCTCTCCCAACCTCATAGCACCTTCCTACACAATCAAAGCCTCTTTTCAAATTTACAATCCCTGACAGGTACAGATTACCCAGTGTCTTCGTAATCTGGTGCTACTACAAAACAAATATCACAAGTTGATGGCTTTAACAAAAAGAAACTTTAATCTTGCACAGGCTAGAAGCCCTCAGTCAGGGCCTTGGCTCCAGTGGAAGGCTTTCTCTCTAGGTCACCTCTAAGGGATGGTCCTTGTCATCAAACTTCCCCTGTTCTGGTAGCATCTCAGCACAGGGACCCCGGGTCCTAAGGAAACAGCTCACTCCTGGCTCTTCTTGCCTGGCAATAATGACATCCCTCTCATCTCTGCTGTCTTTTCTCTTTTACACCTCAAAACACACTGACTCAACATACCACCTAATCCTATAGATGAGTCCTGCCTCATTAACATAAATACCTCTAATCTTGTCTCAGTAGGATCATAGAGGTTAGGGTTTACAACACATAGAAAAATTACATCAAACCACAAAATGGAGGACAACTACACAATACTGGGAATCACGGCCTTGTCAAGTGTACACACTCATTTTGAGGAGGGACACAATTCAATCCATAACACCCAGTACACCAGGTAAGCATGAGCTGACTTGTGATCACTTATCTGTTGTGACCACTTTCACAAGGGTTTCACCACATCCTTGATCTGAGACTGATATCTTTTCCATGCACTGTTACCCTTAAAACACTATTTATAATCACTCCAAAAGAGTCAAGACTATAACTCATCTAGTCTTGCAGATATGGACTTAAAAAACTATTACCTGCTAATCTACCATGAGAAACCCTGGTGGCATAGTGGTTAAGTGCTACAGCAGCTACCAAAAGGTCAGCAGTTTAAATTCACTAGGCAAGTCTTTGCAAACTATATGTGGCAGTTCTACTCTGTCCTATAGGGTCACTGTGAGTCACAATCAACTCGATGGCAAGATTTTGTTTCAATTACCTCTCCTTCTGTCTACTCTCTTTGCTGTTTGAAGATAATTATGTTTTAAAGTGGGGGAAAAAAAGAGAGGAGACGCAAGAGTCTAGAACTATATGCTTTTTCTGCCCCTTTTACACCGCATCATCTGTTGTACCAATCAGGCCTATCCAGCCACTAGTGAATCAGCATGATCCCAAACATGCTTTTAGAAGTGCTTTTATTTTACTCCATACTGTTCACAAACCTTGGTTCACCTTACGCTTGAGCTTTCCTGACACATTTTTTCAGTATTTACTGTTCTCTTTCATCCATTATTGCTTACAGGCCTTTTCTTCCAACTTTCATTCGAGTCCTTTTTAAATGTGAACTTGAAGAGCATGCTAAGCAGCTGGTTTGTTTTGTACAATCTCCTTGTCTTTTCTTTGCATTATAATCAGTAGTCATTGCAGATTTTTCTTTTAGTGATTCAGCTTTCCTTTCAGAATCTGCAAACGTCATCAAGCCCATCCATACTCTTAATATTTTTTCAATTCAATTCACTTTCTTAAATATGTCACTGACTGGGTATAGACTTTTCTTCTTTTACAAGTACAATTTAAAGAAGTCACCACTACTTCTACCTTACCAATCAGCAATGAATTAACCTCCCAAAAGCAGTTCCCTTCATTTTTTTCCATGGTCTTTTAAAACACACAAGAACTGTCAATTAGGTTCACAAACTCATCCTAGAAAGACTGATACATAGCATACCTCATTGCTGAGTTATCACTATGGTTGCCTTCAAAGTACTCCCCTTAGGAATCTATGCACCCACACTAGTGCCTAGTCCACCCTTCAAAGCAATTCTGGAACTCTGTTTCTGGAATGGCCATCAAAGCTGTCTTCCTATTACCTTTGATGTTCTGAATGGCATCAAAGTGCCTTCCTTTCAATATTTCCTTTATCTTCGGGTAAAGAAAAAAGTGATTGGGGGCAGATCAGGTGAGTAGAGAGGGTGTTTCAATACAGTTGTGTTTACTGGCTGAAAACTCTCACACAGACAACTATACAATTTTGTTCACAAACTTGCCTCCTTGCCATCATGTGCAATGGCCATTCCAAAAAAAGTCAGACTTTGAATTGCTTTGAAGGGTGAGCTAGGCACTGCCATGGTTGCACAGCTTCCCACAGGGAGTACTCAGAAGGTGACTATAGTGACATTCAGCAGTCAGGTATGTAGCACTGAGAACAATTAACTGTCAGATCTCACATACTTACCATTAAACACTACAATACATAGGAAAAAAATACTGCTGTCACACTTAAATTCTTGTGAAAATAGACAGTTACAAATGACAGCCAAATCTTACAATCATAAGGCATCAAAGTAATTCAACAGGAAAAAGAAAGTCTTTCCAATTAAAGGGGCTCAAATAACTAGACACCTATATGGAAAAAAAAATAGACCTTGAGCCTTATCTCTTACAATACACAAAAGCTAACGTGATATTAATCATTACCTACAAGCTAAGAGATAAAATTATTAGACTTTGAGGAAACAATACAGGGAAAATCTTTGCGGCACTGGCTTAGGCAATGATGTATTAAGCAAAAACTATAAAGGAAAAAAAATTGTGAAAGAGACTTTATCAAACCTAGAAGCTCTTACTTTTTATGAGATAAGCTAAGAAAACACGAAAAAGACACACCAAGACTGGGAGAAAATAAGTAAACAACACATCCGACAAAGGATTTGTTTCCAGAACATATAATACATAAACCATTGCCTTCGAGATGGGTCCAACACATGGCAACCCTAGAGATCAAAGTAGAACTGCCCCCCTAGAGTTTCCAAGGAGTGCTTAATGGATTTGAACTGCCAACCTTTTGGTCAGCAGATACATGATAAACTCAAAAATAAAAAGCAAACAACCCATTCATTTTTTAATGGCCAAAAGATATAAACACCGACACTTTACAAAAGAAGATACGCAAGTGGCCAACAGACACACAAAAAGATACTCAAGTCACTAGGTATCAGGAAGCAGCACATTAAAACCATACTGAGATATCAATGTACAGCCACTATGGCTAAAGACTAAAAGATTGACAAAAGCAAGGGTTGGTGAAGACGTGAAGCAACTGTAAGTGTCACACATTGCTAGTTAGCATTCAAAATGGTAGAGTCATGTTAAAAAAAAAAGTACAAGTATCTCATAAAGAAGAGCATACACATTATCATTAAACCCAAACCAAACCGGTTACCACTGAGATAATTCCAACTCACGGCAACCCCCTGTGTTTCAGAGTGTAACAGCACTGTACAGTGTTTTCAAGGCTCTGACCTATCAGAAAGCATTCCTGGGTGGGTTCAAGCTGCCAATCTTTCAGTTAGGAGACAAGCATTCAACCATTTAAGCATAACCCAAGGACTCCTTCACAAAGCCATACCACCCAGCAACCTCACTCCTACATACTTACTGAAAAGAAAGAAAAACATAAACTCATAAAAATATTTTACATAAATGTTCGTACCAACGCTATTCATAATAGACAAAAACTAAACCCAACCCAGACGTCTCTGACCTGGTGAGAGCATACATAAACTGTGGTATATCTAAACTATGGAAGACTGCTTGTCTTTGGGTATCTCATGCTGCAATAACAGAAATACTACAAGTACGCAGCTTCCACAGACAGACATTTATTTTCTCACCATTTAGGAGGCTTCAAGTCTAATTGAGGGACCAGCTCTATAAGTAAACTTTCATTTTCCCTCTGTTGGCTCTCAGCAAAGGTCTTCCTTTGTTTTTTTCAGCTTCTATTCCCTATGTAAAACCTGGTGGCATACCGGTTAAGCACCAAGTCTGCTAACCAAAAGGTTGGTAGTTCAAATCTGCCAAGAGCTCCTCGAAAACTCTACAGGGCAGTTCTACTCTGTCCTACAGAGTTGGTATAAGTCAGAATGGACTCAGTGGCAATGAGTATTCATAGTGTGCCACAGTGATCTTCATGTGGCATAGCACCATGGAATGTATCTTTCCCCAACTGTCTATTAATTTGTTCTCTTACCTCTCAGAAGAGACAGGCTCATGACACCCTACACTAATAGTCTCATTCTCCAATGAAATTATAACCACAAGTTGATTCCTACTCACTGCAGCCCCAGAAGCCAGTGTAGAACTGTCCCACAGGGTTTCCAAGAAATAGGTGGTGGCTTCAAACTGCCCCCCTTTTGGTCAGTAGCCAAGCTCTTAACCACTGAGTCACTAGAGCTCCAACCACGGTATAACCTAAACACTAAACCCACTGCTCTCACGTGGATTCTAACTACAGATCAGGGATATAGGAGCTCTGATTTACAGCACATATTCTTGGGGAGATACAATTCAATCTGTAACAACATGCAACAGCGAAAAAGAAAAACTAGTGATACATACACCTTCAATGGAAGAAGTCAAACACAAAAGACCTTATACTGTATGATTCTAATTACATACAATCCTAAAAAACATAAGATCATAGTGACAGAAAGCACATGAGTCATTCCCTGAGGCTGATGATCAATTAAAAAAAAAAAAAAAAAGACACTAGAAAACAAAACTCTAGAGGGTGATGGAACTTTTCTACATCATACTTGTGGTGGTGGTTATATGACTATATCGAATCAGCACAATTCATTAAACTACATGTTAAAAAATCAATGTTTTTTATTGCATGTAAATTAAACCTCAATAAATGTGGGGGGGGAGATACATCATCTTGCATTCCTAACAATCACTAATCATTGGCTTTAGATAATCTCTAAATTTACGCCTTAATTGCCACATCTAAATGAGAGAACTAAGTTTATGTGAACAGTATGAAAAACAAAAATCAACAAGCTCTAAATGAGGGCATAAGGACCTCTCTAAACAATACATATAAGTAGCATTTGTTTTGGAAGCTACTTCCTTCCTTCATGGTCTTAAGTGACAACACATAAAATTACCTCTAACTTAAGTAAAGGATCACTCTAATAACAATGACAGTAACATTAATCATGTACCAGGTACTACACAAACCATGAACAAGACACTCACAACACTTCACCATCTGTGTGCAATATTACAACCTAAAACGCACTGCCATTGAGTTGATTCTGACTTACAGTGACCCTTTAAGACAGAGAACTAACCTTTTGGTCAGCAGAATTCTTTTTTTTTTTTTTTTATGACTGAGTGAAAATATACATTCCTGTATAAATTTACATGCCCACCTATATGCAGCTTGCACTGCTCTCTCTGCCCGGTGACAGCACACTATTCCTCTCTGCTCCATACACATCTCATCCTCCCAACAGTCTCCTTTCCCCTCCTCTCCACCCACTCCCCTTACTCCAGCCAGAGTTCAGCATGATGATATCCTATAGATGCACAGAACCATAAAGTGCATCCAATATATGGTCACTCTGCATCGCCAAGTCCAATCCGTTCCTGTCCGAAGAGTGGACCTTCACTATGATTTATGGGCAAGGGCAGCATCAGGGCCAGGGGCCATGCTCCCAGGGGAACCCTGAAGCCTTAAGTGGACTTCAACATAACTTCAATACTCCTTCCATCTTAACCCAATATTGTAACAACAGAGTAGCTGGGGCAGGGGGCAGAGGACTATGCTCTTAGGCGAAATCGAGGCCAATTGGCACAACCAGCATTTTGCTAAGAGGGTTCTCTGCACCCCACAATGGTAAGTGGTGTCTGGGGTCTTAAAAGCTGCCAAGCTGCCATCTGAGGACACAGCAAATGGACCCAACTCAGCAGGAACGGATGCTCACTGAGGACCAAAATGACATGAGGTAGAGACAACCCAGAAGATACAGAGACCCACATGAGTAGGTGCCTACATAGACTTGGGACCGGAAGAACTGGAAGGTGCCCAACCAACACCAGTGATAGCCACAGTGGAACTCACTAAGTTGAGTCTCACTGGCAACACAAGAATAAAAAGGGGTGCACTCTGAGACCTCCGCTAAAAGACCACAATTGGTCATCAGAATTCTTAATTACTAGGCCATCAGAATTCTTAATCACTAGGCCACCAAGACTCCAGCAGGAAGCCCTTATTTTAGTTCCTCAACTCATCTTGGTTTTGTATTGCTCTATTTTGTCTGGAAACCTTGGTGGCGTGATGGTTAAGAGCTACTGACGCTAACCAAAAGGTCAGCAGTTACAAACCCCCACGCACACCCTGGAAATCCTACGGGGCAGTTCTACTCTGTGCTTAAAGAGTTGTCCTGAGTCAGTCAATTGAGGGCAGTGGGTTGTTTTGTTTTGCTTCACGGCTATCCTACTTTCTATTCCCTCTACCTCTCTATCTGAAAATCTCTTCATTCCTTGCACAGCTGGCTCCCACCACTCCGTATTTCAATCTAATAGCTACCTTTTCGGGGACAACTTTCCTTTGTTGTTGTCTTTTATGGCACACTGATATTTTTCCCCAGAGAACATATTCCAGTCTGTAAATTCTGTTTCCTCTTTATTTTTTTGTATCTCTATTATACTCACAGGTTGGAAATCCTGGTGGCATAGTGGGTTAAGTCCCATGTCTGGTAACCAAAAGTTCAGCAGTTCAAATCCACCAGGTGTTCCTTGGAAACTCTATTTAAGGTCATTCTACTCTGACCTCTAGGGTTACTATGAGTCAGACCCAACTCAACAGCAGTGGGTTTGGTTTTTTGACTTATACTAACAGATCAGTCAGTGTCCATTTTACTAACCACTGTAAATCAGCACCTGGTACAGGGCCCAACAGATAATAATTTCTCAACAAATTTATGGACTGGCTAAATGAATGAACTAGAATAAAACAAATCTTGATCACAATGTTAGTGAAACAGATACCACTGCCAAAGTGAGAAACTGAGACTTAATGGAGATGAAGCTACATCGACCAAACTTTAAGTAGCCAGAAAGTAGTGGTACCAACAATCAAATCCAGGTCTCTGACTTCAGTCTGCGTACTTACCTATGTGTTAATGTTTACGCACGGTGTAGCAAAACTCAATGGGTTTCTACAATGCATTTTTCAGGTTTATCAACATAGCCTTAAATTATTGGTTATATCCTGCCATAAACTTTAAGAACCATTCAAATTATTTTCCTTCTTTAAAATTTTGATCAAATACTGTTTGAAATAATTGGGCCAGTACAATTATTTTATTAAGCAGAGACATTTACTACGTCTGATGGTATTTTTTAGAATAGACTCCAATTGGTTATTATTAAATTTAAAGCACATTCGTAACCAAGAGATGTATATTTTCATTAAAGTAAATCATACAGTATTTATATATTCCTTCCTCCTTTCAACAAGAGAGTCTGTTCTGGCACTACTCTTACTATAGTAAGTTTCTGCCAACAGAAAACAGTAAACAACTGCCATACAGAAAAGCTTTCAGTGTGTCTAGGGGCATGGCTGGAAACACTGGTGGTATAGCAGTTAAGTGCTGCAACTGCTAACCAAGAAGTTGGCAGTTCGAATCTGTCAGGTGTTTCTTGGAAACTCTATAGGGCAGTACTACGCTGACTCATAAGGTCGCTTTGAGTCAGAATCCACTCGATGACAGTGGCTTTCACTTTAGAAGCATGGCCATCAAAAAAAAATCCAAGCCTGTTATTGTTGATTCCAATTCACAGCTACCCTATAAGACAAAGGAAAACTGCTTCATAACGTTTCCAAGGAGCAACCGGTGGACTAGAACTGCCAGCATTTTGGTTAGCAGTTGTAACCTTTTAACCACTGTGAGACCAGGGCTCCAGAGGTGGGTCTAATACACACTAAAAATATATACTAATTAAGAAAAAACAAAAGTTATATTCAGCAGTACAGCACCTAGTATAATAACTCTATTTATTAGGGAGCAAAAAAAAGAAAAAGTAGAACAAAAGAGCTTTTGAATGACAGCAAACTTAAGTCACGACAGTGATACATTCTCAAGTATATAACTCAAAAACTGAACAGATAATGTAATTCTTAATATGTTAATTATAACCGTTTTCAAAACAAGGAAACAATGCTACTGTATACTGAATTCCTATTTGCAATGTAACCACAGTTTTGCCACAATCTCATTTTGAGATTACTCCTTTGCAGTGCAAATAAGGTAAATTATCTTATAATGATGCAGCATACTTCATATTATGCAAATGGTTCATACACGCCAACAGGAAACATGTCAAGTAAACATATTCTTAACTTCACCTAGTGAAACATTTACTTCTTTGCAAGGAACTCCTTCCAAATCTATCTTCTACAAAGAACATTACCATCCCAGATCTTAAGTTCTAAAGCACACTGCTATTGTTAGTTGTTGTCGAGTTGGTTCCAATTCACAGTGACCCTGTCCACAACAGAATGAAACACTGTCTGGCCCTGAGCCGTGCCCACAATCATTTTATGCTTACATCCATCATTGCAGCCACTGTGTCAATACATCTTGTTGAAGGTCTTCCTCTTTTTTGCTGACCTGCCACTCTGACAAGCATGATGTCCAGCTCCAGGGGCTGATCCCTCCTAACAACATGTCCAAAGTACGTAAGATGCATTCTCACCATCTATGCTTCCAAACAGCACTTTGCTTGTACTTCTTTCAGAACAGATCTGTTTGTTCTTTTGGCAGTCCACGGGGACATACAACATTCTTCTCCAACACCACAACTCAAAAACATCAATAATTCTTCTGTCCTCCTTATTCATTGTTCAGCTTTCACAGATATACAATGAGATTGAAAATACCAAGGCTCAGGTTAGATACACCTTTGTCTTCAAGGTTGTTTTAGCCAGCTAGGGCTGCTCTAACAGAAATACCACAGAGTGGATGGCTTTAACAAAGAAAGATTTATTCTTACACAGTCCGGTAGGTTGCAAGTCCATATTCAGGGCGTCCGCTCCAGGGAAAGACTTTCCCCTTGACGGCTCTGGAGGAAAGTCCGGTATTGCATCAGTCATTGTCCAGGGAGCGTCCTAACGCAAGAACCTCTGGTCTGAACGACGCGTTCTGCTCCCGGTGCTGCTTGCTTGATGGTAGCGAGGTTCTCAAATTGTCCTTGGTTCTTTTTCCTTTTATTCCTTGCAAGCTAAAAGCATTAAGGGTGGGGCAAGCCATACTCCAGGGAAACTTCCCCCATAGCAGGAATTCACAGCCCCACCCTAATCCTTTAACATACAGGTTAGCAAAACCGCACAATGGAGGACATTTCCAAGATACTGGGAACCATATCCCAGCCACATGGCTGCACACATTTTTGGGGGGACACAATTCAAACCATGACAAAGGTGATATCCTTACTTTTCAGGACTTTAAAGAGGTTCTTTGCAGCAGATTTTCCCAATGCAATGCGTCTTTTGATTTCCTGACTGCTGCTTCCACGGGCATTGGTTGTGGAACCAATTAAAATGAAATCTTTTAGACAACCTGAATCCTTTCTCCATTTTTCATGATGTTGCTTACTGGTCCAGTTGTGAGGATTTCTGTTTCCTTGATGTTCAGGTGCAATCCAGACTGCAGGCTGTCATCTTTCGATCTTCATTAGTAAGTGTTTCAAATCCTCTTGACTTTCAACAAGCAGGGTTGTGCCCTCTGAATAACACAGATTGTTAATGAGTCTTCCTCCAATCCTGATACCTCGTTTTTCTTCAGATAGTATAGTTTCTCAGATTATTTGCTCAGCATACAAATTGAAAAGGTATGGTGAAAGGATTCACCCTGGTGCACACCTTTTCTGATTTTAATCCATGCAGTGTCCCCTTGTTCTGTTTGTACAACTGACTCTTGATACATTTTAGCACAATTAAGTGTTCTGAAATTCCCATTCTCCACAATGTTATCCAGTCCTCCCCTTGTCGGTCAGTTTGTTGTACTGTGGGGGATTGTGTATTGCTGTGATGCCGGAAGCTATGCCATCAGTATTCTGATACCAGCAGGGTAACTTATGGTGGACAGGCTTCAGCTGAGCTTCCACACTAAGACAGACTAGGAAGAAAGACCTGGCAGTCTACTTTTGAAAAGAATTAGCCAGTGACAACTTTATGAATAACAGCAGGACACTGTCAGATAAAGTGCCAGAAAATGAACCCCCAGGTTGAAAGGCACGCAAAAGACGTCTGGGAAAGAGCTGCCTCCTCAAAGTAGAGTCCATCTTAATGATGTGGATAGAGTAAAGCCTCCAGAACCTTCACTTGCTGACACAGCACAACTCAAAATGAGAACAAACAGCTACAAACATCTATCAAAACCAGTTACTTTTAATAATATTCTTTTTCCTTCACCCTTTTTATGAAATTTACCACTAATTTCAAAATATTCTTTTTCATAATCTCCCACATTTTCCATTCTTTCACTACTACATTAGTTGACAACCACATTTTGACCAAGAAATTGTAATTTATTTGCTCATTATAGAGAAAAGGCTGTTTCAGAACAGTGTACAATAATGCCCCCAGGCAGTCTAGTGGGATCATTTGGTAGGTATGTGATATATAATCTGCCATTAAAAAAACAACCATTCTTAAACAAACTAGACTGAATTCAAGTCTCTCTAATTAACATTCCTCTCACTAGTTTACATTTTCTTATGTTTTATTGTGTGGGAGTTAAAAAGAGTTCTCAGTAGACAAGAAATAACAGATAACTTGCCCATGAAACTATTCCCTTACATGAAAACCTACAATGAACTGGAGACAGGATGGAGAATTTCACCAAAGAACTGGAATCCTTTTGTTATTGTTCTTGCTGTTGTTAAAAATCGTAAGGCAACCCTAGAACTGAAAATACAATCATTGAAATTAAAAATTTGACTGTTTAATAGCATATTAGATCAAGTTGAAGAAAGGATTAAAGAAAAGATTTAGAAAACAAGTCAGTATAAAAATATTCAGGGTGAAACAAAAAGATTTAAAAAATTGGAAAATACAAAAAAGAGCAAAGGAGCTATATGGGACATAGGATAAAAGAGTCCAAAATACATGTAATTTGAGACCAGAAAGGAAAAATAAAGAAAAGCACACAGAAGCAGTTTCAGAAGAGCTAGTTAACACATAAAATTTTTCCAAAACTAATTAGTAACTCAGAGACTCAAAGTGCACAACAAACTCCAAGCAGTAAAATACAAAGAAAAATATAAACCTGATCACATTCAGAGTAACTGTTTTGAAAACAAAAAACAAAACGGAGAAATAGTAAAAGCAACCAGAGGAAAAAAAGACATTCAGTCTTCAAAGGAGCAATAAGATTAACAATTAATTTATAAACAGAAACTATGGCAGCCAAAATGACAATGAAACATCTCTCAAGTGCTGAAATAAAATAACTGTCAGCTTAGAATACCGAGAATTTTTAATACATCCTTCAAAACCGAATGCAAAAATAAACACTTTTCCAGAAACACAAAAATTGAGAGCATTAATGGCCAGCATATCCACATTAAAATACTAAAGGATTTTTTTCAAACATGATTCCCAATGAAAGAACAGACATGAAGAGAAGGACAAATAACAGTAAAAAGGGTGAAATTACGGAAAGTAAACACAGGAGGATTAAAATATATGTACACTTAAAATACAGAGCAACAATAACCCTAAAGACAGGTAAGCTGTTGTTGGCAGGTGCCACTGAGTCAGTTCCAACTCACACCGATCCTGTGTACAACAGAATGAAACACTGCCCAGTCCTGCACCACGCCCACAATCACTTTTGCGCATAAGCCATTACTGAAGCCACTGTGCCAATCCATCTCCTTGGGGTCTTCCTCTCTTTTACTGACCCTTTACTAAGCATGATGTCCTTCTCCAGGAACTGAGCCCTCCTGATGACACGTCCAAAGCATGTAAAACACAATCTCACCATCCTTGCTTCTAAGAAGTACTCTGGCTATTCTTCTTCCCAGATAGATCTGTTTTGTTCTTTTGGCAATCCACAGTATATTTAATATTCTTCTCTAACACCACAATTCAAAGGCATCGATTCTTCTTTTACATTCCTTACCAATTGTCCAGCTTTTCCATGCACAGGATGTGACTGAAAATAAAAGGGCTTTGGTCAGGCACATCTTAGTCTTCAAAGTGACCTCTTTCCTTTTCAACACTCTCAAGAGGTCTTTTGTAGCAAATTTGTCCAACGCTGCCTGTTACCTGATTTCTTGGCTGCTGCTTCCATGACTGCTGACTGTAGATATGAGTAAAATGAAATCTTTGACAACTTCAGTCTCTTCTCCATTTATTATCGCGTTGCTGATTGATCCAGTTGTGAGGACATTCATTTTCTTGATGTTCAAGTATAATCCATAATGAAGGCTGTGGTCTTTGATCTTCATTGGTGTTTCAAGTCCTCTACAATTTCAGCAAGCAAGGTTGTGATATCTGCATAATGCAGGTTGTTAATAAGTCTTCCCCCAATCCTGATGCTAAATTCTTCTCCATACAGTTCAGCTTCTTTATGTATCTGCTCAGCAGAGATTGAACAGGTATGCTAAAAGAATACAACCCTGTCACATACCTTTCCTGCTTTTAAATCATAAGTGTCCCCTTGTTTTATTCAAGTAACTGCCATATACGGATTCCTCTATTCCAGAAATCCCATTTTCTGCAATGTTACCCATAAATTGTTACAATCCACAGAGCTGAGTATCTTTGCAGTCAGTAACACACAAGTAAACATCATTCAGGTATTCTCTGCTTTCAGCCAAGATCTATCGGACACCAGAAATGACATCCCTGGTTCCACTTCTTCTGAATCTGGCCTGAATTTCTGGGGGCTCCCTGTCAATATACTGCTACAGCTGCTTTTGATCTACCTTTAGCAAAATTTTACTTGTCTCTGTGGTATTAATGGCACTGTGTAATAATTTCTGCATTTGGTGGGGTCACCATTCTTGAGAATAGGCATAAATATGGATCTCTGCCAGTCAGCTAGCCAGGTAGCTGTCTTCCAAATTTCTGGCAAACATGAATGAGCACTTCCAGTGTTACATCCATTTGCTGAAACATCTCAGCTGATAGTCCACCAACACCTAGAGTCTTGTTTTTTGACAATTATATTCATCACAGTTTTGACGTCCTCCTCCAGCACCATTAGTGCCTGATGATATGCTACCTCCTGAAATGGCTGAACATGAACCAATCCTTTCTGCTATATTGACTGCGTATTCCTTCCACCTTCTTTTGATGCTTCATAAGTATAGCTTAACATTAGTACCAAAAAATAAATAAATAAACTAAACCCACCGACATCACGTTGATCCCCACTGATAACAGCCCTATAGAAGAGCGTATTACTGCCCCATATGGTTTCCAAAGAGCACCTGGATTCAACCTGCCAATCTTTTGGTTAACAGCCGTAGCTCTTAATCAATATGCTGCCAGGGTTTTCTTTATTAGTACCTGTTTTGTTAATTGCCTAGATGACACATTCATATCAAATACTGACATGATTTTTAAAAATATAATAACCTACTTCCAAAAAAAAATCAGAGAAAAGCAACAAAAGCCATTAAGTCAAGCTTAATTGCATTCTTCAGTAATCATGACTGTAGTTTTCAAAATATTAAAACTTTCAGATGGCCACATTGCCTAAGTAAAGGTCAAGTATAAAGGGTATAATTTATAAAAAGTATAAAAAGTCTAAGTATAAAAGGTATAACAGCAATAGCAATCTCATTAGGAAAACAGGTGTATGTGTGTGTGTTTAGCCAAGTATTACACGTGTCTTCCACTCCCGTGTGATACACACTAGTTTCTGAGGTACTTTCTGAAGATTATAAAGAAATGCTTAAGTACTTTAAGATTTTAAGATAAAGACAATATTTATTAACCCAAATAACAATTTCTACTTCTTTCCTTAAAGACACAAAACAGGAAAATTAGAATTTCAAGAATCATAAATATAAGAACATAACTGACAGTCATTTCTGGAATCCAACAAAACAGCATCTTTAAGATCATTTTCCAAATCATTCAGTAATTCAACATCCAAAACGCACACACAGTGCATCCTAAGCACAGTAGTAGGACTTATCACAGCTTGGAGAGTTATAAAGTCTCTTTGTGGACTCATTTATTGCAATTTAAAATTTGTGGATCTCCAAACCTACGTATCTCATCCAAGTAACACTGTACTACAGTAATAAGTGGGAAAACAATGTACTGAGCCCAAACCTACTCGGCTTACATAAACGATCACAAAATGTGACCTAAATCCTGATCAAAGATCATATAAACATAAGTTGTTGTGAACAGATTACAGGCAGAGATGAGTACTTTCAACTAAATGGCTCCCTACCAACTTCCAATGTGCATCTGTCCTGATTACAAACACCAGTGCTGGCACTTAGTAGCTGACTGATATTTACCTCTTCCAGCCTCATTATCCTTATTAGCAGAATCTGGATGCTAAGACACCTTACAAACCCTCGAAGTGTTGGGGTTAAAAGCTACAGCTGCTAACAAAAAAGTCAGGAGTACAAATCCACCAGGCATTCCTTGGAAACCCTATGAGGCAGTTCTACCCTGTCCTATCGCAACAGTAGTCAGAATTGACTTGACAGCAGCGGGTTTGGGTTTTTTGTTTTGTTTTCGTTCTATAAAGTGAGTAGTATTCACACACTGCCAAAAGACTGTCAGTATTCTCTGAGTAAGGATATTATAGAAGTTTTTTTTTAATCTCCCCCTTGTGTTTCTGTGTTGTACAAATTTTCATCACCAAGGATAGTACACCTCTAAACATAAAATGAAAAATAAAATGTCATGTTTTGTTCCCAAAAAGTACAACACATTATGCAAAACTCAAATTTCACATTATGTTCTATAGTAAGAACGTCTGAATACCTGCTGTGTGCTGGATATGTTACATAAGCTGTCTCACCTAAATGCTCACAGTAATCTTACGAGACGGTTTTTCCTGTTTTAAATTTAAGAAAAATGAGTTTCAGAAAGGTCATTCAACTGCTATGTGACAGAACCAGGATTCAAACACCAACATAATCTGTATATGCTCTAGAAACCGCATTTCTTGTTGCTGTTAAACGCCAACAAGTCAGCCCTCGACTCATCGCAACTCCACGTACACCAGAGAGAAATGCTGCTCAGCCCCGCACCATCCACATCATCACGGAGGACTGGACTACAGTGACCCACAGAATTGTCACTGAGGAATCTTCTGAAGCTCCAGTGTAACTTGTTCAGCATCCCAGCAACACAGGCCTCCAGTGACAGACAGGTAGTGGCAGTACGTGACGTCCACTGGCCAGAATCAAACTCAGGTCTCTCAGACAGAAGGAGAGAATTCTATAACTGAACCACCAAGGCCATCTAAACTGCATTACATAGGATTAATTATCAACTTTTCAAGAGAAACAGAATTATCTTATCACTAAAGAACAGAAAGAAAATGCAAATATTTGAAGTCTCAGGGGCTATTTGGTTATATAACTCTGCCCTAAAACATCCTCCCGCCAACTTTTCAACAAAGCAAGAATCATCTTACTATTAAGGAACAGAAAGAAAATGAAAATATTAAGATTTGGGGATTTTTCCTTCATTTAATTTTGCCCTAAAAGATTCTACCCCGTCTCCTCATTACTGTAAAAGAGGAAGGGACACACAGTTGGGTTATCTATTCTTAAGATTCCTAGGAAATGGGCTGTCAGTGGCTTCAACAACAGGCTCAAACACAGCAACAATTGTGAGGATGGTGCAGGATCAGACAGTGCTTTGTTCTATTGTGCACGGAGTCCCTATGAGTTAGATTCACCAGCACCTAAAACAGCACAATGCGTTTAGCCACATTTCACTTGTCTAATCATTTCAAATAACTAAAACACATCAGAAATCAAAGGTAACCAAAGAAGAAAACAGCAAAAACAGGTGCTCTGGCAACAATAAATTCAAGTTTATGCACTCTACTTACTGGCAAATTTCTCAAACCCTCATTCAGGAAAAAGTCATTCTGCTTTTATCCAGAATTGTTTATAGATACAATTAAACCCATGTTGATGGTTGTTTCATTCCTAAATCAGAGAAGATCAAAAGCAGCAAACTACAAACAAGAAAATATTAGACGCAGACACTCTGATAACGTGTAAGCAAAGACTGCCTTGCCTAAAGATTCAGAAAGCTAAAAAAATGTATTAGGAAGAGTTCAAAAACATTTAATCTAAATCTATTTTAAGTGTACTCAAGCAGCACTAAATATCTCATTAGGTCTACAGTTACTGAGAAAAGATATTTAGCACACTCTAGTTAAGATGCCATAAAATGGTAAAATGAACTAAGTAGATCCAATGGACTGGACTTGGGGACACAGAGTGATACATGTGGTGTGTGTACTTTACAGCTTTATATATATTTACATACATACATACGTGTATACATATACGAGGCTGTCCTAATGGTTTCCTTCTGAAGGGAAGAGGAAAAGGTGGAAAGGAGGGGACAAGTACTGGCTGAGTGGATACTGAAAGTAGAGTGAAAAAGAAGAGTGTGCTGTCACAGTGAGGGCAGGTACAGTTGCAGAAAAGTGGGTATGGAAAATTGACTTGGATTGTAAACCTTCATTTAATTATAGTAAAAGAAAAAATTTTGAAAAATTTAATAGATCTACCCAAAATAGTTAAATATAAAAGTTTGTACTTTGAGCATACAAAAACTTCATAGTATGGAGTACCTCATGTTCTACTTTAACAGTTAATAACACGCTTATAAAATAGTCAAACACTACAGAAATGTATAAAGAGCAGTTACAATCTCCCCACACCCTTTTCCGTTCTACCCTCAATGTTACTGTTGCTGGTGTGTTTCCACAAAGTCTTTTTTCTATATATTTCAGAATAGATATGCTCTCATAAACAAACATCCACGAACACATGGAACACATATGAAGACTGCCAGTTAAGTTCATGAACTCATCCTGGAAAAAACACTACATACCTCATTGCTGAATATCACGACAGTCACCTTCGATGTCCTCCCCTTGGGAAGCTATGCACCGACACCAGGGCCTAGTTCACCCTTAAAACAATTTTGGAAATCTTTTTCTGGAATAGCCGTTAGAGCTGTTTCACCCTTTATGTTTTGAATGTCACCACAATGTTTTCCCTTCAGTATTTCCTTCATCTTCAGGTAAACAGAAAAGTCACTGGGGACCAGATTAGGTGAATAGGGAGGCTGTTCCAATACAGTTATTTGTTTACTGGCTAAAAACTCCCTCATAGACAACTATACAATGAAGTTCATGTGCTTGACTGTGAACAACAACCATTCCAGAAAGAGTGCCAAAATTGCTTTGAAGAGTGGACTAGGCGCTGGCACAGATGCACAGCTTCCCGAGCAGAGTACGTCAAAGGCAGTGAGGTACGTAGCAATTAAGAACAAATGAATTCACATGCAGCACGTAGAATAATTGAATTTGCAGACTTATCTGTCAGAGAGCAGTCACTAGAACCATACTAAGAATTTTGTTCTGCAATTTTTTTTCTACTTAAATATATTTTATGGATCTTTTCCAGGTCTAGTCACATAAACCAATCTTATTCTTTTTAGTGGCTGGCTGTACCATATTATATGAATGCACCAAAATGTGTTAACTTTTTTCCTACTGACAGATATTTAAATAATTTCTAATGGTTTGATACTGTGTAACAACGTTACAATGACAATCTTTGGGTATGCTGATTATTCTTCTGCATAAACGCAGGAATAGTTTTTCTATAAAGTTATATTTAGAATTCATATGTTAGGTTAAAGAAAATTTAAAATTTTCTGCTCACCAAAAATGTGTACTCATTTATTCTCTTAACAACAGCGTGCTTGGTCTGGTATTTCATTATTCATTGTATTTGCCTTCCCTGGCAAATGTTTCTGGTTGCTTATCCAATATCCCCACTTCTTCACTGATAGAACCACAAATTTTTTCATAAAGAATGTTCCAAGGTGGGGTCCATGGTAAGGAGCCCTTGACAGAGCAGGAGAAGGGCTACAGGGCAGAACTAGAAACTCTACCAATGTCCACACCTGATGGTCCACCTGACTGCATGGTCCCCTGGGACTGTGGCCTCTGGACTCTCTAACCCCAAACTGCATCCAGCACCAAAGCCAGCTCTCCAAAGACTGAACTGCACTGTACAAAACATAAGAGTAAGGCTGGCGACAAACAAAATTTTGGACTTAAATATGTACATGGAGCTATCCAAGAAGCTAATCACTGGAAGCAAGAGGATAGAGTGAGTGGAGACAGATTTTGGTCAAATGGACACAGGAAGTTCCAGATAAAATTGGGGAGTGTGCTGTCATGGGGTGGGGGGCAAGCAGTTCAAGTACAATAGCAGTGAAGATTCCTGGTGTTATAAGGCAAAGTGATATAGATTGTAAACTTGTACTTCAACCACAATAAAATTTATTGTGTACACACACACACACACACACTATATTCTAAGGCAAGAAACAGATTCTTGCAGCTAGAGAACATATGACATAGTTCTAGATGATAATTTAAGGAAAAGCTTTGATTTTCACACTGGGCTGCTGCTATCCAAAAGGTTAAAGGCTCATGTCCACCCGGCAACACCGTGGAAGAACGGCCTGGCCATCTACTTCTGCAAAATCAGCCACTGAAAACTCTGTGGGATACTGCTCTACTCTGACAGAGACAGGATCACAGGAGAACTGACTTGACAGCAACTGGTTTCTTACTGGTTTTTTTCCCATAACAGGTTACACCTATTCTGGATTTCCTCTTTTCCTTTTCCTTCTGGCCTAGGCTTGGACTTAAGGATGGAGACACAGCAGCTACTCTGCAATCATGAGGACAAAGGTTAAACGAGGCTGAGGAGGAAAACAAAAAAAGTACAGTTATTCAAGGAATTACTCAGTCACCGAGGCCACCTGTCTGGACTTTCTGAACTACGCAGATTTTCAATTACCTGTGTCTAAACATAATCCTAATAACACAGAGTCATCTGATTATTAGCAACATTCAACATCTCCTATCTCATCAGTCATTTTTATTTCTTCTGTAACATGTCTATTATCTTCACATCTAACCAATTTTCACTTGGTTATCTCATGACCCATAAACATGGACTCCCCTAGAACACAAACTTACCTGAGTTGACTAATTTCTCAGTGTCCCAATTATACTAGGCATTAGTAAATATGTTTTTAAAAAATAACGACATTGCATCTTTTGATTGTTTAAAAACTAGACACACACTTAATATGCCAGCCAAGTTACAATCCAACAATTACACTCTTGGGTAAAATTTATCCCAGAGAAATAAAAACGTAGTTCCACACAAAAACCTGTACACAGATGCCCACATCAGCTTTATTTGTAATGGTCAAACTATAGTCTTCAATGAGTGAATGCTTAAATAAACTCTGGTACATCTATTAACTAAAAATAGCAAATCCATTGCTGTAGAGTGGACTCCATCTCATAGCAACCCTATAGCACAGAAAAGAACTACTCCACAGAGTTTCCACATAGTGCCTAGTAAATATAAACTCCTGACCTTCTGGTTAGTAATCACAGCTCTTAACCACTAGCAGCTCTTAACCATTGTGCAACCAGGGTTTCCATATCAGAAATACTATGTAGCAATAAAAAGAAACAAGCTGGTGATAGACAAAACACTTTCCACAGATTCAGAGTGAGGAAAGGCAATCTCAAAAAGTTTAACATACTATATATTTCCATTTATAAAGCATTTTCAAAATGAGAAATCTTGGAGAACATACCTGTGGTAGGGAAAGGTAGAGACAGAATACATGAGATTTTAAAAGAGTGGTATGACGGAGTTCTTGGTGGTCACATAACAGTTCTGTACCTTGGTTACAGTGACAGTTACAAAAATCTACACAAGCAATAAAACTGTACAGAACTAGACACACATAAGTGTACATGTGAATAAAGTCTATGGAATGCACCAATGTCAATTTCCTGGTTTTGATATTGTATTACAGCTACATCAGACACTACCATTGGGGGAAAAGAGGGCAAAAAATGCACAGAACCTCTCTGTACTGTTTTTTGCAAGCTCTTGTGAATCTATAGCTATTTAAAAGTAAAATGGGTTTTATGTTCCAAGTTCTATTTTCAAAAATCTCATAATCATTATATTTTTTCTCTGCCTTTAAACTTCCTTTTTGCAAAGTCCAGGAAAAGTTCTGTCATATTTTCAACCAGACTCTAAATACATTTTCAGTCAAATTTCACATGATAATCAAAATACTGTAGCAAGTCACTGCTTCCACCACTCAAATCTGCACACAGACAAAGCCTAGACACTGAGATCCAGCCTGCAGAAAGCCAAGATTATCAAGTGCAGTCATTCTGAAACAATTTTTCATTGACATTTTGGACTGCACACTTGACAGATAAGGGCTTTCTAACAATGACTTAAAATTTAAGGAAATTAAACTTTTAAAAATTCTTAAACAGTAAATTTGATTAGCCTAGGCCAGATTTTTCAAAGTACAGCATCTATATTATATGTTTCTGATAACTGCAGTGATGAAACTAGCAGATGTTCAGGTAAAAGTCATTACAAGCTCCCCATGACTTAGCAGCATAATGACCTTTATTAATCACTGCGTCTGATGTCTGCCAAATGGGAGAGAAAAAACACTCAAGGAGCTCATTTTTAAAGGTTAACAAGTTATCTGAAGGAAAATACTTCACATTTAAACTACATCAAGACAGTAGTACCAAATACAAACAATTCCAAGCAGCATTCTAAGTACAATAACTCACTGCAAACTTGTTTCCAAGAGAATGTTCATAATGTCCGCTTGAGCAGTCTGTATCAGTACTAAAGTGAAGAACTGAATCCTCTCAGTAATTAGGCAATTGATGAAATACATCAATTATCTAGTAGGCATATATGCAGTCAACAGCTTGGTGACGAGCTGCAGAAAAGCAAACACTAAGCAAGTTCATGAACTAACTTTTCTCCAAAAAAGTTGAATGAGATGTGATCCTTGCCCTCAAGAAGCATTTTAAAAGACAATCATAAATACAAACATAGCACCAGTTGCCATCTACTCAATTACAGCTCATGGCAACCTCACATGTTTCAGAGCAGAACTGTGCTCCCTAGGGTCTTCAAGGCTGTGATCTTTTGGAAGCAAACAGCCAGGCCCTTCTTCCAAGAAGTCTCTGGATAAACCAAACCAAAAATCTTCTGGTTAGCAGTCAAGTACTTAACTGTTTGTGCCACCCAGGAACCCTGAAGTATATATGTTACAAGGTAATAAATAGAGATACATTCAACTTTTTTTTGTTGTTGTTACTCTTGTGTGCCACTGAGTCAGTTCTGACTCACAGTGACTCTACAAGACAGTGCTAAACTGCCCCAAAGGGTTTTTCTAGGCTGTAACTCTGTGGGAGGGGATCACCAGGTCTCTCTCCCTCTCTTTTCTTTCTTTTTTTTTTTTGTGGAGTCACCAGTGGGTATGAAGCACCAACCACTCAGCGGGCACCTGAGCACTTAACCATGGCTCCTTCTCCAAGGGCCACTCTAAATCATTTCCAAGCGGAACTGGGTATATCTAGCCTAACAGTATTCAACCTATAATCCATGTCAATTCTAGGAGGCCTAAAAAAACAACACAAAATACTGAATTAATGTCTTAGAGAAGATAATTGACTGTCTCTGATTACACTTCAAGGCTACATATAAATTTGATTCTTACTACTGGGTTTATAATACCTACTCTTTTCTCCATCAACATAATACAAGTAACTTATCTGTATATTTGTGACAGAACAAGCAACCCAAAATGCAGCTATCTATAGACAATTATTGATCTGTCAGTGATACAGTTAGGCATTAAACAGCTAGTAATAACAAATGAGGATTGTATATGATTTACTACTACACTACAGGCATTATCATTCCACAGTGAAACTTTGTTAGTTTGAAGAGTTTTTCCCCTTATCGGTTATAATCTACCTAATGTGAAAAATAACCAAAAGCATCCTAGGTATTACAATTCTAATAGAAACATAAGAACTAAGTGTTTTGGTTTTGTTTGGTTTTTCAAATATTAGGTAGTATTCTCTCCTTTCTATATTGGGGTATTTTTGGTTTTTCTTCTCCTTTCTTGATTATATTTGCACACAAGCAGGACGATCACAGAAAGAAGCAACATACAGTAGTCCAGAGAACATGGGGGATTATCTAAGGAAGCCAGTAAACAGAGACAAAGCACAGCATCCTTTAAAAATGCTATCACCCTGAAAGTGTTTACAGCAGTGACTTACACATCATCAGTGTCCCAGGGCAGTAACCAGACAGCAGAACTACGACCGAGGCCCCTCACCACTGAGACAAACACGGACAGAGAAACAGTCTTGTGGGAAGGAGCACACTTCTGATACTGGCATCACAGATGGCAGAGTGGGTTTTGGATTCCTTTTAGATTACTTGAACAAATGTAGTTCTGATATTAATAGAAATACTGATCACATTTCAAAAACTAAAAATTCTTTTTTTCAACAATATAATGCCGGCCATATATCCTATGCACAGATAATAATGCTACACATTCTGGGAGAGCATATATACTAGCTGCAAAGACCAAGCAGTCACCAATTAATATTTTTAATAATGAAAAGCAGCGATTAATTTAAACATTAATCGGAAGACTGGAACAAAAGGGCTAGAAATGAATGGTGGTGAGAAACGAGTTAGGAAGGGCAGCACAGAACTCCCAGAATAACAAAGGAGACTGCTTTGCCTGGAAAGTAGCAAGTACTCATAATACGTTTTTAAGGTAGAGCTGTGTAAAGGAAACATCATCCTACACTGTGGTAAAATAAAGACATGAAAGATGCATTCAAGCAGGACAGATACATAATTTTTTTCTCAAAAGGACAATGAAAGATACAGAAAGGACAAAATGATAACAGACACACATTAACAAATTATAAAGCAACATAAATCTGAATTTTATATGCTATAAACTGATTTTACTCATGTAATTATTTAACAAACACATAATTACTATGTGCCAGGCACTGTTCTACACACTTTAATAATGTTTACTCATTTAATCCACATTAACAACTTTATGAGATAGGCACTACTATAAACTTAATTTTTGACAGATATGAAAACTGAGACACAGAGAAATTAAATAACTTGTCCACAGCCACACAAACCAAACCAAAACAGTTGCCATCAAGTAAATTCTGACTCACAATGAGCTTACAGGTCAAGGCAGAACTAATTGGACCATAGGGTTTCCAAGGAGTGGCTGGTGGATTTGAACTGTGGACGTTTTGGTTAGCGACCATAGCACTTAACCACTATACCACTTGGGCTCCAACTAGTGAGCACTGCATTCAAAATATGAACCCAGGCAGTCTAGCTCTACAATCTATCCAAAGCCATTCAAAAGACCTTTGCAATGTAGCTGGCTACTGAGCACTTGAGATATGGCTAGTATGATGGAGGAATTGAATTTTCTATTTTATTGAATTTTAATAAATTAAAAACTAGTGGTTGCCATGTTGGAAAGTGCAGACTATGCTCTTAATTATTTAATTGCCTTTCTGATAGCCTCAATGACAAGGACTATTATTTAACCGATATACTGCATTGAATTTAAAAGGTTTAAACAATTCAAAGAAAACCTTTCAAATAATTTAGGATGTCAAGCAATGACTTATTGCAAAGCTCAATACTTTATTTCAAGAATTCTTTACCATACATTAGTCAATTAGCTAAACAAAACGAGAGCATTACTCTTTAAAATATTGCTCAAAATAGGTTAAGATTTGCCTACAGAAATACTTTTCCCTAAACAATCAAGTCTTGATACACTTTTATCAGCAATACCTAAAATTTTGACTTCAAATACGTTTCTAAATTTAATGAGTAAACGTATTTCAAGTTCTACAAGTACAAATGAACTGACACTGTTACACATATTAATAAATACCACTACACTGAATTAGACCATTGTCCATGAACCCTGCACACTATCCTAGGCATAACCATCCACAAACAAGTAACAGTGCAATCTGTAAAAGTCAGAACGCGGCAGGGGGTACTCTCTTGTTTTTTACAGGTCCCACAAGTTTTCCACATTTGACAGATGAAGTCTTATCACTATTCCATCACTATTAGTGGAAAATGTTTACACTTTTATTTCTCCGACAGGTGTTCACCTTACACAGGTTCTGGCTTTCACAGATTTTACTGTTATTACCCATCCTAGAGATCAAAAATATAATATAAACAACAGTATTAACAATAAAAACAACAGCAAAAATAACAATGTCAACAAAAATATTAACAGCAGCTTATATTTAACCCTTATTATGTGCCATGAATTGCGCTAGGTTCTTTATATGCATTTTCCCACTTCATCCTCCCAACACTTTCATAAACAGTACTACTATCTGTAATTTTCAGATAAAGAATCCAATGTATAGGAAGGTTAAGTAATTTGCTAAAAGTCGCCCAGCTACTGAGCAGTACACAGAAGTTTGAAACTCCTAGCTGCCTGATTAGGGTAGATATACTTACTACCTTCTCTTCTGTGATGCTTTTGTTCTTCATTAAATTGCTCACATAAGTATGTATCAACTTAGCAGTAAATTGTGAAAATATCTAAAAGCTATTCATAACTGGGCCTATTACACAATGTTTCAAGATTACACTAACCCAATTTACCATTAATATGTGAGTATGAAAACAGTAAACATAATGAGGTAGACATCACGAGCTTCGTATTTGTCATCTAAGAAGTTCCCACAAAAGACTTTGGTTTTAAGATGCAGAATATGAAAGTTGGTGCTCAAAGAAGACAATCTTAACGAACACCTCATTATATATGGGATAGAAAACTTAGAGACACAGAGTTCACTTATCTGCCTATAGTTACGTGGTGGTAGGTCTAGGGCAAAACTGTAAGTCTTCTGACTCTCAGCTCAACAACATCTTTCCCACCACATTGTGAATACTCACATTTGTACTTCACTTTAGGATATACCTCCTAGTCCTCATTAACACATATAACAAAAACCAAAATGAAACCAAACCCACTGCAATTGAGTCAATTCCAACTCATAGTGAGTCTAGAGGACAGAGTAGAACTGTCCCATGGAGTTTCTAAGGAGAACCTGGTGGAGACAAACTGCAGATCTTTTGGTTAGTAGATATAGCTCTTAACTAGTATGCCATCAGAGTTTCCATACACAACAAATAACTATGCAATTGTTTTTGAATTGTATATTAAAAAACAAAGATGACACTTTGAGAACTAACATGGGCCTTGACCCAAGCCACGTTTTCAGTCACCTCACATACATGCAAAAGCCAGACAATGAATAACAAATCTGTATTCCAAGAAGTACAGCCAGAATACTCCTTTGAAAGAAGGATGGTGAGGCCACATCTCATGAACTTTAGACATGTTATCAGGAGGGACCAGTCCCCAGAGAAGGCCATCTTGCTTGGTAAAGGGTCAGCAAAAGAAAGCAAGCTCACCAATGAGATAGACTGATACTGTGGCCACAATAACGGAATAAAACATAGCTACAATTGTGAGGATGGTGTGGGACTGGGCAGTATTTTCGTCTGTTGTACACAAGGTACCTAGGAGACACAACTGACTCATGGCCCCTACCAACAAAAATACTAAGAGACTACTAATTTTATTTAAATGGCACACTTTGTTTCTAGATGTGTTCTTTATCCCATTGGATACAAGACTAACAAGGATTGCTTTGGCTACAGGCAAAGAAGCATGAACCTGAATTAATGCAAATGCCCACTGATATTCCCAGGAGACCAGACGTCTATGTTTCTCCTCCACCGTGCTGCTTTGGCATCACACTCACTGTTTTAGTTATCTGGTACTGCTCTAACAGAAATACCACAAAGTGGACTGATTCAGCACATAAAAGTTTATTCTTACACAGTCCAACAAGCTAGTCCTAATTCAGGATGCCCGCTCCTGGGGAAGGCTTTCCCTCATTGTTGCCTTGGAGGAAGGTCCTTGTATTGCATCAGTCCTCGGCCAGAGAGCATCTTGGCACAGGAACCTCAGGTCTGAAGGATGCACTCTTCTCCCAGGGCTGTTTTCTTGATGGTATGTGGAACCCAACTCTCTGCTTGCTTCCCTTTTATCTCTTGTAGGATAAAAGGTGGTACAAGCCACTCTTCAAGGAAACTCCTTTTACAATGGAGCAGGGAGATGATCTTAGAAAGGGATTTACAGTCTCACCCTAATCCTCCTTAACATACAGCATAGAAAAATCACACAATGGAGGACTATCATAAAATAATGGGGATCATGTTCCAGTCAAAGGGCCATCAGTCATATTATAGCTGCTGCAACTTCAAGAATTGTTTTCATGTTCCAGATAGAAAGATGTAACAAAGAAGCAGAAGCAACAGCTTTTCAAAAAGCAAAATTTATCTGGAAATGCCCATCAAGCTTTGGCTCACATGTCAGAAAATCGGGTTTAGTTTTGGGTTTTTTCCTAACTGAGCAACACTATCACCTCAAACAAAATAAAGTTATGCAGTTAACCTGCTCAGCTCCTAACTGAAAAGACTGGACACTTGGAGCTACCCAGAGCATCTCCAAAGAAAGGCTTGGCCCTCTACTTTTGAAAAATTGGCCACTGAAAACCCTATTAAGTAGCATTCTATTGTGACACACAAGGGGTTAACATGAATTGGAAATGACTCAACGGCAACCAGTTCAACTAGGTATTGGTATAGATGGAAAAGAAAATGGATACTGGGTAAGTAACTAAAACGTCTGTCAAAACCATTTCTCAAATATTCATTAAAATTCATATCAAGCCCACAAATGAAATCATTCCCAAAGCCAACTCTTCAGACAAAGATTATACTGGACAAGAAGACATAAAACAACAGTGGTGAAGAGTGTGCTTCTTGGCATAAGTACATACATGAGACTAACTCTGCAGCTCCTCTCCAGAGGTAAAATGAGAGGGTGGAGGAGGGCAGGCGGTGGTTGAATGGACATGGCAAATACATGGTAAGAGGAGCAGTGGGCTGAAACAGTGTGGAGAGAGCAACAGGACTCATGTTAACAATGCATGTGTAACTTTCTGTATGACAGACTGACTTGAATTATAAACTTAAATCACAATTTTAATTAAACACACACATATAATTCTTATCACAGAATCTTCTGTTTGGGCCAACTATATCAATCTCTCTGAAAATCATAAAGAACTAGTAACACACAACTAAATAAAACACATCAGATATTACGACTTCAGTTTCTCAAGCTTAAACAGTCAACCTATGTAGCAAAATACACAGCAATTTTAAATACCAGCTGAAAGGTCTACCTATGATGGTTACACATTATTTCAATGAAGTGATCTTCGTATCTGTCCATCCACTGGCTCAGATATTACCAGTAATATTTCACTCATCTAAATATAATTTTATGGCAATTTTAACTATCTAAAGGACAGTTAAAAAGTAGAATGGGGCAAAAATTGTTTAGTAATCAAACTAAAGCATTTATTTCAGTTAATACTATTGTTTCTCCTAGGTGTCATAGAGTTGATTCTAACTCACAGCAACACTATGTTCACCACAACAAAACGCTGCTTGGTCCAGTGCCATGCCACAATCTTACTTAGCCTTGAGTCATTAGTGAAGACACTGTATCAATCCATCTCAGTAAAGCTCGGCCTCTTTCTAGCTGGTCCTGTTCTTTATCAAACAAGATGCCCTTCTCCAGAGACTGATCCGTCTTGACAACATGTCCAAGCTATCTAAGACATAGTCTTGTCATCCTTGCTTCTAAGGGGCAGCACTCTGGTTATACTTCTTCCAGTACAGATCTGTTCATTCTTTTGGCAGTCCATGGTATGTTCAATATTTCCTGCCCAACATCACAACTCAAAGGTGTCAATTCTTCTGCTGTCTTTCTTGTTATTCACTGCCCAAATCTCACAGGCATACTATGCAACTGAAAATACCACTGCTTGTGTCAGGCACACCTTAAAGTCTTCAAGGTGACATCTTTACCTTTCAACATTTTAAAGAGGTCTTATGCAGCACATTTGCCCACTGCAAAGAGTCTTTTGATTTCCTGACTGCTGTTTCCATGTATGTTGACTGTGGAACCAAGTAAAATGAAATCCTTGACAACCTCAACCCTCTCTCCATTCATCATGATGCTGTTTGCTGCTCCAGTTGTGAGGATTTCTGTTTTCTTGATGTTGAGGTGTAATTCATACTGAAGGGTATGGTCTTTGATCTTCACCTGTAAGTGTTTCAAGTCCGCTTCACTTTCAGTAAATAAGGCTGGATTGTGTCACTTGCACAACACAGGCTGTTGCTGATGTGTTCTCCTGCGATTCTGGTGCCCCATTCTTTTTCACATAGTTCAGCTTCTCAGATTATTTACTCAGCATACAGGCTATGCAAGTATGGTGAAAAGGATACAACCCTCATGGATACCTTTCCTAACTCTGAACCATGCAGTATCCCCTTGTTCTATTCAGATGACTACCTCTTGATTCATGTAGATTCCTCATGAGCACAATTAAATGTTCTAGAATTCCCATTCTCTGCAATGTTATCTAAAATTTGTTATGATCCACACAGTCAAATGCTTTTGCATAGTCAATAAAACACAAGTAAACATCTTTTTAGTATTCTCCGCTTTCAAATAAGACCCATTTGACATCAGCAAAGGTATGCGTGGCTCCACATCCTCTTCTGAATATGGCTTGAATTTCTGGTACTTTCCTGTCAATACACTGCTGCAGCTGCTTTTAAATGATCTTTAGCAAAATTTTAGTTACACATGTTATTAATGATACTGTTTGATCATTTCCACATTTGGTACTTTTCTTAGGAATAGGTATAAATATAGATCTCTTCCAGTTAGATGGCCAAGTAGCTGTCCTCCAAATTTCTTGGTATAGACAAGTGAGCACTTTCATTGCTGTATCTGTTTTTTGAAACATCTCAATTGGTATTCCATCAATTCCTGAAGCTTTGTTTTTTGAAACTATCTTCAATGCAGCTTTGATTTCTTCCTTCAGTATTATCAATTCTTGATCATATGCTATCTTTTTAAATGGCTGAATATCAGCCAATTCTTTTTCATATGACTCTGTATATTCCTTCTATCTTCTTTTGATTCAATAATAATGTACAATACAATTTAAAAGATGTAATTATGGAGGCAAAAATCAACATTCCAAGACAATGCAGAGAAAGGAATGATTAACTTGGACCTAGAAGAGGCAAGAGGGAAAAAGTTCAGGGCATGTTTTTCAATGAGTGCTGCATCTGAGCCTTGAAAGGTCATGTGATAAAGGATGTAACAGTTGAAGGAGGGACAGGAGTTGTCAACCTGATGGCGTAGCATGTTTAGAGAACAACGAATATTCTGACGTAGCTGGTATAGAGGGCACATGGAGAAATCCAGTGATAGGGCTAACAATGTAGGCTAAATCCAGATTTTGTATTTTATGGCAAATTGTTTCACACAATGATTTCAGACAGTAATGTAAGGATGGAACACAGCTAAGCAACCAAATATAACATGACTAGTCTTCCCACATCCCCTCATCATCACTATAAGAGTATTTCCAAACTTTTTCATATAATATAAAAGTCTTTTCATGTTTGAGCCCCTGAAGTCTTCACCCACCTCATTTTTCTCCACCCTTCTACTTTCTTGCCATACATAACAATTCATATCGCCAAACCTGGGTCAATCAAATTCTTCACCCAATGGAGTTCCCAGGACATTTTGTCTATGAGAACAGTTATCATACTACACTGTAACTGCTAACTTCTGTCTCTTATCACCTGGATATTATTAGTTTACTGAAGATGTATCTCTCTTACACTCCTGCACCTAGGATATGGTTCAGTGTTCAATGCATGTCTACTGAATAAAATGAATGAAAAAGCTATTAACTGTAATAATCCAAAGAAGTGTTAAGTCTAGAACCAAGGCACAACAATGAGAATGAAAAGGTTACGACAGATATTAAATCTCATACAATGAACTTACACGACAGCCCTTCAGCACCTCACTTGAAATCTGTTCTTACTTGAGGAATAATTTTAATAAGCTTGGTTATCAGGTTTCTAACCTACTCCTCCTCCCCAAAAAATATATATACACATACATATATTCATAATTATTAGTAGTAAAGATTCTGAATTGTTAAGAAAATATTAAATCACTTGGCATACTTCTGTAACATTTTCAAAGGCTTTATTTAAAATTCTTATGAGATCTTTAAAGGAGAAACACTACACTCTTCAGTAACACACCCATATATAATGACTTATACTACAATTTCTGTCCACTCGAATTGTTACTTTGGGTTTTCTTGTTTTTTTCACTCTGCTCAATAGTGTTTTGCCTTCCCAAACTCCTAACACTTGGCCCCAGAGATGCAGGCTAACAAGTGCATTCTAGAGGGAAAAATGTGCTAGTTTATTTTTCTATGTAGCATAGTATCACTAGTCCCATCCATTTCCCCGGCACACAAAATTAAATTGCTGTAACTCTTCCCATACTGCCCTTGTACCAAAACACATAAATTCACCACATCACTCTGCTCTGACTACACAAAAACCCTACAATACAGGCATAACAAATGAACGTTCTTTTTCATTCATTCACTCTTTTATTCATTCATCCAATAAATAGCTGATTATCATCTACCATGTCCTAGGCATGGACAAAGATCGTATCAACACTGCATCCTTAGTGAATAGTGCTGTTGTCAGGTGCTCTCTAAGTCAGTTCTGACTACTAGTGTTCCTATGGGACACAGCATAACTGCCCCACATGTTTCCAAGGAGCAGCTGGTGAACTCAAACTACTAACCCTTTGGTTAAAAACAGGAGACACCTGATAAAAGTCTATATGAATGTAATGAGAGAATGACAAATGAACAAGCAAATGCACACATGCATATTTTGTCCTCTTTTGTCTGCAAGGCAAAGATATTTTTCTAAAGACCAGCTATCATTCGCCTAATATTCATCTTGCCCAAGGCTGCATTACAAAAACATCCATCCCTACACATTTCAAAAATTTATAAAACTGTCAATTTCTGAAATTGTCAATGATCTGCATCAGTTCCCTACCACCACATAATTAGAAAAAAGAACCTGGACCCACTAAAATGATCTTTTGGATAATGTTACTACTCCTCTCCCTTTCTTATATTGCTAACTGTGGCAAAATTTTAAGTCTCTTTCATTAACATGAACTGTTAGCCCTGAATTTCATTAAGCATTGGGTAGACTGCTCTGCTTGATTAACACTTCAACTAAATGACAAATTACTAATTGAGCAGATATTTTGAAAATTTTAGGAAAAAATTATCTAAATATTCCATAATTTCCCTTCCTTACAAAAAGAATTCTTAACCATATCTTGGGTTCTATTTGTAATAAAATACATTACTTTTCTTTACTATCTCATACCAAGGACAAATAACTGATCAGAACTTCTCAAACCATTTATCATAATTACTTCATCCTCAACTTTGATATTTCTAATACAACTTTTCCCCATAAACTGATTTTTCTCATCATTTACTAATATTAATGTAAATACAATACTTGAAAATGTAGTTACTTCTCTCTAGATGCATTCAAATCCAAACAGTATTTTCAAAAACAATTTAAAACTCAACTCATTGGCAATGCATTTGGTTTTTTCATTGGGAATTTAAAAGTCTCTTTCTAACTGTCGGATCTGACTCGATGGCACTTGGCTGGCTTGGCTTTTATCTGTCAATGTTTCATATTTATTTAAGCATGATTTTGCTTTTTCTCTACCATTATTAAAAATTGGTAAAATGTATAAATATTTTCCAAAGTGATAAAATAGTAAATATGGAAACTAATGATTAAGAACATTATTAGAAGACTTTTTTTTTTTTCAAACACAAGCTTCTAAGGAAAAAAAAATCTTTTCTGTACACTGTATTCTCTAGTTATGGAAAATTCTATCTGAAAAAATTTGAGAACAAAGGCCTTTTTTCTAGTTACTTTTAATAGTAATTTTTTCCTATATTCATATAGTATTTCTAGTCAA
Source organism: Heterohyrax brucei (assembly GCA_028571685.1). NCBI lineage: Eukaryota > Metazoa > Chordata > Mammalia > Hyracoidea > Procaviidae > Heterohyrax > Heterohyrax brucei. Next base: position 48,459,795 of record CM053142.1, on the reverse strand, counting down.
ATATTATATATACATGTATATAAACATTTTTACAGCAAGAATATCATTACTGCTTTCCCTGGGTATATTCCAAGTAACTATGATTGTGCCTGAAAGCATAAAAACTGGGAAGAAATTCCCTGTAAAAAATTCTGTCTGCTGTAAAGGTCAAACTGAAGGAATCCAACAATTTCAATCCAATTTGGATTAAATTAACTAATTTATATGCTTCTGAAATAATAAAAGCAACACACTTTTTAAAATGCCTGTTAGAATTCTGCAATTTAGAAATAAGAATATGATACTCTCTTTCAGAAGACAAATGAAGAGAAATAAAGTAGAAAAGAGTAAATACTTATAAAGAATGTTATCCCATTTTGACAGGCAAATAATAACAGCCTCTCTGTTTTTTGAGATGTACGTATGGCATTTATGATTAGCAATTAAAAATCCACATCCTTCCATAAAATGAGGTATAGAATAGACAAAATGATTTGTAAGGTTTTCTTTCAACTCTAACA